>JASJFT010000011.1:443797-482508 GCA_030770425.1 Darksidea phi
GGGGTATATTTTGCAGGGTGTAATTCAAAAACCTATCACCCTATTTCAATATATTTTGTCAAATTCCAAACCTATTCTTTTTTCAAAATTTTAAAAAAAAAAAAAAAAAAAAAAAAAAGAGCAAACGTATAAATATAAAGGACTGGGAAAGTATGCCAAATAGCCGCGATGAAAACGCTCCCGCTGGCCAGTCTCAAAGTTAGTTACTCCAGGTAGAAATTATCTCTCGTCTAATCTAGCAATCCTCGTTCGAATTAAGCCCACCTCGACTAGCAAAGAAGCATGTCCATGTCCAGCATCGAGAAGTGGAGCGAGGAGATGGAATAGAATGGCTGTGGCGGCTTGGGATTATGAGGGAGGATGCGTGACATTTGAAGCGCGGGTATGAATTATAGATACAAGCGAGCGATGCGCGATAAATACCCACCGAACAGCAGATGAGGCATGCCCGTCTCATTGATCTGCTCTTTGCACCGGATGATATGTTACCGGCCCCTCACCCTTCCCCCTAGATTACGGTTCACCTCAGACAACATGCTAGAGCTCCAGCGTCGCCTCACACACTATACCAGACTCGGGCCTACGTGTGGCTTACCCCATTCGCAATATGAAACAATAGACTATCAAGCGATTAGCGGAGGTTCGGAAACCTTCTTTGCGACGGGGAAACGCCCGTTCGTCATTCTTGGCCCAATCAGCGGCACCAGCGCTCGAGCTTTCCTTACAGGGCTTTTATTCCCGAGCCAATGCGTGCTCTTTGCGGTGATGCAGGAGATGTTGCTTAGGGATAGTTCGCAATCTTACTTATCTTTAGTGTGCAAGGCCCCAGCGTCTTCAAGCCATCCGCACTAGCGATCCTCGATCGAGGATCCAAGAGGTGCTCAGCGATAAGACCGTGCGAGGATGGGCGTTTGACACCGGTTTCGTGGCTTGAAAATTGCCAGGAACGCAGCACAAAAACCCGCTATCGCCAGACGTACGACATGGTAGCGCGATGTATTTGCTACGTCCGTCGTCGAATGAAAAGCAGCCACCAATCTACCCAGTGAACTCTTGGTCTTCCTCTGACGCCTTGACAAAGATGCGTTCGAATCAGAGCTGAAGCGATTTTCGGGCCAGGCCGCGCCGATCGAATGAGGTACCCTCATCTGCAGCCACACCTAGAGACCACATGGCGCTTCTAGGAGATTAATTCAATTCCAGGAACGCCCCGGAGAGGTAAAAATAGCTGACTGCACGCCCTCCTGCATCGTTGACATGCGCCGGGATCCACCGTCGTTGTTTGTTAAGAAGCGCAACTTGCGACGTAGGTTGTACACTTGAAGGCAGTGAAACCGCCACACATCTTGAGAATAACAAATAT
Organism: Darksidea phi; assembly: GCA_030770425.1. Lineage (NCBI taxonomy): Eukaryota > Fungi > Ascomycota > Dothideomycetes > Pleosporales > Lentitheciaceae > Darksidea > Darksidea phi. The sequence goes on from JASJFT010000011.1 coordinate 445,161, forward strand.
CTAATCGGACCGCGAGGCCGCCCAATGCGAGGAACGTTGCAAGTCGCGTGCGCTGATCTCCAAACAGAAGCGGCGGTTTTCAAACCGTGGCACGGTTGGGACAGCGATGACATCTTATTCCCTGCAGATCAGTCGCTTCTGGGGGCGTTTCGACCATCGACATCGGCGGATGAAGGGAGATGCTGGCCATAGAGAAGCGACTAAATATCTGGGCAGAACGCCCTGCACATGAAAGCAAGTCGATTCATTCCGTATCCATTGGAGACGCCGAACCCGCGGCAGTGGATACTTTGATAACTCAGTCGATCCTCAGCGTTCTGGAAGAGCGGGGGTAATGCCGTAGCCTGCCTTAGACTAGAACGTTGGGTGACAGAATCTGGCACGAATGATGCCGTCCATCTACGTCATTCACACGCGCTATAGGCCAGGACGCGGTCGTAAGCTCGCGTGTTGACTGCATTTGAATTTGAGCAACATTGGATGCTGGCCTCCTTGACTTGATGACCTCTCACGGGGTGGGTCCAGCCCATGCATCGCCGAGCATCGGCACGTGAGCAAAGGCCGTGCTCTAGGTGGCTAAGCGGGCTGAACGGTGGCTTTTCGGAAGCCGTGTCGATCGCATGCAGGCCAATGGCATATAGGATGCCGTTGGCGGTATTAGACGGCTGATGCAGGGATTGATCTGATCGGTCAGTGTCCAAACACGACAATACCAAGAAATCACACGACGTCGAGGGAATCGTATAGAGACTGACGGACACATTCGTAAGACGCAGATCCAGCAGAACTGTTTTCCATGCAATGCAACATCGAAAAATGACTTCGACACTCGTCACAAGTAGCGATCGCCAGAGAGGAACCGAGTTCGGGCGAACATTCGTGAACCATGCTCCAGCAACGTGTGCTTCCAGTCGTATTCTATGGATGATGAGATCCGGAAATAGAGAGATGACGACTTGAGTAGGGCCAGGCCCACATGACATGGCGCATATGAGGCAATCTCCATTAACGGATGCTTCGAAGCCAGCCCATTGGGGTTTAGCATGGCTTCCATTGGTTGCGAACCAATAGAGGGAAAAGGGGTAGAGTTGTAGGGGGGGACGAGGACATTTTCAGAGTGATTTGGCTGATCAAGCTAAGCTTGGAGGGGAAGGACGAAGCTTCGAGTGATCGGCGCTGGAATATAGGTTTAGAAGGGTTGAGAGATTGACGCCACATGTCCCGACTAACGCTAAAAGGCATAGTAGCGGCATAAGGGAGCCGCTGATTGGCCGTTCCAGCCACCCAATAGTTACCTGTGGCCTCGACTGGGGGATGATGGAACGTAGAATGTGCTTGAGAGACATCCTTTGGAGCATCGACCACCCTAACTTATTAATAGTCGGTTGCGGAGAATTTCCACACGGTGGAGCTCCTGGAGGCGTGATCTGATGGTGAGCTCAGAAGGGGTTGGCGTGAAACAAGTCGATAGTGTGAGATGTACAAGGCTATCAACGCATGGCGAGTGCAGGTGGTTTGTGCGAGATTGAGTTCGAAGAAGGCTTCGAGAGTAGTGAGCGCGAATTCACTGGGATGCAATCATTCGAAGAGAAGCATGTTGCGTGACCGTTGAATGTGGAGAACCGACAAGTACTATCGGTTTCACATACTTCTAGTGGCGGACAGACATGGCTTCGATGGTACGCTAATGCGAGCCGGACCGGAACAAGTTTTGACTTTGGCATTCTGGCAGGGTTGACACACGGACTGTCCTAGATGGACATAGTAACTACTAGGGCCATTAGCTTGCTGAGCGCAGTCGGTTGTTGCGTGCACGCGTCTGTGAAGACTGCAGGGTGAGAACCATATCAGCACGGCAGCACGGCAGATCAGCGTCTGCTCGGACATGCTCGTGCGGCCTTCCACCTCACCGGTCGGGAGGCGGCAAATGCATCATTAGGTTTGTGGGATGCTAGGAGAATGGATACCCCCGGTCGGAAGGCTCAACGTGTGAGTAACAATGCGGTAGGTAGACCGCCAAATACCTAGCCAGTGTGCTGGGGACGTTTCATCTACCAAAACACTCTGGGTCAATAACGGACGGGGCAGGCTCCAGGGAAGAGCGGTGTCAAGACGTCGCTCCGCGTTTGCGGAAGTTTTCAGATTTCAAAAAACCCGGGCTTGGAGGAAGCCCAAGCGGTGACGGGGCATGACCCGAGCGCCAAGACGTGCAAGTTGGGGCCCTGATGTGTGATGATTTGCGAACTGATTCATCGAATTGCGGAATGCAGCAATTCAGCGCGGTGAGGGCTCATCTCCGGAGACCCCATGATGTGGGCATGTGCGTGGTCCGTGGCCGTCCGTCTTCCAGAAACCGGGCGAGGCTGCTGTGGTGCGATGCGAGAGACGTCTCTGCGGCGTCGCATTGGAGGAAGAATATGCGGGCTGCGCGAACGGGAGCGCCAAGGAGGGTCAGATGCGTGTACACGATATCCTCCAGGAGCACAGCAGTGCAGAAAAAGAGCAAGGGCTCTTCACCGACTCGAGAACATGCGTGGGCGGAGGGGTACGTTGGACGTGAGAGACGCTTGGGTGGTGCAACGGTGCACACAGCCACTCGCCCGGGCACGCCTGCGGCCACGATCGTGTGGCAGATGTCACAGCGCCCGCATTCTCATTCTCGTGCGCGCGAGCCGTGCTCGTTCCCGACACGCTCCAGTGCAGGCCACATCTGGCAGGGAGGCAGCGGTGTGGTGACAGGCATGACAGCAATGCGTTCCAATGCAGGACGGGGCGCAACCAGCCGTGAAACGAGGGTCTGGGAGGAGCCGGCAGCAGGAGGGGACGACGATGGCGCTGCGCGAGTTTGCAGCAGCGCAAGAGCATAAGAAGAGCTTCTGGAAAGCGGGCGCGGCTACCGCGACGACTCGACAGGCCGTCGAAACAGTGGTCAGGTGAGGGGCCAAACGCCAGGTTTGCCGGAAGCGTCCAGGCTGGCAGGGGTGGCCCGGCGTGGGGCGGCAGGCACGACGGGGGCAGGAGACACGGCGCGGACGCACCACGATGAGGTTGAAACCAAGTCGAGGGTTGCGTCGAGCACCAAATGGCTGGTCTTGGCACCATCGCTGTACGACGGCGCCCGTGCAGCGCGGCGAGCGAGGCGAGGCAAGGGCCGGGACGAGGCCAGGACGCCGGCGGCTGATGCCTGCCTAGCGCGCGTGTGGCGAAGGCGAGGGCGAAAGCCGAAGCGAGCGCTCGCAGCGATGCGTGCGGCGATGCGTGGAGCGGCGGCGGGGAGGGCGAGGGCAGCGAGGGCAGCGAGGCGGCGGCAGATTCGACGCTACAGCGGTGACAGGCCTGCGCGATACTGGCGCCCGGCTAGGGCCTGGGCAGCGCGCGCCGTGTCTGGCGACGATGACGGACTGTCATGCGGTCGAGGGCGGGTGCGACGGGCGACGGTCGCGCGGAGAGCAGCAGCGGAGGGCAGCGGAGGGCAGCGCGTTCCGAGCGGCGGGGGCCTGCAGAACGAACATGTCCGGGCGCGGCGCACACTGGCACACGGCTTGGGCGGTCGGCCATGCGCGCGGCGACAGAAGCGGACAGACGACGAGGATGCGTTCCGAAGACGTAGAGCAGCAGAGGAGATGGGATCTGGCAGCGGGCGATGCATGCGCGAGAGACGAGACGAGGGACGAGGGGACGAGGGGACGAGGGCTGATCGGCCGGCCGGGCGCGAGCGCGCTAGCCACGGCGGGCATGGCGCCGCTGAACCCGGTGCCCATCGCGCCGCGCGCCTCGCCCACCACCCACCGCCCACCGCCCACCGCCAACCGCACACCACGGGCGGGTGTCAAGCGCCTGTCAACGAGGGCCCTGGCCGGCTCTCTCCGCGGCCCCAGTGCGCCATGCCCGGTGCGCCTCACGTGCTGCCCCCGTGACGTCCCGGAATGCCCGTGTTTCAATCTGCAGTGGCCGCGGTCGCGGTTTGGGAGAGACTTTGCGCACGGCCAGGGTCCGCTGCCATGCTCGCCGCTCGTGGTGAGGGATGCCGCCGTCGATCACCCGCCTCGCAACAAACGAGGGGTCTTCGCGGCTGGCCTCGTGCAACCCGCGCGTCGTCGTCCCGAGTCGCAGTGCCGCGACCCTCGCCCGGCCTCTCACCAGGACGCTGGAAGGGAGCGCCCTGGAGCCCCGGGCCCCTGCCAGCCCGCCGCCCGGTTTGGCGTGGGGCCCGTCGTCGTGGGTCCAGCGCACACAGCAGCCCCGAGATCGCATCTGAAGTGCTAGCGGGCGGCCACAGGCGACTCCGAGTAGCGACGCGGGCAGGAATAGACTACACCCCCAGCGTAAGAGGCCATGGGCTTTCTGTTTTGGGCCCTCCTGTAGCGCGGGCGCCGGCTTGGGCCCAATCTCCTGCTCGACCCTCGCCCTTCAGCCACCGCGCCCGCGAGCGACGTGATGGCCGTTGCCATGTCGCGGCCGCCATCGTGTCCATGTCCATGTCCACGTCCAGGTGCGGGAGCAGGTGAGCCAAGCCAGGCCAGGCCGTGGGCATGCCGACGACAGATGCAGCGAGCAGCAGATGCGTACCCATCGTCCACCCCCCTGCGCCATGCTGCATCGAGTCAGGTGGAGCACTCGATCGGCGGCGGCGGCGGCCAGTGGGTGGAGACGGGCATCGCGCGTCGTGCATTCACCATCGTCGACGGCCCCTGCTTCGAGTCTTGCGGCGTAGTGGGAGGCCCTTGTGCACGCTCGGAGAATAAGACGCAAACCTTAACCCTCACCTGTCAAAGGCGCAGGCGCCGTGCTAGAGGGTTGCTTGTCGGTCAGGTCTGGCTCGTCCCGGTTCGTGCTGGCTCCTCCTGGCTCCTCCTGGCTTCTCTGGCGCTCCTCCGGGTCCCAGCAGCCGGACATGTTGCATGCTAGATGTACGGCCGTCGTGACGCCTCCTCCCGCCAATCGTGCTGGTGCAGCTCCTCTCTTAAATCGCGGGCCCTCCGCCTGTTCTGTCTGGCCCGCCTGTTCTGTCTGTCCTGTCTGTCCTGCTGTCCTGTTGTCCTGCTGTCCTGCTCTCCTGCTGTCCTGCCTGTCCGTCCATCTGCGGACTGCTGCGTGCTTGCACCGGCCCATCCCTTCACACCCCGCGCGACACACAGCTGTACGCCGCCGAGAACGACGTTAGCACGCCAGCTATAGCCGCCTCTTTCGGCCAGGACCCGCTTCGCAAACGTCGATACATATCTGCCGTATTTCCCTCGTTTGGGCGGCATTGGTCCTTCTGCCTCTTCGTTTCTCCCGCACCGTTGCCGTGGGTGCGTCATCCAAAAGGTGAGCGCCCTCACTTGTTGAGCCCGGCGGGCCGAGCCATGGTTGCCGGCACAGACACGCCGGCGACGAAGGCAGGCGAACGGGCATGGCACGACGGATGCCGCCTGTCCAACCTCTGGTCCACTAACGGCTGTACCGTTGCCCGCCCGTTGCTGCAGCGCTGACCGAGTATAAAACAGTCGATCCGCCGGAAACATGGAATATCTCACGCTCCAAGATATTCCGCATCGCCATTTCTACCACCCGCGCAGAATGGCCTCGCCAGAAGACATTCGTGCCTCTGAGCGGGCCCTGCCCGGCATGGCTGCGGTACGTGGATCTGAGCATCGCCCTCCTGCCCTCGCTCCTGCCCCCTCCGCATCGCTCTTGTCTACTCTTGAACCCTCGCCCAAGCCCGCGCCCCCCTCCCATCCCTTCCCCCACCACGCCTCCCTCTCCCTCTCCCTCTCCCTCCTCATGGACCCCGCCTTGCTGGATCCCGCTCTGGCCGCAGAGCCCTCCCCCGCAGAGCCCTCCACCATGTCCGACGAGCAGCGGGCGGCACACACCCTCGCCAGCCTGCCCATGCTCGGCAAGAGAAAGGAGCACCCAAGTGACAGTGACGAGCAGAATCACCACCTTCGCCATTCGCCGCCGCTCCAGCCCGGCGAGCAGCGCGGACCGGGCCAAACGGACAAGTTGCCCTCGTTCAAGCAGGTATGTCACGGCGTGCCCAGCGTCCGACCCGCACTGACTCGCTGCAGTTGATGGCCAACGTCCAGGAGCCTTCGCCGCCGCGGACGCCCTCGCGCAGGACCGACTCGATGGAGAGCTCCCCCGTGTCGCGAGGCCCCCCCGCCCTGTTCGGCGACATTGCGTGGAGCGACATGGGCAAGCGCAGGCGCATCGATTCGGCATACACCGACATGCGCCCCTCCATTTCGTCCGAGGCTCCTTATGCGGATTCTCGCCACTCCAGCGCCATCGATCCCGCCCTCTCCGGCCCCTATTCCGACCCCAGGAGTGCCCATCAGCCGTCCGGCTACCAGCATGCGCCAGCCCATCACCACCGGCCCAGCTTGCCCTATGCAACGCCGCCGGCTTCGACCATTTCGAGCTCCCACGTGCGCCACCAATCCACTCCGGTGCCCTATGGTCATCACCGTCATGCGCCGTATCAACACCATGGCCCCTCTTCGAGTGCAGTTGCACCGCCAGCGTACCCTCCTCCGCCTCACCACAGCAACTTTGGCGAGCATCGGCCGAGCTACTATTCAGACCCCCGCCCAGCTGCGCCCGTCAACTCCGAGTACAGACCGCATGACCCTTACTATGGACAGCCCCAGTCGGCCTACCCTCCACCTCCGCCCCCTGGTTATGACGGCGCGTACCACGCACAGCCGCAACCAGCTTACAACAGCTACACGTTCCAGTCCTCCATGGGATTGGACCAGAGCGGATTCAACAGGAAACGCCGAGGAAATCTTCCCAAGGAAGCCACGGCGATCCTCAAAGCCTGGTTTGCCAGTCACCGCGACTCTCCGTACCCCACCGAGGACGAAAAGGTCGAACTGTGCAGGCAGACGCAGCTGTCGATGAACCAGGTATGTCAGCCCCAGTTTTACGTGCACCTGTTTAACGTTCCCCTCCATATCCACTTGTCTTGTCTGTAAACGTCATGCGACGTGCGTCAAGTGTGCCAACCCTTCGCCGTCCCAACAACCACTGCTCGACACCCCGCACATGCTCATCCACTCGAACACCCCGACTGACGTTTGATAGGTCTCTAACTGGTTCATCAACGCCCGGCGACGCGCTCCCCAGAAGGAGCAGCGTGACGCCCGCGAACCCGCAGAAGAGGCATGATCGCCACCCCGACCATCGAAACTCGATGCTCCTTCACATTCTTTTCTGTCTAGCGCACGTTGGTGCTGTTTCCCATTACCCACCGTTTGTGTTTTCGCAGCAGTTGATCTGTTTGTCGGCTTCGGCTATCTACCCTGCCTTACCGAGCAGACGATACCACAGGCGTACTGGATACCCGCCCACGGCAGGCTTTTTGTCACCGACTTAACCATTCCTGTTTACCATCTCGCCTGGATTCGCCCCTGAGTACCTCTTCATCACGCATGAGCGTACGGACCATGGCCGGCATGCTTCTTTTCATTGTAATTTTTTTCATGGGCACCATTTGTTCGCTCGGTCTCTATCAAAAACCGCTTGCATATAGGGGCGTCTTTTCTCGTTGGCTTTGTCCATTGTTTCACCAGGGTGGATGGATTGAGGGATACAGCAGCATGAGCCTAAGGTTCAACGGGCATATTTTTGGATGTTGGAGGAAGACTTTTTATGACAATCGCTGGTGTTCTTTGATATGGGATACCCAGTACCAAATGGGTTGGGAACGGGAACGAATTGACCTTCATGCGTTAATATTGTCAATGTATAATTATCCTCCTAGCGACAGCACCGCAATAACGGCTCCCATGAGGGCCTGCCTCGCCACCTTCATAAAGTGGTCAGAATCCGCCCAAAGTCTGCATGGGCGCATCCAACCTCGGAGCGTGTGCACAGCCTCACCGTACCCACCGGGGACGCCAGACACGCTAAAGGTCCCTTGACCCCTACCGGTAGTGAAACAGTGACAGAGTGGCGGGGCCCGTTGTTTCGGTCGCAGTATTGCTTGACCCACGTCATCGCGTCGTTCGGCGTTACAAGCTGGCGACTTGATCAATTTGCGGCAGTGAGGGGCGGTCTTTAGCAGGGGGCGTTCGAGCAAGGCAAAGCTGTGAAGTTGGGTTTAGGTTATCCTTGCTGCGCATCATGGGTGGCTGAAGGGGTGGGCCTGCTTAGACCTTGTTTCGACCGCACATCAGGACCTGAATCTTGGGTCCGGGCCTGCACTGCAGTGGAGCATACCGACATTGTCTTTACCACTATCCGCCCGCGATCGCGACTTTGGTGGAGAAGTGCTGAGAATAGCCCGTTGAGCGCACCCGGGTTTGAGAAGCGGCATGCCTCGTTGGAGGCGTTGGGATCGTGTGACGTTTTTCAAATTATTTCAGTGGGTCCTTTGACCACACCCATGCCAAACTTGAACATCTAAACATGGTTGCGATATTATGATTAGCATTATTGGCGCCATGAGCCGAGAGCATGCTCAAACCAAGAATGGATTAGAGGGTCTTGTTGAGGAGTCAAGCGTCAAACAGGTTGGGAAATTCCGACTGCCTAGGCGCTGGCAGATGTCGGGGATGTTGTCAGTGTCATGGATAATCTGACAAGTAGCTATGAAAAACTATTTCAAATCAGTCTTGGGTCCTTTTTCTTTTCTAGGCTTGAAACGCTACAAGATGGTGGTGAACGGAGAAGCGAAATAAAAATACCACCCAGTCCTTGAGCGAAGCAAAGAGAGAAATCGCGCCTTAGCCGTATTAGGAGCCAGGTCCGTCTTCTCTTCACAAGCAAACGCGGGTATTGCCGCCGCAGTGTGCGTGTGCATATCCTGGGTTGAGTTGAGACAGTTGGAAACCAAGTCCGCAACCCGGAAGCCATCCATTTATCCATTCTGGGCGCCAGCCAAAAAAAAAAGGGCGCAAAAGAAGCGTGGTTGAATCAAGGTCGCACTGACCGTTTGCCGCCTCCTTTTTAATGCCTCGTTTGTGGGTGTTGACTTTCAACTTGTCGTCCTAAGCGCGCGATTTTCGGTCTAGACTGCTCAACATATGTTGTATGGATGGGTGGGTGCGGTGCAGTGTTCTTACCCACTGAGTGCTACGTTGGCACTGGCACTGGCATTGGCATTGGCATTGGCATTGGCACTAGCATTCGCACTATCACTGGCACCTTACAAAGCGGATAACTTAACGAGTACGAATCACGGCCTCGGAATCTGTCACGTATTTAATAAGACGTAAGACACGGGCTTGAATATACTCGTACGGAATGTTGCAGCCTTGTGGCGAGATGAATACGACGGAAGGAAGGAAGGAAGGATACGGGGTAAACTCAGAGCCAGGTACAGGCTGCAGCGACACGACGTATGAAGTGCGCCGCAGATCAGACGTAATTATCGAGCCGAGCCGTTCCGGTTTTGGACGGCGAGGGAATTTAAAATGTGGCGGCGGGCTGAGGTTTGTAAGGTTGGACTGATGGACCGACTTGCCTACCTCATCTCCTCATCTCCTCATCTGCTCGGGGAATTTAGCCCCATTGCGGGACGGTTTCGAGCTTCGTGATGGTCGTTCGTGATGGTCGTTCGTGATGGTCGTGGTAGCGTCGTGGTATATTCGTAGTATATTCGTAGTTACCCCACCCCCTCTCTCTCATTCCCACCACTCCAGCCCACGAGAAAGCCTACCCATCCACAGCCCCTTCATCACCCAAATCTCACGCCCATTAAGTCTCTTAGTCTCTTAGTCTCTTAGTCTCTTAGTCTATACGTACTGCAGCAGCAGCACCATACCAACACCATACCAGCAACTTTCCCAACCTTCCCTATTCTGAAATCTCTGTGAATCTCAGTGTAGGAAGGAAGAAAGGAAGAAAGGAAGAAAGGAAGAAAGGAAGGAAGGACACGCCATAGTTCGCAGTTAAATAGCGACAAAGTTAGAATTATACGTCTATTCCAAGCTCAAGGTCATAAGCTCATCCGTGTATCGCGGCCAAGAGACGTAGAACTTTGTACTTCTACTTTGGGAATGGGATGGGGGTGGTTGGTGGGTTGGTATGGGGGGTGTACCGTCTGCGGTAAGGGGGTAAGAGGATAAGAGGGGATGGCTCGGAGCGAGGGGGAGGGGGGAAGATTGGGCGTAATGCTAGTGCGAGATTACTGGGTGTTGGCTAGGTCTGGGTTACCAATTACAGAGCGAAGGGGGCTTATGAAGTGGGGGCGGGTAAGGCGGTTTGGGTGGTGGTGGTATGGAGCACGCTGAACCAACGACAAGGCGCCTCGGTTGGTACGTCTTCACCCATTACATTGTTGTATCTATAGTACGGACAGAATGCCCGTTGTGTACGTATGTGCGAAACTTAATATGACGTATGCACGAACATGCTCCGCGCTAAGTGGGTATCACAAAATGAGACCATGGCCCTGTCTACTACCTCTGGACTAAAACGACAGCCATTACATACATCCCAAACTTTCGGTACCTAATCTTGCTCTCGTCACCTTCTATTGTCGCTCTTTCTCCTTTCGTGACTGCTCCGCCTCTTCTAACTCCTCTCTCCTTCTACATCACCACTTCCACCCCTGCTGCCTCTTCGTCCCACGTCACTCAACAGCCTCACTCTTCTCCCTGGATTTTCTGCTTCCCAGGTAGATGCCAGCTCGAGTACCACGCGACTCCACGGATATTCCCCTTGCGTGTCCGTGTGCTGGACGCATGGAGACATTCTCAGGGGGATAAACCAGTCAAGCGGTCTTTCCCCCATAATGCTCGTGAAGTTCGGCCGGTTGCCGAGGTCCCATGGATGGTCAAAGGGTTGCGTTTGGATGACAATGTACTCGCGACCGTCGTCACGGGTGAATTCGCGGATGACGTTTGGTGGACTTTCGTTGTTGTTTCGCCTGAAATTCCTTTTCGGGGGGTTTTGTGTAGAGCTGTTTGACCGAGTCACTTGCATAGCAATGTTCTGGACACCTCCTCTCTGAACCGTCTCCACCGTGGTGTAGTTGATGGTAACGTTCCACACCGTCATGAAGAACATGCACCCGGTGAAGATAGTGAATATGGCACTCAACGCTGTCAATGCAATCCACGTGGGAGGCTTATCCCCCAGAATCCTCATTCTCTCCGCCAGAAACACGGCGATCGGCAATAGCATGAAGACCATAAACAACATGCCGTAAAAAAGGAACTGGATGAAGAACTTGTGTGTTGTTTCGCTAATGATGCCGCCGGCCCATGGGCAATAGTGGTCCATGCGGCGAACGCAGCGGCCCAGTTCACGACAGTGGTGCGTGCGGTCCGGTTTGTAGGCGGAGCACTTGTCGCAGTATTGGGGGCGACCTTCATAGTCAGAGATATAGGCGGAGTACCTGTCGAAGTACTTGGTCGATGTGTCCGTCTTCTCGACGTTTGCATCTCCTATGGGGACGAGGCCGGGGTTGGTCCAGATTACTTGCACCAGGCGCATCCAGGCGAGTAGCAAGGCTAAGAGCAGCACGCAGAAGCCGACGACGAGCCCTATTGCGGTGCTCTTTCGGGGGACAATGCCCCGGTCTTGCAAGGACTGCGACGGGGAGTGGAGGTACTGGATGCCCATGGCGTAGACGAAGACGTAGGTCGCGAAGCCGAGCGCGCCCAATTCGAGCAGGGGCAGTAAAATCGAGGATAGCTGGCCCATTTTCTGGTCCATTGTCCGCGTTCTGTGCGTGGTGGACGTTGATTTCCCGGAAGGAGCCATGGTGGACGATCAATCTAGGAGGATGCGCTGCGGGACTAGGGATGTTTCAGGGGGTAGCAGTACACGCGTGAGGACGGCCCCGCGAGCCAAGGCGAACGGATGGTAGTGATGGTGGATATGGACGATGCTGCGCTTCCGGACGCGCCTTGTATGGCTCGCACGACGCAACCGTGGGCAGTGGTCGAGAGAGCGGAGGTGGCGGTTGGAAGCGTGAGGTCAGCACGCTTAGCGCTAAGCACCCCAGCCTCGTCGGACGCGCACAGATCATTGGGCAACAAGTCCGTCCGATCGACAAAGTAAACACCACAGATCTATCGCAACCTCGCGACCTCGCGGAGATGTGCGTATCGCTTCGGCGCCATGTGCTGGGAGATGCTTTGCGCCACACTTGAACTCATGCATCAAATTGATTCAACGCTGAGACTGTCAATTGATCATGTCAGCCAGTGCCAATGCGGGGTAGGCGGGCGGCTCCTTCCCCTTCGTTCCTTCCATCCCCACCTCCTCTCACGTCACCTCGCCATCGCGCCTCAAACGTTCAAACTTCTTCTGACGTGGGCTTCAGCCTTCTCCTACATGTCCATCACAGCCCCTCTCCCTCTAGAAATGCACTGAAGGTGTCCTGCGAGCCGCCCTCCCAGCCCGCGGTCAGCGGCAGCGAGTCATGGACGTGCAGTCATCTCATCCCAGCCTTTTTCCTCAGCTCCCTCCGCTGCTCCCTCAGCTCCTCAGCTCCTCAGCTCCTCAGTCCGTCTTGGTGCCTATTCTTCTCCTCCTACCCCAGGCACACACCGGCCGAATGCCGTGGCTGCGGGGCCTCTTTCTTCGCGCTCGCCTCATTCGATGGACGTCCTGGTCGCCCCAGAGTAGCACGCTTCCTTCACCGGATTTCTTCAGCCTTGCGGGATGTCTGGCTTCCTTGCAGCCTGACATCTTGCCCGCCCTTTCTTTCCGGTCCCGGTCGCCATGGATGCGCCTGGCGATGGCCTGATGGCCCTCATGCCATCCCCGTCCAATTCCACCTCCACGTATTGAGCTCTTGGGACTACGACTGCCAAAGCGAGGCTTCGAAAGGGCGACAATGAGGCTGCCCAAGGCAACCTCTCCAAGAAGTATTTAGTTGCTGCGCCCCCGGCAATGCGAAGCTGGCGGCGTAAGGTCTCTTCACCGCACAACCGGGCATACCGCGAGGCTTAAGCTGCCCTGCTCGTCATGCTAGCTATGTTTCTGCCTCACCTGAGGAGTCACTGGACGAGTCATCACGCGGTACGCTAGAACTCTCCCATCTCGCCGACGAGAATTTGACTAATAGCCCGACAGTGCGCCGGTAAGAACCCCACGGCTCTTATACCTGCCTAGGATAGTGTTTTCACTGCTGCGATCCATCGCTCACACGCATCCCGCCCCTACGTGCCATTTGGACCCCGCTGCATCAGACGGTTCGCTCCGACGCCCGGACTCTGCAACCGTAAACGGCTGGGGAAACGGCGGCCGCGCACAGCGGTGATTGATATAGCAGAATTACATATGGAAAAGGTGCTTACGATTTCGGGCCTTATTGATTGTCAGGCCTTCCGTTACGGCCGAAGAACATTCTGTCATCCATTGGCCGCAGACACCAGCCGCCGCCTGCACCGCACGTCCATGCTCCGCGACTGCCAGGCGCAATTAGAATATCTCGCAAACAGTAGACGCTAAGATGGCCGGAAGAGTTCAACGGCTGCGCCACGACCAGCTTCGTGGTAAATCTACGTCGTGAGTAAGGCTTCAGTGTCTCGGCGACTGTCTTCATCACACTGCAAGTCTCTCCTACACCGGCGGTGCAAGCCCCAGTCTCGTGCTTCTCGCCCCCGACTACCCCCGCTCCAACGTCAATGTCTTTCATATGCACTGTTATTTTGCGGACCACTGGCAATATCCCACGCTGCAAGGCGAGGGACCTTCTTGTTTGGTACCCGGGTCCGTTCCTTGCAGCTGGTGCGACTCCAAATTAATGTAACCGTTTTCGGGGCGTGGTGTTCTACCGGAGAACGGGGCGGCGGGACATGCGCCCTATCCGATCGCTGGGTTCGGCTTCCTTGGTATGTACAACCAGAAGACCCTATCATTCTCGATCACACCCAAATGCCCTCCAATAGACCGTCCTGCTCACCTAATGCCTACAGAGTGATACGAGTCGCCCATATCGTCCTGTCTGTCCTCCGTTTTGTCACCTAACGGTTTTGAAGTTGCCTTTTGCCTTTTTTTATATCCCAACGCGGTGAGCCCCCTGCGCCAACGGGTCTCGCTCCGACCATAGCATGCACCGGGATTACTAGCTTGCCTATCAAATGCCTACATACCCCTTCACGTAACGGGCCGATAACTCTCCTACCTGTCGCCATCCAAGGTCGATGACCACCCCGGCATCGGCTGGGTCCGACGCTTGGCTTTACCGAGACCGCCCACCACGGCTCATGACTCCCCGTTGTCCTGTGCTAATGGTGTTGGAGGCCTATGGCTTCATCATTGCGAACCATCATGTTCGACTTCCTCGCTCAGACATATTTCCGTCCTCGGGCCCGGCCGATGCACCACTGGACACAGTGCTTGGCCGTCAGTGATCCATGCCATGCTGCGTTTCTTCCCCATGGCCTTTCTGCCTCTTCACGGATGCCTCCCATGTCTGCGCCAGGCCCTCAGCTAGGTGGAGTAGTGCCTCTTGCGTCCCACCTTCTGCCTTAACTTCAGGAACAGGCCGAGCGCCGGTCTCTCGAGGGAGGACTCGCTGGCATACGTACAGTATAAAGCTGTCCCGCAGACGAGGCGTATCACCCAGTTCACTGCAAGCTGACCGTTCTTCATTGCTTCAACCCTGCCTCCCGTTCAATATCAATACCACGACTTTTGTTGCGATCGCCCACCCCCGCCAAACCTGCCATCATGCATACACTTTCCACCCTGCGCTTCCAGAGTATGAACACGGCTCTGGCCATGACCATCCTTGACGACACTGGCGAGGCGTTGTATGCCCTCCTCCCTTCTACCCTGCTAGAGGGGCGCTCTCGATATGCTCTTCTCAACTCCGAAGGTTCATACCCCATTTATCTGGGCGGCATGTTCGATGGTCCCACGCAAGAAGGGCCCTCGGAGGGTGTCTGGTACTGTGTAGAGTGTGGAGATGGCCCGATCCCTGATTGGAATCCATGCTGCTCCAACTGCCCCTATACAAGGAACAGCGGCGGCTGGACGGAGAGTCCTCGCCATACTCATCCTCACGAGTTGCCCGGGTCTGCGCAAGATGGCCCTTCGGAGACTGTCTGGTATTGTGACAATTGCGGCGATGGTCCTTTACAGACCTGGAACCCGTGCTGCCCAAGCTGCGGTCACACGAAGTGCAGCTATTGCAACACGCAGACAAATTGAACTAGTACGTTAGCAAAAACCATAGCTGCGGTCTAATACTAATAGCTTTCTGTAGTCGATGCAACGCGTGTTTCTCAACGCGAATCAGGCCTTGCGCGCCAACCGTACCACCGTGTTCAAGATCGCCTTCCACCTTCCTCGCCTCCGATAAAGTTATTTCGAAGTCGACCTCCTCAAAACCTACGCCAATACCGTTCCCCGGCGACACTCCTCTCGGGTCAACAAGATCGGAAATTTTCCTCATTTGGATGGGTAAATTGGGTTTCGTCTTTCCTTGTATACATTCGCTCATGCTGCACTCATTTCATTCCTATTGTCAACGTTCTCATGCCACGATATTGGTGCCAAGAGCCTTTACTGGGGCATTTCAGCAAGCGAAGCATTTTTTGGCGCAGTATCTGTTGTAAGATCTCCAAAAGCCTATTCGGTGCGATCGCCTTTCCGCCAGACTTCCTAGAATACAAATACGTTAGATTTAGCAAGTCTTATTTGCACTCGCCTTTCCATCCTGCTCTTTTACTGATTTCTGCTCCATCCTTCTGATCTCAGCGCCAGCGCGCGTTGGCAAGTGGAGTTCATTTTCGTGCGGCGCGTATCTCCTATCTAGATGACAAGGGACTAGCCCGGCCCTCAAAATCCCATACATCCCACTGTGAGATCCAAATCAAGCAGGTACCATCGGAATGCACCAAAGCCAGGAACATTTTCATGTAAGTCTTAGAAGGTAAGACATCTTGCGGAATACGAGCTTACGAAGACCAAGCGGATCCCCGATTCGCTCAGGCACGTTTTCTGGTGAATGCTAATGTTCACCGGACAAATGAGCGTCCTTCTGACCGATAATGCAGAAAAAGGCCGTCTTTGTGGCGTTTTAGCGGCCGGGATGATTAAGAGCGAGGCTCAAACGAGGCGGCAGGCGTCAGTTTGCCTCAGGCTTGCGCGCTATTGAGCAAAAAGCGGCCTCCTCCCCTCCGGTTCGAGTCACGCATCCACCAAAGTATAGCAGAGCCACGCTCGCCACCGTCTAGCTCGTCCTGCACCGGTGCAAGCAGGTATCAAGATTCGAAAGCTCCGGCCGGTGTACTTCGTCATCGATCAGACGGTTACATTTCGCCCACTTACCTTGCGTAAACGCTCCTGACCGCCAACACCTCAGCTCGAACGCGACAATCACGGGGTTGTCCGCGGGACTAACGCAGGACTAGCGTTTTGCGAATGGGATTTCTCCCGGCGTGCCCTTCGGCGCGGTCTCATGGCAAAGGGCTACGGGGCGCCCACCGGCTGTGGCGGGGCCCGCGGTGGCCCGCTTCGCTCAACGGCCTGTTCGCCTGAAAGAAGTGTGTGTCCTTCGTTCCCTCGTCCCTCAAAAGTATATTAAGGGTGCGCCTGCGATGCTTTCTCGTTCATCACCGGACACCAACGCTTCGTTCTAGACGTCATTCCAATTCCTCCATAAACACAACTTCTATACATCTTCTCTATCTCATAACTGCCATTTCTCGGCATGTCAGCAACAACGGTATGGTACTGCTGCCAATGCGGCGGAGGTGGATACAGTATCATCAACAGCCCCATATGCCATGAGGGCAGTTGCGGGCACATACGCAAAAGCTGCTGCAAGACCGAGACGCACCAGAACCAGGGATATCAATTCACTCCAAAGAGGGGGAATACACCATCAGAGTGTAGCGATGACATCGCTCGAGACGCTCTTATGACATCGTTGGCCACATATCCCCCGCTTTTCTCCAACATGTCCCCTGAACTGAGCCTTCACGCCCAGCTCGGAACCGACACAGCTACGTGTCTACCAGGATCTCATACCACTGGTTCAGCACGCCTTACTGTCGCCAACCTCGCCTACCTAAACGCGACGTACACTACCCACGCCGGCGACAGCAAAGGTCCTACGGAGGGTGGCCAAGAGGTATTCTGGTACTGCTGTCAGTGCCACACTGGTCCTTACAATGTTCGTTCCTATGCCGAGTGCATTTCGTGCAATAACCATCCTCGTTGCTCGAACTGTATAACAGAAACAAGGCCAACGAAGTAATGGCTAGCGGCATCTTTTGCTTCACATTGGAGGACTACGCAGCGAAGTAAGTCTCGTGGGATGGGTCTTTTCGTTAGTGCAGCACGCTAATTATGCCAGTGATTGATACCCATGGGGAGGTTGCTCATTGGATCATGGCGTTTCGGCGTTGGGGCGTGTTTAATTATGTTTGTTTTGTTGCGATGACTAGGCAGGTAGTGAGCACTACATGGCGTTTTCTTGCGTTGCGTTGATCGCATCGCATTTCCGTCAAGCATTTGTTGCTTCTGTAGATAGATATCCTAGTGCTGGCGCAATCACATACAACATTTTCACCTGTCCTGATTGCCTCTCGTTCGACACATGCCCTTAGGGACGGGTTTAAGCGTTGGCCACCACCGATGTTGCGGCACAGCGTGATCAGTGCGCCGACACCGCGCCGGCGCCTTACCAGCGGAGACTTGAGGTTAAGTTAACATCACGTCTCAGCTCAGCTTAGCGGGGTCGCCTCAACCACTTTGAGGCTTAACCCGGTTTTTGTCCGCCGCCAAATGCGTGCGAGGCGAAGCAGCCTCGTAGGGCGACGCGCCGCGCTCGAGAACACGAGTTTTGGAAGGCAGATGGAAGAGGTTTCAGCCCCTACTTCGCCTATCGCCTGCTTCGGAAAATAGGGAAGGTGGCCGAGATCGTGGCTGGGCCCTTTTCATGCGAGAAAAGCGGAGAGAGAAAGAGGGGGGGGTTGGCGGGTAGTTTGCACGAGGCCCGCCACAGCAATCCCCAAATAATCGTTCGTGTACCACGGTGGCGATGACACATGAAGTTTTTGCGCGCAATTTGCTACCTTTTTGCGCAAAACCCGCTGCGTTTTGGACGAAGGAGTGAAAGTGGGGACCGGGACCATGGAGGGAGGGAGGGCGGCGAGCGAGGGCGAAGCGGGCGCACAACCCGTCCAGTGCTCGCTCGTCAGCTCTCAGCTCGCTGCCTTGCAAAAACCTCAGTGCACCCGCGCCCGAAGATGGATCCAACTTCGCGCTGCGCATTGCGCCTTGCTTTTGCGAAAAGTTTCTACGTTTTTTCGAAGTCTGCGTGAAGATCAGTGATACGCGATATGATATCCTACTAGCCAGCCTTCCTTTCTGGGTTCGCAATGCATGTCCAAGGGGCGTTCGCCCCTTGCCTTGCCCTGTGCCCCGCGTCCCCTGTCCAGGCATCATCCTCCTCCCCTTCTTTTGTTGTTCCTGGAGGATGCGGGATGGATGTAGTGCGCCGCATTCTTGCTTTGCCCCTTTCCCCATCTTATCGTAGTGTGGAAACCTTAAGCGGTGGAAGCAAACGGGTCTCCCCTAGGCGATGGAGCTAGTGCAAAATAGGCTAAGCTTTTTCGAGAGTGCTACGGTAGTGTGAGGCACGTGTAGGCAGGCAGGCACAGAAACGCTGAGGCAGCAAAAGGGTTGTATTCGGATGGAGATGAGACGAATCCTTAAGGAGACGTAATGGTAGGACGTAGGACTATATAGGGTCCGACACGTGACCGTGGCCGGGCCGATGATGATCCGGGAGTCCTCCGGCAGAAGTAGGCGTGACAGTTTAATAATAGGCTACCGATAGACCAGCCTGTCCCCGGCCTTTGCGGCCCATTTGTTTGCCCTCGGCATCCACCAACATCCTGCATTATTGATAACAACGGACCGATGCAATCCTAGATAGACCAATCGGTCTCATACTCGGGTCTGTAGGGGACGGTACTTAGCAGGTGCTTAGCGGGGCATCGTAGGAACGGGCCAATCAATTAACCGTTTGGACGACCTCGACGCGCCGTATGGAGAGACATGCTGCGAGCGCCCCATGACCTCCTATACCGAGTATATTATCAGATTGATTTTTCGAGTCGGCGGGTATGTAATATAGGGTTGGTTTTGCCCCTCGTTGACTCACCCGTCCAGACCAGATCTCACAAGCACCCCGCGCCTTGATAGAGAGCCAACGTATTTTATCCCAACTACAAATCACCTATTCCAGTTGCCTGTACAGGGTGGTGCTCAAGATATAGTCGTACTTTATTTCAAGCGCACTCTGATTCGGTCGCCACGGGCGGATCCTCTCGATGGCGTCCACATTGGATCCCGCTATCGTCCGCTGCTCCCCGCCACAGGAAGTGGCCCAGCATCTGCAGGCCGTGCTGCAGAAGTCGAGCGAAGAGGAGGTCACCCTGCAGCTTATCCAGCATATCGACATCGGCTTGATCACGCCCTCTGTTTTCAAGCCATGGCTACGCATCTCGACTAGTTCTCTGCGCCAAGCCCTTCGCCAGGAAGTTTCCATCGAAGTCCGACGACTAGCTATCAAGGAACTACGCAAACGTCTCAGATCGGCGCAATGGACACTGAGTTGGGAATTGGTTGGTGGCATCCAAGGCTGGGTTGATCTTTTCAGTCGCTTCTCAGTTCTAGAGATCAAAGAAGCTTGTCATGCAATTGGGACCAGTGCAAGAGGCATTGACCGTGAGCCGAAACGGAAGATGATCGCCCAGTTTTTCAAGGCGCTACTCCCTCGCTTCTTTTCAAAGACACCCGAATCCACCCAGGACGAACGATCACTGACCAACCAATATCGACGTCTTCTCCCTGCATGCACGGCAGACCTTGTTTCCAAAGCTATTGACAAAGACTTGGGAGGCATGGAGGAAATCAGTTACGGTACGCGTCAGCGCCTTCTGCAATTCCACTCAGACACTCTGCAAGCTGCGGCGCTCCGATACGTCTTCGAGAATTACCCTGCAGGCAAGGAATGGCTTTCACCTCTGCTCTGTGAACAGCCACCCGAAACAGCCACTCCAAGGGGGTTCTCGGCGTCTATGATGTTCTCCTTCAGTGTTCTTCAACGCATGGTGAAGGAAGATAGCGCATCTCTTTCGGTCGATTTTTGCATGAATATGCTTATATCGCCACTACTGAAGCGAGCTGTGAAGAAGAAGGCCGAGTGGTTAACGACAAGAAAAATCGTCGATTTAACTGTCAAGTACCTTGCACTCCACCCGGATGCGGCTGGTGGGCTTGATTACGAGCCCTATGGTCTTCTCCACTTGGTCGGCCTGTGCTGGGCCCGCAGACCGGAATTGTTCGAAACACAATTCGAGCTACTTCTCAGGCACTCCCGTCGAACCAACGAAAGCATTTCCTTCTATTCCTTGGAAGATTTGTGCAAGGGTGTTCCTAAGTGTCGGTGCTTTGCGCTACTGCGATTTTGCTTCAAAGTTACTACTGGCCGTGATATCAACGTTGAAAAGGACCTTGAGGGGGGAAGTTACTGCTTGTCGTACACTCTGCTCAATGGGATGCGACCCGAGGAAGCTCTTGGGCTGTTCAGTCGTCTGCAGTCCGCCCAAGGTGGTGAGTTTGTCGGCCTCGCACCCTCCTGGGACCACGTCTTGGGCTATAGTCCGACCCTTGAGCGTCGGGTTGGTGACCCGGATCTTTGGCACACCGTCCTTCTACGGCGAAACGGCCGCGAGGAGGAAGCCGAGCAGATCGCGGCCAAATCTATGCAAGATAAGAAAAGGGCAGCCATGTCTAGCTCAACTCCAGAACAGCGAGCCTTCTACGCGAAATCCGTCTTCAATTTCGCTATAGCAAGTGGTTCACTGGACCTGTATCAGCAAGCTCATGAATGGGCCCAGCGATATACTCGGGATCCTCTGGTAGTCAAAGAGCTGTATCAACATCAGCATATCGATGCAAGGATGTTCTTTTCGGGTGTTCCAGAAAGAATTAGCAAAGGAATGACACCCTCTGATCTTCAGCAACGTTTCGAGCTTGCGAATCGAATATTACTTAGCTTGTTCGACACGGCATGTTCAGCCTTGCGTGAACCATCATTCACGGTGCATAACTGGCATGGCACTCTATGTCTATTCTTGCATGCGGTGAAGCACCGAATTGGCCGCTCGACTGATCTCAAGAATGTGCTGGGAATATCCGATGAGGAAATTTATGATATCGTTTGGAAAGATACCCTGACCATGTTGATCGCGGTGGAAGAAAAGGCCCTAGCCCCTGGCCATGAGCGCCTAGGCGCCGACTCCCTCGCAGGCATACTGCACTACCATCAGGGACCCCAGATACTCTTGCAGAATGAGTTACAATCCACTTACCGCTTCCTTGACGATCTCGCACGAGCGCGTGACGATCTGTGGCGCAGATATCGCCCAACGATTCATCCGGCTGCTTCTTCTTTACCCGAACCTTTTCCACGCGGGCTTCCGATCCAACACCTGACCGAGCCCTTTACCCTAGATACTATATCTCTCGAAACCCTTACACCATATATCGCGTCTCGCCGAGATGCTGCTGTGTTTCCTACACCGAGTTTGGCTCAGGTCCCTATCCCATTAGACGAAGAAACCCAGACCGCGATCGGCGTCTTCGTCGACGACTACTACTTTGGGCTTCGTTTGTTCCTTCCGACGGGGTTGAGTAAGGAAGAAAAGATGGAACGCATAGACCGAGCTTGGGCACACGCCACTGGTCCGCTCAGCCAAGGACGGATGAGTCCTGAAGAAGCAGCCCGCTTTTGGCAGCCAGCTGAAGTGTACAACGGCTTGCCATTGGGTAAGATTACACTTGAAGAGTGGCCTTCACTCCCGGAGTTCAATCCATCCAGCAATATCTCTGAAGTCGAAGAGTGGGATCCTCGTCCGGACAATGGTGCTGAGATAAAAGCACGCACGCTTGAAATCTCGACGTACATTGATATTTCGAAGATGATCAGTAGGCATCGACATAAATCAAATGTGTATTCTACAATGGCTTACTCTGCGCCGACCATACCCGGTGTAGGGCACGTCGGAGTGTGGTCTACAGCTCGCGTTGAACAAGCAAAAGGACACCCGAAGATGCGAGAGGGCCAAATCGTGTCCGCACTGCTGCACTTGGATACTTTCAACTCGACAAAAACGCGCATATTAGCCAGATCTTTCCCTACATCGGCAAGCTACACTCGATATCCCGCCCTATATCTCGACGGACAATTTTTATTAGAAGCTAAGTCGGAGAAGTATAATGCCCTAGCAGCGCTCGAAGCGCACAGGATGAGTGTTCCAGCTCCGCTTCTCGCTCAAGTCGCAGAAAACGCGATGGAGACTTTGAACGCCACAAATATGGGTGCGGACGGATACGTGGAAACCGAAAGGTTGGCCTTTGCTCTTATCGAGCTTCTTGGTCGTAGCGATAGGCCTGCGCTCGTATCTAAACTAGCGGTTCGC
The DNA here is from genome assembly GCA_030770425.1 of Darksidea phi. Classification (NCBI taxonomy): domain Eukaryota; kingdom Fungi; phylum Ascomycota; class Dothideomycetes; order Pleosporales; family Lentitheciaceae; genus Darksidea; species Darksidea phi. Next base: position 467,558 of record JASJFT010000011.1, read on the forward strand.
ACCATCATTCAGCGCCCGGACGCTAGCTCGTGGTGCGTATCTCGCTCATGACGTGCAAAACAATGCTTGCACTCGTTCCAACGATACGTGCTGATAAGTTTTGCTTGAGCTTTACTAATTCTCGTTCTAGGCACAGGCGACTTTTATCGCGCGGTTACATCCGCCGCCTCTCGGCGGATAGTGCACAAGCATGTATTAGTTCGCTTGCAGATGCTATCATTGCGAAGCTAGACGAGCAGGCGAAGACGAAAGAAGGCAAGAAAGAGATGGCTGGCATTGCAAACCTATCTGAAGTATCGCTAGGAGACAAGGCCAAAGAGTCGCGTTCTTTCATCAAGGTCACTACAGTCAAGTTCTTGGCTCAGCTCCTTAGCGACACCGAGTTTGTATCTGAAGAGTTCGCCCTTTCTGTGCTCCAGAAGCTTATTGAGAAAGCTTCGCACATTGACATCCGCCGCGAGGTGGTCAATAGTTTGCTCAACATGTTTGAAACAGCCCCACCAACATCCACTGGGCGGATACTGATGGCACTGGAAACCATCGTACCTGTTGCCGGTGACATCAGGGAGCGTCGACCAATTGCGGATTCTGATTGGGCCCGTGCCGATGAAACACTTGAGCTACCAGAACTCGATCCTGTGTTTTCGTTTAGCGGAGGATCTGCGCCCATGCTAGAATCGCTACTCAGGTTCTTGAGAAACCAGCCGCGCGTCCTTCCGACTTTCACGCATCGTGGTGCATTTATCGAGCGCATCGTCATGCCGATCTTAGAGTCCTTACAGAAACAAACCGTGAAGTGGGTATGTAGCTGCATATCTTCCATGTTCATGCTTGTAATCTCGTCGCCATACTAGGAAAGTCGGGAGTTGGAGAAGAGGGTTTCTAGCCTATGGGAGATATTGACGCTTCTCTAGAAGATCTGTACTGACTGTAAACTTCAGGTGTACGTCTTCCTGCGCAAGTACGGATTCGACGAGGCTGTCCAGCACGAGCTCAAAATCCCCTCGCTACCATTCCACAAAGAAATAACGGCAGAGTTTTTACGCTCCTGTTCGTCGCATCTTCCATTGTCAGTACTCGAAGATTACGTCGCATACCTGAGTTTCAACATCGCACCGCCAGCAATCATGGAGTCATTCATCAAGAAACTCAAAGATAACCGATCATTGCGCGACACGTCTGAAGTCCAAATCTTCCTCGCCCGCTTCGGCGCCGGCGCCGAAGTAGTCCACCACGACAGTAACTTCCACCTTGTTCACCTACTCGACGCACCCTCCCAACTCCAAGGAAATATCACGGTCAAGAACGTGCAAGAGCAATATCTTAAACTGTACACCATGATGCTATGGCACGACGCAGACACGTTTATGAACCTGCGATATATCACACAGCCGTTGTGGGGATTTACGCAACGAAGCGAAGTCACGGAGAGTTGGGCCGAGCACTACAAGCCCATCGTCGAAGCGGCTATTTTATACGTGGAAGGTATACGTACACGGGAATGGCAGAAGGATCCAAATCGCCGCCCAAGTCTACTCCCTGATACCTTTTCGTTCCGAATGTGGCTCCTTCAACACTCCGCACAGCACAGTCTTGCAAAAAAGTCCGGAGACCACGAAGCTCACTGTGAGAACTTCGCTACCCGCGTCGCCAAGATCAGTGATTCTTTGGCCGGCACGCTCTACCACAGAAAGTTCCAATTGCTGAAGGAAGCTTTAGAGTACCTGCGTGGCAACGATCGAATACGTGTCGCCCTTTATCTAGGCGATATTAGTAAGACCAGGTTGAGCTGGTTGACGATGCAGGATTTGCTGAGGATAGAGCTTGCTGCGGGGTTACTTGCGTCGACATGGGTTAGAATGGTAAAGGACGAAGAGTTGGAGAAGAAAGTTAATGCATTGAGGGATAGTTGGAAAAAGAGCGACAGTGAGGAGGTTAGGCAATTCAGCTTCAGACTGGGAGAATGAAACCTCGTCGCCCACGCCAACTATGATTCCGGTACTCTGTGCCACCTGGCTGCCCGACGTTCATGAGTTGTGAAAAGAAATGAAAATAAAATATTCAGGGCTTTAAACCACGTTTCATTCTGCTATTAATTCACCCAGAGATTTCAACTCATGTACGCGGTAGTTCCTCGAACAACTGTGATATCGGTGCCCAGGGGCTCGTCCTCATGTGGTGAACGTATGAGCTAGGCTTATATACTCTACCTAAGCTTTGAAGCCTTACGCTATTGATAAGCCTTTAATATAGTTATTCGTTATCGAATGAGTATCAGTCACCGCGCCGTCAAACTCGCGGAATAACCTAAAAAGGTATTTCGTCCCGGATACAATGAAATGCTTAGATAAAAGCGAGTAGCTAATCTATTATAACTCATTGTAGGTCTTTTTTTTTTCTTTTCCTTCTAGGAAAGGCTATATTGTATAACTATAATATTATAGAGGGGTTTTATACTTTAATATTAAATTATATATCTAAGGTCTATCGTGTATAAGGTGTGGGTATAGCACCTCTACTGTGTACAAACTCCTACTGTGTTTCGTGCGGACCTTCTAAAGAGACTCCCACTATGCAAATCCAAACTAAATCAAATATATCTAAGGACTAGTACTACAGGGTATAGGTATATCGTAGTTAGGAGGGCGGAGCTCACCACCATCATACCCCCGCCGCAGCAAGTCGGTATCCATCAGGCGCCAGCATGCGACTCCTCTGCGCTTGCGGCGGCTGCCGACAGCATGCTATAGACTGCTTTGTCGCTCTTCGCACGTCTAGCGGCAGCTGCCCCGTTCTCGCGCCCCCGCTGTCATCTTGCGCAAGCCTGCTACTTCTCCACATCAATCTCTCCTGGTTAATACCTCATCAGTCCTGTCCTTGCCGTCATCAAGGGAGAGTCACGATGGAATTCCTTGATCATATTGAGCCTGTCAACTTCATAAATTGCCCGGGATGGGAAAACGCGGAGTGAGACAGCATTGATTTTCTTATGAATGTTACTAATGGCGAATTCCTTCCAATTGCCTTGCTGGATCTTGAGAACTGAAGTCCACACCCGTTATACGACGTCACGCAATCCGCACATAGCCAGTACAACTGCATCCGAACCTTCTTCACCATTTACGTCACCCACATATCCGAGCCTACCCCTCCCTATTTTGGCGAGAGCAATTGGAGTTTGCTGTAGGTCCTGAACCGGCTCGGAGGGGAACACATGAGACTCGGTTCTCGAGGAGTTGTTTGGCAGGTACCATGCATCATTAATAGATACATTTGCAAGGAAGACAGCTTTCTGGCTGTAACTGGAGGGTAGGAAGGTGTGTGATGATGCCTCTTCGGTATCGTTGCGGTGAACAGTGGTGCGCAGGTACGCAGCGTTTTTCCATGGCAGGCCTGCTTCTCGGAAGAGGTTATCCAGGTCCTTTGGTCTAATCGATGAGCTGAAGTTGCCCATGAGAACAAGTGTGCCACCGCCGCGAACATAGTCAAGAAGTTTAGCATAGACGCCACGATGCTGCGCGATGCTACCGTCAGTGACTAGAACCGCCTGCGGAGGCTGATTCGCTAAACCTTGCAGTGCTGACTCCGGTTTGGTGGCATGGTCGAGGGCGGCTACGGTGTTCAGCTTGCCCAAAATTGGTCGGTAGAGTTCGTTAAATGATGAGTAAACGTCAAGGGATAGTATCAGGACATGAGGCTTATCGGGAGCTGCTGCCGACATCGTGTGAACGAACAGAGGGGTGCTGTCGAGCAGGCTGAATGGATGGGTTCGGAGAATGCAAGTCGAAGAGCAGGCGGGAACAGGGTCCCGAATTGCGATTGTGGAAATGAACTTGCAATTGAACTTTAGAAACGCGAACTGGAGGGTACTAATTGAGAAGGGAGAAGAGCTGTTCATGTTCCTCTTTTATATGCACAGCCAATCGTGCCAAGCCCCTAGCCGGCCCTAGGCCTCGGCTCGGGCTTGGCACGATTGGCATCAATTGTTTCACCGTGGACGCAAAATACAACCGATATCACGGACATTACGCAGTATCTCGAAGCCTGCTACAAACTGTCACTCACGATCAGGGTCATTACTGGATGCTCGCTGACAACCCAAGGAGATACTGTTGCGCCGGAACGCACCCCTGTACGTTCCTATTCCTCTCTATTCACCTGTACACAAGGGGCCTTGCCCCCCCTCTACATGCTCTTCAATTCTCAGCTTCACAGTTATGAGCCCGGATATCGCTGCTGATCTCCTATTCATTGAGTGATGATCGCCGCTACCGCAGCCCCTTGTCAAGTTACCTATTCTACCAACTCTCTCTACTATCAACCTCGTCGACGCCGTCAGCCCGTCGCCATCTATCAAGGCACATTACTACGCCGTAATTACCACGCCGCAATCAATACGCCGCACATCACTACGCCGTACATCACTACGCCGCAATCACTACGCCACAATCAATACGCCGCAATCAACACGCCACAATCAATACGCCGCAATCAACACGCTGCACATACTACTTTGCCACCTCAAACGGCATGACTCTGGCCTTCTCAAGAGGAGAACGCCCTCGATTGGCCACACAATGGACCCCTCGAGCGCCTACTTATTGGCACATCAATACAGCGCACGCAGCGCTATCAAGACTACCCCTAGATCCTATAGGATCTGTTTCACTATATAAGGCTCATTTCCCCTACCTCTACCCCTGACAGCCTTGGAGTTTAACGCTAGCCTATTGCGTTTCGAGCTCGGCTCGCCCTTATGTGGGCTACTTATACGCCTATCATGTACATACTCAATCAACTACCATATACTTCCTATTTGGGCATAGTTCTCAACCTCATCTCTACACCTTTCTGCAATTAGTACAGAGTGGGGGGGTTGCGCCGAAATGCACCCCTGTACGTTCCTATTCCTCTCTACTCACCTGTATATAAGGGGGCCTTGCCCCCCCTCTACATGCTCTACACAGGGACCTCAATATACTCAATTCTCAGCTTCACAGATACTAACAGCCCTAGCGACAGAGTATTCCCTCGCCGTATCCTTCTTTGGTGCGACTTTGCCGCCCATCGACATAAAATATGGGAGCTATCTACAGAAAGTCCTACATCGTCACCATAACAAGCTTTCCCATAGCTACATCAGTTCGGCCTTATCCGGTGAAATCTTCAACCCATTAGCAGTGAGTTGATCTCAACAACTACGAGCGCGACATAGTGGAGAATCCCGTGAGACAGCTGGTAGAAGCAGTATACAATAATGAAACACTACGCGGGGTGGTGCGAATAAAGAGCCCCGTGATGATTGAGAGCCACACCAAGCTCGGAGTGTTGACAATGGACGCTTCTGTAAAGGAAGGAATAGTACAGATGTTAATCAGCGGTCCGGCTACATCACCGGTAGCTTGGGAAGATACAGAAAGGACACACCTACTAAGCGGGACGCAAAGAGAATACTCAAAGTAGCCACGGTAGGAAGTTACCGCACAGGTCCGTTGAGCACTATCTCCGAACCAATGCTAGCGATCGCGCCAACTGCTTCTACAGCGAGAGAGTGCTTTTTTTTGTGTGTGCAGCTCAAGAGCGTCATAATCTATGGATAACTTTAACTAGCTACTAAGCTTCACAATGAATCAGGCAAACCAAAGAGCGTAAGCGCTAGACTACATCGAATATATAATGCGCTAGTCCTCATGTGCATTGACAGTCTGTGTCAGTTCTGATAGAGGCATATAATCTTTCCTTATTAAAGTATACTTAAGAAGTCAATACTTCCGTACATACAGAACACTAACTTCAAGTCCGACGGCTCGATACTATACCTACTGTGTTCCCTTGCTACGTTGCAGTGACTCTCCTCTTTTCTCAACAATACTTCGAAATATGGCTTGTTAGCTAGGTATCTTTAAGGGGAGGATACTAGGGGAGGATTAGCATAAGGCTATAACTTAATAGTTAAAACTAATAATTATCCTTAATAAATAACTAACCTATATAACTTATTATTGCTTCCTTATATGTAGTAAGCTATTATAGGTTATTTTTTAGCTTTTATCTAGTCAAGGACTGAAATAGGCTCTAGCAGTTGATACACATGCCCGAAATCAATTATACAAAGATGAAGATTCTATAATTATGGGAACCGAAACTCCCTATTTAGCGTACCCACCGGCTCTGCTTAGGGGAAAGCTCCTATACTAAGGGTGCCTGGAACCGTAGTGTCTGCAACACAACGTTTCGCTCCGTCCATGTGTTAGCGACTCTATCGGCAAGCTGCACGGTGTATGGCCTAAAATTTCCATATTGATAGCTAGAGAATCCAACGGATCGCAATTGCATTCAATACGAAAAGAGCATTTATCAAGTTGTGTGGTACACATGGCTCGAAGCAAGTCGCACTTTATAATAATAATAATCATTAGTAGCAGTAACAGTGGGAGCGTCCGCGTATTCAGGACGATCTATATTACGATTTTGTGTTCTTCCTTTCGGCGCTGGCGGCGGTAGTGTTTGTCTCTCAATCAATTAGGTTAACTAAGCTAACTACATATCGATCCCTCACGTGATCTCATATCGGCCTATTTACTACACCACAGCTGTGCGGAATGAAAACAGTTTGTATATATCGCAGAAAGAGTGAGTTGTCCCGGCGGTGTCCGAGCGACTGCGCATATTCAACGTAACAAAGAAATCTCCTTCGTTGGCTAGGAAGGGCGAGCACAAAGTACTACATGGCACCAGGCAGCTTGTCAAGCCCTAAAACCACATTATTAGCTTCAATCTCTCGCCTAGATTGCTTAAGACTTACATCCGTCAATGGGCTCCTTAACCGTTTCCTTGAGAGTGCACCTATTTGCCTCCGCCACACTCTGTGTCTTCAAATTATTACTGACCAAGCTCGTCGAATCCATGGCCCTCTGAAGCGCATCGCCCTTCCAACCAAATAGGTAATCTCCGTGTGTTCCATAACCTTTTGAGTCGTCGAAGCTCCAGACAAACGGTTGGCTACCGTCGGTAGGCCAGAGCGATTTATCGTTGAACATGGTGGTGTTCCACATTGTCTCGTATGCGACCTGGGGCACGCGAACTGGGTGGCTAGCTGGACAGGGACCGGCGTTTTGAAAGGAGCCTTTGACGGTGTTATACATGTGGTCTTGGTGGTTCGGGCTATCGAGGTTGACGCCGTCCCAGCAGGCAGGGAAGTGGTGGATTGCCATTATACCTGCTGGGCATGGTTTTTTAGGGAAATCGTTCGTCTCGCCGCCTCGAGTGTTGATGTTCTGGAGACATGTATACCGAAGGCCGGGATTGCCGCCCTTTGTATTCGTCGGACTGCCGACCGTCATGCGGAAACCCTAAGTCAGACACAGCGTCAACAGCACTTTCTTCCATACTCCTACTTCCATGCTTCTAAGAATGGGCAAGCTTACTGGCTTGAACGACGTGATCTTTGTCTTTCCATTCGAGTTGAAATCCTGTTGCAGATAATAGATCGTCATGCCACCAGTCAGCGACCCGAGAAGAGAATTCGGATACTGCGGAACGCGATGGTAGGATCCATTGCGCGCTTTGAAGTACATAACAGCGGTCCAGTAGTTGGAAAAGTCTTCAGAGAAACTGCAGGTTGTGCATGTAGCTTTTGCGCCGATGTCGCCGCTCATGCTGGCGTTAAAAGCGTTGCCACCGACCTAGAGTGTTTCACGCTCCTGTCAGCCGACGGATTGAGCGATATTAAATGAATTTTGGGATTACCTACAATCTGATGCAAATGCGCAGATGGGACGCGTCCTGGCTAGAGATTGTTAGAGAGGGTTTGAAGCATTGTCCAGTTTTCATACCTCAACAACAGGATCCAGGCGTTGAACACTCAGTGTTGCGCAGCCGAATCGGATATACGCCTGCGAAGGCGCCGCGAGCGCAAGGGCGAGAGAAACCCATTTCATCTTTGCAGGACAGCTAGCAGTGATCCGTAACAGATGAGTGAAGATTCTTATTAGAGTGGGGGTGACAGTCGCTCGTCCTCCAACTTATATCTCACAGTCAGACTGACATCGTAGTTCATATACCGTGATATCGTCATAGTGTAAGGAGGTCGCATATCTTCGGGTCCTTCATTTGGCTCGTTCACAACCAATCAGCAATGAGACTCGCAAAGTGAATACCATAGGCGCCCAGTATCGGGTTCTTTTCTCCGCATTCGTAGAATAAACAGGGAACAGTACCGTAGTTTATTAATTTAACCGCCTGCCTGAGGTTGCACAAACTTCGCTGCCGACATGATTGCGATTGCCGAAACCTGTCGACCAAATACCCATGCAGAGATAGCCGACGCATAGATAAAGCCGACCATACTATCGGCTAGCTAACCCATATAACGATTCATGCCACCCTAGTCATCGATCTAGATTGTTTAGATGTTACAGGGCCGTCAGCGATAGGGTGGCGCGAACGGCATCAACTGACGTACGCACAGCTTCTTCAACATCCAACGGAGTATTGCGTCCATAGCCAGCCACAGGAGCATCGACTTGATTTCTGTCCACCTCGGAAATTTTTTAATATCTCAATCTCCCTTCATTTTGCGTTTTACATCTCTTCAAGCCTTTACGCACAGAGATGCTAAGCTAGTTGGATCTACGCGAAAGCCGGCATTGAGTAAAAGGGCTAAGAATGTTAGACTGGCCTAACAGACAAGCACAAAGGAAATAAGACTGGCTCTATTTTTTGGGGCTTCGGAAGCCGTGGTTGCTTACGATGTCTATTCAATTTATCTTTGTTGCTATTTCTACGCTCATCGCCGTGTTGGTGACCACTGCAGTTTTACCTCCTATCTCCCGCCGTCGCCCTTTGTTTACCATGGTAACTCTATGTCCGGGTACGTTTGGCTCCCTTTTGGGGGGTTTCTCTCGCCGCTTTTAGAGTCACTTGCACCCAAACTACTAAGTCCAACCCCAATATATAGTAGAGAGCTAATATGTACGTGATATAAATTGGACTAGTTTTTCCTCAATAGAGGAATCCAGCTACCTAATATAAAAGGATAGACGTTGATATAGTAGTAGGTAGCAGCAAGCCACGTCTAGGGGCGACAGGTCTCCCACTGCAGCACAGCTGAACTGCAGCATACATGTTTAGTGGGGTAGAGTGCTTTCTAATCTGGTCAGCCCCGGTAGCTTAACGGCCTAGCCCTGACACTTCTCGTCTGAAGTGATTTTGGTGGTCAGATGCAATACATTTCTGCATGCGAAACGTGGAGGATTGGTTGTAAGTTGAGTGAGGGGGTTCCCTGCACACCCGGGGTTCTTGCACACCCCACCGAAATCACGCCGCCGCCGGAAAAGACGCCAGAATTGATATCGCGGATAGCTGATTATATAGCCTGCTCATGGGCATCCATATTGAAACGCGTTGCCGAAAGATATCGCGTCTTTTCTGGCGCCCCGGGTGTGCAAGACCCCCTCACTCAGTTAAGGTTATTTTTTGGCGCATACCCCTCACTTTGGCTGGCTGAAATCCCTGATGTAAATTATGTGTGGGGATAAGCCTGCACCTGAGCGGGCATGGGAATGACTGCGGACCAAGCGCGCCATTCGTTCGACTATTGTTATGATCGATCAAGACTAAAGGTCCATTCAAAGCGGTGTATTTATAATGGAAGACTGGAATTGAGCGGTATCTTTCGGCTACAAGCGCACGGGTAGTGGCCGCGAATGGGGGCCGAGGAAGACTTTCATTCCGAGGCTGCCAAGCCAGAAATATCTGCATCAGAGACCCATGCGTCTTGCAGCAATTCTTGTGTAGTACCTTTGAGTGCAGGGTTTACCACTAAAATCTTCCGAAGATAGGGCCCAAATACGCTGAGATCTTCTTCTCCCAGCTGAAGCGTACTGGGGTCATAGCTATTAATGTAAGAACGTTTGATTTCCTCCTCTAGAGACTGGAAATCTTCAGCAGAGAAGCCTTGTACGCTGTTAGTTAGAATGTGAATTTTCTTTGTAGCATTGATTGGGGACGAACCATTTGGCCTATCTTTTAGCACACCGTCATTGATCGCATCCAGAACCCATTCATCAGGGACTCCGCTTAGCACTTTTTGGAATTGCGGTATTAACACATGGTCATCAAAGTCAGCCTCGAATGGCGTGTATCCGGTAATAAGCTCATAAGTCTGTATACTAAATTAGCACTTTCATGACGAGAAGGTTTGAAAGTTCTTACTGCTGAGCCGAGATTCCAGATATCTACGGCTTTACTCAAAGTGTGACGAAACACCAGATCTGGGGAATGCATGGACATTGGCGTATATAACGATTCCGGTGGAGTCACGACAAAGAATGCTACAGATGGTTTGCATTAAAGGCCCAGAAAGAGAGGTTGGAGAGAACACTTCCACTCGCCGAAGTCTACAAGCTGTATCTCGTTAATATGCACCCTTCTTTTGGCGACGTACTCGATCGGCTCTACAAGATAATTCGGCATGCCTTTATTGAGGGGCGCACCGTCCTCCCTGGATACACATCCTATCTGAGGGGCGCCTAGTGCTTCAATATGCTCTGGAGACGAGCGCTAGGTCTCGGAGAGGCGGAATAGAATATTTCCTATGCGAATATCTAACAAGAGTCAGAGATGGGAGCGAGTACTTTGATAAGAAGACTATTACCTCTGTTTGCTATGCCGCATGAATGGAGATAGTCTACCGCTAGCAGGAGCTGGCGGCTAATTCGGCGAGCTAACTTGCTATCTAGGCGATAATTTGTGGATTTTCCGGCTACGGTAGACACTTTTGGATCCAATAGCTCTGGGACAATGCACATGTGTTGTCCATTCAGGCCGTCATGGTAAAACGAGTCTAGAAGCCGCGAAATATGCTTGCGACCAGGGTGTTGGCCATCGCTCTTTGCTTCGATATGTTTTAAAATACCCTTTGGGAGTCTGATTTTTCGGCAACGACAACTTTCATGGATACATTATAGTGGTTGCTATCATACGCATGAGTCGAGGGTCTTATAGATAAAGAAGCATGGACCTAATGATGGTCTCTAGCCAGCCAGACAGTGGAAAACGATCCAAAGCCGAGCTTGTTCATAATTTCGTATCTCCCGTCTTTGAAGCAGCCGTTGATATGTATTGGATGATATCCTCCAGGAGTGTACAATGTTAAGTCTTCTGCAGGCACGCCAATGTTATATTGAGATTGATTGATCATTTGGCAAATCCGGCGACGCTGGTGAAAAGGCCGCCAAATATGAGCGTGTGGACGCACCAAAAACGTGAAAGGCTGTCGCATATAGTGGTTACTGGGAGGGGTTTTTGGAAATAAGCCAGAAGTAGGTGTTGCGGAGACGGCCTAGTCAGGCCCAGCGACATTCGACCGGGCGTGGAAAAACAAGCGGGACTGACGCCAGGCCGGATCTGGTGACGTCAATTCGGGCCACCACGCTAAAAGCTTGCTTAACAACACATCTTTCACCCTACCATAATAACTCTTACACTACTATGAACTAAAAATAAAGTTTAGAACGCGGAGTTATGTACGGTGACGGTAACGGGGACGCAAGACTTCTGGTCACTATCGTCTGGGTTGCCAGAGCCAGGGAGCCCGGTAGGGACGGCGGAAGGAGCTGGGACTGCGATATAGTTTAACTCAATATGTATTCACCGAACCACGACGCGCGATAGCTGCGTTTCCTTTGTTCCACAACCACAGGGTCGCGACTGTCAAAATGCCTGACATTGAAGTCAATCCCCCTGAATACCGGCAGTGATGGCAATCCATCGGCCGATCTGCCTGGATGACCTCAGCGTCCCCAAAGAATTGATCATCGCACTTCCTTAATGGTGGTAGCGATGAAGAGGCACCTCCAGAGCACCGTGTTATTAAGACACCCCGTTTGATCTCACCGGCCGCCTGCCCCGAGCTAGTCGGACCCCGAACACTCTGCAAGCCAATCGATGCCAAATCCACCGCCTCCAGACCATGTGCAGAATTATCCACCACAGGCTCATCAGATACAATCAATCTTCAAAGCCCCCAACCCCCTCTCGCATCAAGTAGCACTAATCAACTAATCAATTTCTCCCTTTATTCTCGCGTAACCGCTTACACCCATCGTCGTGACGCTCGAGTCGACTCTGTCAATCAAACGAAAACGGAGGACAGACATGCCTGAACGCGGATCACAGAGCCCTTGAAAGCACCAATGGAGGTTGCGCAATGATGATGATGATGGTGGTGGTATACTCGCGGATCAGAGTGCTTCAGACGTTAGGATAACAGAATGTGTCGGAGAGGACAAGATTGTCCCCGACTACCGCATTCTAGATCTAGCCCGAAGCGAGCAACAAGTCCCGTACGAGACCTTCTGAACGATTTACCCCGCCGAAGCCCGCTGTACTCTGCGAAATACTGCAATTCATCATCAGTCAGTGTTGGTGATGAAGACGTGATGTCGGGCCGCCCTTACCCACCTCTGGCATCAAATTCTTGGAGAACTCGCCTATCAGACCCTATCATACTGTATCGACAACAATTTTTAGATCCATTTCTCCCTTCTCTTGGATCTCTCTATTAACTCTCTCCTGCCAGGCCCTGAAGCTTTCCAAGTCTTCCAAACTCTTCCTCAAAAACATCCCTTCGACCTGCACACTGTTGTTGATCGTGGTCCCTCCCCCGAGCCACTTCTCCATGTCGCCGACTCCAAGCCCAACCTGCCTCACGCTCGTCGGCATCGCATCAAACAACTGCGACATCATCGCCCTATACACCTCAGTACCGTTCTTATCGCGCTCTTCGTTGCGAATGAACTGGATCGCGCTAAACCGACTATCTGCGGAGCCAGACACGGGTCTGCCGCCCCCGCGAACTTGCCAGAACGTCAGGAATATTTGAAGGTGTTTGAGGGATACCATGAATGGCAGGTCGGGCCATTCGAAAGCTTTCATAGCCGCCGAAATAGTCTCGGAGCCGAGCTCAATTCGTAGATAGAGTCTTGTGATTAGAGAGACATTCCAGCCGAAAGGAATAGCATGGCGCCCATCGTATATGCCCCTGCCTCGTCGCACCTTGAAAATCGGGCTCACCTTGTCGAGGTGAATAGCGAATGCATCCGTTGCGTAAAGGACTTGCAGAGCCTCCCTATAGACCTGACGACTTGCGCAGAGAATCGCTGTAGGCCCCGGATGTGTTGACGATACACAAGATTTCAGGAACCGGAATTTGGTGTGATATTGGGCCTGGAGGTGTATAGAATCATGTACTAGTTCGTACCCATATAACGGCAATGGGTACTCCAAGATGTATCCGTATATCTGCTCCCTTAATTCTCTAGGGAGTCGCAGGAATGGGAAAGTGCCTCTCCTTATGATCCTATAGCAGAGATATTAGCTAACTTTCTTGCCGAGATGTCATATCTACGCAGTCCACAGGGCTTATATACTGTTCAGGCCATTCGCAAGGCTGCCAATCAGTTTCCTCATCATCAACCATTTGCCCAATTGTAAGGTAAACCATCTGCTCCATCATATGCTCCAATGTAGTCTTCCACACGGGTCGAGGTCTACCGCAATTGGATCTCCCACCAGTGCTTTGGCGGACTTCTCCGCGTTTTCGTGCCATTCGGTCTCGCACTGAGCTAACAATCTTTCCGGAGAAGGGATGTGGGAGGCGATGGGAAGAACGAGGAATTTGGCAAAGATGGGGAAGGAGGGGTTAATATAACGTGCGCTACGTAAGGCGTCCCACTCGTATTTCCGCCCCGCAGGATTGCCTCGCCACCCAACTAAGGCGCACAGTAGGATCTCCGAACCAATCTCACCGCGAGCCTCCACACGTACCACCACGGGTGCGTCGCCGATTAAAACACGCACAGCACCGAAACTACGCTGCAGACACGAAGCCTAGATACCATTTGCTTAGGCTGACGTCTCATTTCTGACCGCCCTAGGGGCAACCGCGCACACTCCAATCTCTCGTCGTGGACGCTCCAAAAAATCCAACGCCTCTCACGCTTGCAGAGATGCAAGAGGGTAAATAAAGTGTGGACATGCTCAGCGGCGATTCCCTCTTTCAAATGTCGTGGATTCGATGTTGAAACTGGAGGGCGGTGATTAACGGGTGCGGGTGTGCCTAACTCCCACAATACCAGATCCGTAGCTACTCGTAAACTGTACACAGTACACCGTGCTAACCTCTATAGATTTTTTCTCTATGCCTTCTATATAAGCAATTTTTAGGTCTATAGTTTACGCATTAGCTCCCAAAAAAAAAACCTTCGTTGCTCTACAAGTCCTTCGCCGATCTTGAGGTTACGCGAATCCAGGCCCTGTTCGGTACGGGCACCCCAGCTAGCCGCGCACCCCACCAAAAAAGACGCCTATTTTTGACTGATTGCGCCATAACGCTAGAATACTTTGTATTGAAAATTCTATAGACAGGCTTCCTAGATAGCTCTACATTGCGTTCTATTATAGCCTTAAATATAGTACTTCGAGTACGTTGGTGGTACGCGCTGGCGCGCTCGCTAACCCTCGCGTTGACCCTTCTCTAGTACCTTATTTTTAGCCTAATTAGCTAAATACTAGCCTTTCTAGGCCTGTAGAGCTCCCCTACGAGTAATATAGCTACGGCGTATCTACTACTTCTACTCCATTATGCCTTAACTTAGAACCAGCAACGCGATTGGAAGGTTGCGCGTTGGATACTTACTACTGTATTCATGCTCTTCGTCGTACCGTATGTGGGCTAACCGGCGCTACTGTGTGTCTTGATACCTTGTCTCAAGTTTGGCACTGTCAATCGATATACGATGATAAACCACCCACGCTGTGATTGAGGGCAAGTTATGTTAAACCGTAAATAGTTGGAAGGTAACATGTTTACTAAGTGAGCTGCGCATCTAAGTGAGCTGCGCACCCCAAAATACACCGAAAAATTGAAAATCTACACCCTTATATCT
>JASJFT010000110.1:0-150286 GCA_030770425.1 Darksidea phi
AAGAAGAAGAAGAAGAAGAAGAAGAAGAAGAAGAAGAAGAAGAAGAAGAAGAAGAAGAAGAAGAAGAAGAAGAAGAAATGATTCTGACCGATAAGAACAGCCACCAAAGATAAGGAGCTGCCCATTGGGTATCTCGTGAGAAAGGAAATGAAACCACTGCCAAACTCCAAAGGACATACAAGGAAGCCACTCAGCGAGAGCCACCCTTTTATCTGGTAGAAGAAGCTGAAGAATGTATCTTCTTACCCTTCAGATGATCGTCCTTTTCATCCTCCCCCTTAACACTACCTTCTCTGACGGTTGGAACGGCCGAGCCTGCCCTGCTGCTACCCGATTTCTGCAAGAGTCGTTCCTTTCCCGGAATCTTTGGGCTTGGGGCGATCGGACTGTCCGCCGCAATGCTTTCTCGATCGTCCATGGTGGCGTCGGTAAGCTTCCTCTTGTTCTGGCGATCGCGAGACTTGCCGGTGTTGGTAGCACGTGAGGTAGAGCTGTCGGTATCGGCTGATCTGAGGGCCGACAGAATGCTGAGCTGCTCACAGATGTCGTTGCCACGTTCAGATTTGATGAGGGTGAGCATTTCCTCGCTCAATTTAATGTTCTCTCGAAGGTTTGAGTCGAGCTCGGCATCGATGCGAGAAGACGGGGAGTCACCGCGGGCTAGAAGAGGATTAGCAGTTGATTCACTGTTCTTCCACAAAGACATGCCTATCCTGGCGGCCTGGTCCGCATCAAGCTCGAGGATCTTCTTCTGGCATACATCCGATCGCCCCTAGGCCAGATTAGCAGATGTATACACAAGTTGAAGATGAAGATTGATTGGTATAAGTGGAGAGGCCAAGGTGAGCCCGCGCGTGCGAGGTTAGATATATATGACAAATATAGTATTTGGACAGAAAAGGCTGCCTGGTTCCTGTATGGGTGCTGACTCCGACCATTCAAGCATAGTTTACTAGACTGGTACACATGTGGTGCCGCTGCAGTTTTACCATGACGTCGAAGAGCTCTTCTAATATGGCATGGACCTCGGACAATCGCCATCGTTCCTCGTCGGTACATTTCTCCATGACCTCTAGCTGCTGCTGCGCCGTAAGAGGCCCAAAATCCCTTGGTTGCAAGTGGTGTCAAATGACGGCAGAGACGGCATCCGAGACCATTCCTGCAAAGCGGTCGGTTATGAGCAGAGGTTTACGCCTCTTGCCATTTGCCATTTGTTCTTTCCGAAGATTACGCAGGACATGCTTTTGGCCGCGTTGATGAAGGCGGGTGGACAGCTAGCGGAGTTCTGGCACTGGAGGAATGCGACCGAAGGAGATGATTTCGGAGAAAAAAAGGACATCTTACCATAAGCTGGTCGAACCGTCGACCGTCGGCCTTGATCTGATTCCAAAGCGACCGTTCTTCGTCAATCTCGTCCTTGAGTTGCCCAGCGCGGGGTCGGCTCCGTGCAGCCATGCTGGCCGAGTGAAGGCCTGCTTCCCAGCCTACCGTTACCGCTTCTGTAACAAATATGCGTGCATGTGCGATGGCCGCTGGGAAAGAAGGAAGAAAGCGGGATAGATGGTGTGGGATCGTTGATGGAGGAGCGTCGGTAGCCTTGCAGCTTCACATGCAGGGCGACGGTTCCTAGCGAGAAGCTAACTACTCAAAAAGGCAAAGCGCGGACAGCTAGCTGCTGCTTGTTCCGACCCCACCAAGCGCGGGGGACCTCTAGCTAGCCAGTGCCTCAACTTAAAAGTCCCACCTGTTCACCCAACTTTCAGAAACTTTAAGATGGTCTTGCAGGTACCTCTCATCCGTCTTCAATGCGGTAATATGCTTCCATATCGATTGTGTTACGGATACTGACTCTATTCCAAAGGCGTTAACAGCTACGACTGGGGTACGTCAGAGCCCTACCTCATGAGAAAAAATTGAGCTGGATGCTGAAAGAGTCCAGGCAAGATTGGCAAAACGTCTGCTGCCGCTAAATTTGCTGCTGCGACGCCTTCCAATGATTTCTCGATTCAAGAGGAGAAGCCCTATGCTGAGGTACCTACCCTAGCCTCAATTGTAGGTAAAGCTAACGTGCCAATAGCTATGGATGGGAACCCACCCCTCGCTCCCTTCGAAGGACCTCGAATCGCAACGCACGCTCCTAGATCTCGTCCAAGACAACCAGGCACTACTATCCACGGACATCGCCGAGCGGTATGGCAACAAGCTCCCCTTCCTTTTCAAGGTCCTGTCGATCAATAAGGCCTTGAGTATCCAGGCGCATCCGAATAAGAAGCTTGCGGAGCAACTACATGCAAAAGACCCGAAGAATTATCCGGACGACAACCACAAGCCGGAAATGACCATTGCTGTCACTCCGTTCGATGGTCTCTGTGGCTTTCGCCCCCTCGTCGAGATCTCTCACTTCCTCCAACACGTCCCCTCCTTCCGCAGGCTCATCGGCGAGGATGAAGCAAAGAATTTTGAGAACACGATTAAGGGAAAAGAGACCTCAGACAAGGATGAAGATTTAAAGGCGAACAAAAAGGCCCTGCAGTCTGCGTTCACTAAGCTCATGAACGTAGACAAGGAGGCACTAGAACCTGCTACCAAGGAGCTACTCGAAGCCGCCAAGTCCGAAGGCGCCAGTTTTGCAGGCGAAGGCGGCCCCACAAATGGAGGAAAGGAGCTTGCCGATCTCGTCATTCGTCTCAACGACCAGTTTCCTGGGGATATCGGCCTTTTCGTGCAGTTCTTCCTCAACTACGTAAAGCTCGAAATTGGAGAGGCCATGTTCCTCAAGGCAGACGATATTCACGCGTACCTTTCTGGCGATATCATTGAGTGCATGGCGTCTTCCGACAACGTTGTCCGTGCCGGATTTACACCCAAGTTCAAGGATGTGTCGACTCTGACGACCATGCTAACGTACTCTTATGCGCCAATCAGCGAACAGAAGATGTCGCCGACGGACTATCCCTATGCTACGCTCAATGCCAGCGCGTACAGCTCCAACTCCTCTAGCATACTGTACGACCCGCCGATCCCAGAGTTTGCCGTTGTACGAACAGCGTTGAACAAGTCGGGCGCAAAGGTCACGTTCGACCCCATCCAAGGGCCAAGTATTGTTCTGTGTACAAAGGGCAAGGGAACTGTTAGTGTGGGACCAAAGAAGGAGAATATCGAGGAGGGCTATGTGTTTTTCGTAGGTGCTACGGCAGAGCTGGTTGTGGAAAGCGAAACGGATGCGGAGGACGGAGAAGGCTTGGTGCTATTCA
Organism: Darksidea phi; assembly: GCA_030770425.1. NCBI lineage: Eukaryota > Fungi > Ascomycota > Dothideomycetes > Pleosporales > Lentitheciaceae > Darksidea > Darksidea phi. Next base: position 3,255 of record JASJFT010000110.1, read on the forward strand.
AAGCTTTCTGCGAGCTCGGTGATGAGCAAAAGCTATAAGGCTGGAGTATCGCTCAAGTGCAAAATATAGTCGAAATGCATCCGGTAACCGGAGAGAGGTAGTCGTCAGAATGCTACGATTCCCGACTGCGCTTTACTCGTCCAATGAAGATCCAGCAGGCTAGTGTCTATTGGGAAAGAAGCCTCGGCGATGCGGTCGACCTCGCTGCATCTCCAACAGCCCAACGCCAGCAATCTAGGGTTCACTATCCCGTCGCTACACCCTTGCGCAGCACTTCGAAGAAGCTGCAGGTACCCGCCCGCGTTGTTGGAGCCACCTCACCACCTGCACACCGACGCGACCCGCACTCCAATCTCTAGCACCAATCACCGACTCCAAACCCTCAAACAACCTAACCCACGCCTATCAACTAGCCTACCAGCACGGCGCTCCCGCCCTGACTCGCATCCGTCTCCTCCAACAATCATCCGGTCCCTCGCTTCTCCACCATGAACAACTTCTCCTTCCTCGACACCGCGCCTAACGCTCAGAATATGCCACGCACCGCGCCATCACCCACATCCTCACAACCTTCCCCCCAGGCTAACGGCATGGTCGGCGGAGCTGTTAGCGGCGCCGGTGGAGGCGGTGGTCAGCAAAATGGCATTCCGATGGTGAATGGCCTACCTAGTGGAGGCCAGCAGACAGATATGAATCATCTCTGGGGCGTGGTACAGCAGTTGAGTCAGCTGCTAGAGGAGAATCGCGCGCAGACGGCGGGTATTGTGAATGGAGTCCAGGCTATACAGCAGAGGGCTGCCGAAGAGGGTTTGAACGGTGGAATGGGGATGAGAGAAGTTAATGGAGAGTTGAATGGTATGTTTCTCAATTCTCTTTCATCTGTCAATAAGGAGACGGGTGAATGATTGCCATTGGGAGCGTGAGAGAACTAGGCTAACAATACATGAACAGCAGCATCCCAAGCTGCCGAACTCACAACCCTCCAATCGCAGCTCACATCCGCCCAAACCACAATCACCACCCTCACCCAATCAAACAGCACCCTCCAGAGCCTACTCACCGACTATGAAAACGCCCTCACCCTCCTCCTCGACAAACTGCGTCCCTACGCCTACAACCAAACCCAAGCCATCCTCTCCCTGCACAAACACTACAACGGCTTGCTAGATCAGGAACGAGCTACTTCGATGCAGTTGCGAATGGAGCATGCAGAGTGGCAGGCCGGGTTGGGCAGAGTCGCTGGTTATGCGAGGAGCGCGTTGGCCACTAGTGGCGAGGTGGAGAGGGGGCTGAAGGGCGAGATTAAGGAGTTGAGGGAGGAGAATAGGGTGTTGAGAGGGTTGGCCGGGTGGGAGGATAGACCTGGTGCGGAGAGTAGTGATGAGGAGGAGGGGGAGAGATCGTAATGCATGGGTGGATGGCGTTGTGAATATGACAAGAGATAAAAGGAGCGTTGGTTTGTTGGTTTTGGTATGCATAGCGATGGCGTTTAGCGGGATATACCTTGGCTTTTGGTGGGAATAGAAGAGAGATGGCAACAAGGATGGTTTGGTGGCGAACAACAGTGGAATTATCCACTCTTACGAAGCGCAGAATAGCCAAAGTCGTCGCCGAGAGCCTTGCGGCATAACTATACCTATCCTTGCCTCTTCAATCCCGCGTCTGTCTACGCCGAACGGATCCAAAACAGTTCTCGTCCTGTCAAACTCCCGGCTACCCAAGGAACCCTCCTCACATAACCGCGCAACCGCCCACCCACCTCGCCTCCTCATCACCCGCCGTCACCCTAGTACCCTCCCCCTCCTTCCCATCGCCCGGAAAAAACCTCTTCCCGTACCTCTGCAGCCTCACCTCCCTATCAAAGCCTTCGAAAAGAGGGATCTGCATCTCCATCGCAAAATCATCAGGCTTAGCTAACTCAACTCCTTCCGCGCCCAACTCCGGCTCGTGAAATGCGTGCCTTTCGTATGTCACTGTGTCGTCAGAGTCGTATTTGGGGGGTGGTGGGGAGTACTGTGGAGGGGGAAGTTTTCGCGAGAAGTTAGGGAATGTTTTGGGCATCGTCGTAGTCTTTGTGGAGACGCCACCGCTTTGGTCGCTATATGCGAGATGTTGGGTCTCGGGGGATGCTGACGGATGCGGTGGAGATTTAATAGCAGGCTCATGTACGTCGGCATGTTCGATGTGGGGTATCACAAACGATTCAGATCTGATTGTCTTGAGACTGTCGAAGATTGGCGAGCCTTGGTCTTCCGGGGGGACGAATTGGATGTCATGAATAAAAGGGAAGTCGTTCAAGTTGATTGATTCTTTTTGCTGAATCGAGGGAGTCTGGGACGGTGTTTGTGGAGCGTCAGAAAGTACTGAGTTGTATCGTGACTGGCGGCCTTCCGAAGCGTTTTGAGGGGCGGGACCCTTGCTTGCTACCGCGTTACGATCGAGATAGTCGATGTGCTGTGTCGCTGGAGACTGCGGTGGCGTTGATAGGGTATCTAATAGCGAGCTGCCCCGGACTTGGTGCATGCCGTTCATAGAGCTACTAGCAAGACTTCCTGTGCTCGGAACAGCACTCTGGTCAAGCTTTTGCGTGTGCCGAATCTCTGGGGACTTCGCTAGTATTGACGGAGCATCGAACAGCGACAAGTCTCTACCATAGTGCAGTTTCCTACCAGAAATACCAGTAGCAGGACTGTCAGTGTTTGCGACAGCATTCAAGTCGAGGCGCTCGATACCCTGTACCCCAGGAGATCCCGGTGGGGAAATTGGAGTATCGAACCGCATCCTACCGGAATCGATGTACTAGACCGGTTGCACTTGGGCAGATTCTTTTGGCGTGGGCTGAACTTTGCAACGCGGAAAATCTTTTCTCTTGGCTGGTTGACCATCGGTGGTTTCGCAGCAAGTAGGTGCTTTGATTAGAGGATATGGCGATCTAGACAAAATCAGTCGCGATATTACAAAATTTAACGAGGCATTCTTACCTTGCTCTAGGCGTCGTTATGATGCTCGGTACAGGCTTCTTATACCTACTTCAAAGTCAGTAAGAACCGCGTTTCTCATGGCTACAAGTTATTCACCTCGCTCCAGGTGTTTCCAAGGCTTTCTCCATTTCGGATCCCTTCTCTTCCCGTGCCTGTCTCTCTGCCCAAAGCTGAGGCTTCAGCCCCTTTTCTAGTGGGTCCACACAGTTTGGATCGATTTTCTTTGCTGCCCATAGAACATCGTCGTTGAGCCTGTTCAGCCCTTCTTTCCCGTCTGGGTCCCACAGGTGTTCGTTGTTGGGTTGGACATCGCTATTTGGAGGCGTTCTTGGTGGGGAGGCTATGGAATTTCGGCACGGCCTTGAGTTTCCGCTGGTCGACGGGGTGGAGTCGGATTGAGCCATCATGCTGCCGAGGTGTTAGCAACTCTGTGGCCCATTCACTTTGGAGATGTGGCGCGTTAGACATACGCCTTCCCATCCGCTTTCTCGGGGGTAGTGCCTGGGTCGGATATGTCGGAGGAAAGGACTCCGTTGTCATGCACTAGAGGCGCTTTGATAGTATGATCCTTCATAGCCAATTCCATCGTCTCCTTGTGCCTAAACCGCTCGTTCATGATATCGTATTCCATCTCAATCATTTCCAGAGTCTTGCCCTCCTAAAGCTCTGTCAAAGCGATCATAATAGCCTTCACAATGGTCGCGAACCCCTTTCGAGAACCCTGAAAGGTCTCTATCTCCTCAGTCCCAACAGAGATGAAATACGCCATGATGGAAAACAGGCAGGGATGATAGTTGAAATTCGGACCGCGTTGCCTCTTAAGTTTCCAATCTGCCTTAGCCCGTAGGTAGACTTTATGGTAGTACAACCATATCATTCGATTTCCAAGGCCGCATGATTGAGCAGCGCGAACTTGTTGCTCGACAAACGGCCGAAAAATGTGTTGTAGAGTCTGGTTGAACTGAACATTGCCGTCAGCACAACCTAGCTGGTTCAAACGTACGGAGAGATCGATGAAGTTGAGCTGCACCGTAGATGTGACTATGTCATGCAATGAGAAATAACTGACCTCATAGTTATCAACTCTAATCAGCTTGTACTGGAGTGCCCATGTCCTAACTAATTGGATGTTGCATTGGAGGGCCTCTTTCAAGATCGCGGCATAAGATGGTATGTATCCGTGAGAGCGTCTGGCTCTCGGCATTGCAGGCGCTGCGGTCTGGAGCGATTGTGACAGATGCAGTGATAGTGTTGGTGTAAAAAGGACTAGTGATCCATGCAGAAAAGCAATAGTGAGTTAGAGAGACAATGAGAGCGGTGGCGAAATCTTAGAGGAGACGCAGAGCGCCCAATGGCTCAGTCGAGTAGGAAGGCGCGCATACAATAGCGCACGCGCGTCGCCACCGGCATCTAAGGTAAGAGTAGCTGTGTTAGTATATATATCCAATACCCAAGAATCGGCACTTGTGATTACTTTTGTCGATATCTTTCAAGCTGTTCTCTTGCCGAATGCATAGCCGGTGCAAACTATATATTTGTGAGCCTGTCAACCTTTAGCTTACTCTCTTGGTATGCGCAGCAGGAGGTGGATGTGGAAATCGCCCGAGGCCAAGTTAGCACCGAGCTGTCCATTACTGGAGCTAAAACGAAAATCTGTGTCATTCACATAGAAGACATACTCCTACGGCTATGAAAAGCTGTAAAAGACCCATCCCAAAACTTCCAAGGGGTATTCCGGTATTCAAAACGCCATATCACTAAGCAACTTCTTACCAACTCGCAAGCACCTTATCCACCTTTCTCTTGCCCTCATCCCCACCCATCTCAACATCCTCATCTTCCCCCTCCGCCGTCCCAGGCACTAACACATCTCCAAACTTCTCCTCTACCCTGCTGATGACTCTTATCGCCAAGGTCTTTGTCTTCGCCAGCTCCGGTGCAAGCGGCGTATCTTTCCAAACCAAGTTCGGCTGAATATTCTCCTTTGGTTTACTATACGGTTCTAGTAGCGATAGCAACGTCCTATACGTATTCAGCTTCTGCTGCAGCGTGAGGCGCTTGGCAGAGAGATCTTGGAGACGTGTGAGAGCATCGAGGTAGTCGTCTTGGTCAATCTCATTGGGCGTGTTGGAGGAAGAGGGCGGGTCGGTGGACGTGTCCCATCGCGGCCGGAGTTTTGCTATGCAGTCGTCTCGTGTGAGGTCATCGTTCTGGTACACTGTGTGCCCATCGTCCATTATGTCTGTGGTGTTGTCTGTGGCGGCCCCCGAGTCAACCTCGCTTACGCCGGAGGACCAGTAGAATTTGTCTATCTGCTCGACGACATGTTCGGTCATTTGGCGGCTGTACACTTTGCGCGAGTGCTGCTTAAGGTCGCGGTTGACTAGCTTCCAATTAGAGACAAAGACAATCAAGCTGCTATCGCGACTATGCTTGGTGCCAACATTGCGTACCTTTATCTAGAGCGCCCTTCAACTCGCTCAAGGCCACTCCGCCATCCTGTGCGATCCTCTTGAGCTTCTCTGAGGGCGCGATACCGCGCGATAGAAAATGCTTTCTCGATTGGAGGAACTGCTGTTTTCGCTCGACGACGGTCTTCTGCTTCTGCGCGACGCTCAGTTCTTGTCGCGACATTGTGGGAAGGATGTGTTAGGCAGTAGAAAACGCGCTGGTAAGTTGACCCGAAGTGCTAATGGGGGTTTCGCGTTTGCGCAGTTTTAGCGCGAAACGGGTGCACGTGATGGCTTATAACCTGCACACATGTACACTTGCATGCGTTTGGGCACCGTAACCTGTGTTTAGGGTACACGTTGGCAATTTTACAATCTACATTAAAACTAAAGCTGCACGGTATCTCGCAATGACATTCCAAACTCCAGAAACCTTCGAATTGATCCAGGCCAACATGATCCATCACTCTCCGCCATTGTGCCTCTCCGCAGCCCTCTGCCTCTTCTTCTTCAACACCACACACAGTGTCAAGCAAGCGATACACCCATCAATCTCCTTCTCATCTACAACAACTGTCCCTCCCGTCACAAACCCACCCCACCACTTTTGCGCATACTTGCCCACCTCTGTCTTTCTCTCATGGTCGCCCGATCCCGACACTTTGTACAGCGTCATATTCGTACTATGCCACAAACTATCCGCTTCCCAGAAGAACGGTTGCGAGTTTAGCACAAAGCCTTCAGTCCGCAATCCCCAGCGCTTGTTGCGGAGGCTGATGGAATGTGAGGAGTGGGGCGAGCCTTCAGGGAAGGTGAGTGTTGCTTCGCCCACAGAAGACCAGGGGTGTTTCCACTCTGCTACTAGCTCGCCTTGGTAGTTTGTGATATTGTAGGCGAGACCAAGCCAGTTGTTGCGGTGGCAGGTAAGGACGGGAGTGAATGAGTGATCCTTTAACGTCTTCTTAACTTCCGCTTTGTACGCGTCTGTAAGACCCGAGTAGGGAACATCCATATCTTTGGTGAGATCTAGGATGGTGATGTTTTTGGTGAGCATGCCGTGCGGCGAGACCCAGTATGTGGTTGTAGGTACAAAGGAACGCGAGTCCAGGGCTAAAGTAGAGCTTTGTACATCGTGAGGAGTATCAGGCCAAGCGTCCTGCTCCCCTGGCGATGTGCTTGTGTCGCCATCTGGTTTGGAGACCAATCGATGTCGAATGGCGCCATCTTGTTGAGCATGCGGGCTCATGTCTTGTAGCGCGATTGCGGTGGGCATATTGTTAGAGCCTATAGACTTTCCAGTGGTCGAGATAAAGTCGTCGGCTAGAAGTACACAATGATGTATCATATAATATACTCTAACGATGAGCGATGAAGAACCAGAGGATGGGCTTCCTTAAGTATACTTCACCTCTCAGCTACTGAGGCTTCGAGTTAACACTTGACACCATTAGAGGCCATTTACACCACTAGACATGCGTCCTGAAAAACGGGCCCAAGAACGCTAAACAATCTCATTGGTCGATCTCGTCACACGAGTATGCCTGACGGGGCGGATCTCGTTTATCTCGGTTTCGTGATTCCATGCACAGCCACAGCTCAGCGCAGGGCCACGCAATGATCCCGTGATGTCGTTTGTCGTGCAGATACTACACATGTGCCCAAGCCATGTTGCTGAGCAGTGGATGAAGACTGAGGGGAGTGGAGTCTGTGCCGAGGAAGTGGTGGCTGTGCGCTAGTCTCCTTTCGTATAGATGTACAATGAGTTGAATGCTTTGACGTGGACATCAAAGATGGTGGTCCCCGCAGGCCCCAGTGCATTTTTCCGTAGGCTATGCTGTAGTATACCGCGATGATGTAGGGTCGAGGCTGTGAAAGGGGCTGCAATAGACGACCACCGCCAGGCCTTCCTAGTCAAAATCTCAAACGCATTCCGGATGGGCGTTCCTCATCCGTACCACTTGATCGGTCGTTGTTTGCGCTGCGACTGCCGAAGCTGGGACCAGCAGTTTTGATTTCCACACTGCGAGGTAGTGATGCAAGAGAAGAATCACCAGGATAGTATTCCTGCTTGATAGCCGCTCTTCAAGTTTGATGTCGTACCGCAGGGCTGGGCATGCACATCTTTCGTCATGCGGCGCTAGCGTCAGGTCCCGGCTTCTCCACAGTCGCCCGCCTGAATCAGAACCTAATAATTCCTCTGAATATCATATCTGCGGTCGCAATGCGAAGGAGTATGTTTAGAACAAGGGCAAGCGCGCGTTTTAGTATGCGCGCAAACGCAGGGCAATCGCTCGAAAGACCAAGGGGACGCGTTTGGAGGGCCGCGACCCGCTTGTGAACCATTGGCTACGAGGTGACGTCGATGGCGCCGTGGCGCTTGATCGAAACACAATGCCAAGGTCGACTCAACGCGCTGGCATGGACCACTGAAACGTTTAGTCTTCGTGCAAGACTCTCCTTCCACGCTCTCCCTCCCCGAGACTATTATCTATACCTCCAACTACTTCCACCGCGCACCGCTCTCCTGTCGTGTGCCCATCCATGGCTGCCACACCTTGATCCCGCCCGTGCTATCAACCTACCAATAACGACACGCCTTGTACTATAATACACCCAGTTCCACGGCGTTTCGCCCACACAACATGTCGTCTGCGAGTGGGCCCTCACCGACGCCGACACTTGGCCCGGGGGCGGCGCAGAACAGCGAGAACCAGACCATCAAGACTTTCGCGGCCTCGCTCTCAACAGCTGCCGTTATCTTCGGCGTGCAAATTGCCCTCTTCTTGATATTCAGTGGCAATTGGAAGATACACAGATCGAAGAAGGCGGGAGAACAGCCAACAGAGCGGCAGAGTCTCTTCCACAAGATTTAGTAAGTAGTCGAGCCCGCACTTGTCCCCCGCATCTACTGACGCGCGCAGTTACTACAAAACCGCCTTTGTATCTAAGCGAAAACGAGTCGCTGCCCCCACGACTGCCATCGAATCGTTCAAAAATGTCTTTACCATCAGCGATCGAGAACTCATTCGCGTCGCCGGCGTCGACGGTTACCTCTTCTTGCAGTACCTGCAGCTCCTGCTTCGAATCTTCATACCAATGGCAATACTTATCCTACCTATACTCCTGCCACTGAATCATATAGGCAGTGTTCCCGACGTCTCCGGGTTGGATTCCTTTGCATGGCCTAATGTCGGTGTGCGGGAAAAGGTGCGTCGTCTCTGGGCTCACTTGGCCCTGGCTGTCTGCGTCGTCATATGGGTGTGCTACAACTTCTATCTCGCCCTGAGGAAGTTCGTTCGCCTAAGGCAAACCATCCTTACCCTACCGGAGCATCGAATTCGGGCATCTGCGACGACAATTCTGGTACAGAGCATCCCTCGCAAGTGGCTCACCGCTGCCGCACTCGACGCCCTCTACGACGTGTTTCCCGGTGGCATCAAAGATATATGGATCAATCGCAATTATGACGAGTTGCAGGAGAAGGTCAACAAGCGGACCAAGCTTGCACGTGCACTCGAAGCCGCAGAGACCAACCTCATCATCACGTGCACAAAGAAGCACAACAAATTGGAAGAGAAGAAAGCGAAGAAGGAGGGCAATAAAAAGTCCAGGAAGGAGAAGAAGGAACATGAGGCGATGCAAAATGAAGCGATCGCCCACGAAACTTTGGATCAAGGTGTCAGTGTTAACAACCCTCATCAGATCGAGCAAACCTTGCAGCAAGTTCTTGTCGAGAGTGCCTCAAGTTCATCGTCCTCCTCTTCCTCTTCCTCTCGCTCGTCGTCCCCTGAACGCAAGCGGAAGAAGATCCCGATCCCAATAGTCGGACAAGGAATCCAGGCTATGGGCGAGGGCATACGCGATGTTGGCAAATTTGGAAACAAAATGGTTGGTGGCTTCACAGGAGCATTCAAGAAGCATGACCATCGCCAGGAGCCTTCGCAAGCTGATGCTTCTTACGACGCACCCATTTCCTCTCCTGCCACCGCAGAATTCGAGCATAGAGGAACCAGCACCGATACATACACCCCATTAAACGACTCGAACAAATTGGACAAGTACGACCACGAAGGAACGGTATCAGAGCCTAACTCTCCTGTTTCTACAGATAAGAACCGTCCACAGACCGCTCAGTCCACACTTGGCCCTTTGAACCCGCTGCAAGCCTTACGAAAGTCTCCTCTTAATCCGGTTCGTCGATTGAGTGATTTTGCAAGTCCCCAGCCATTCCGCGCTGAAGGCGAAGAATTCCCCCTTGAGGTCAGCAACACTGCACCCATCAAATATGACTTCGGCGGTATCCACGACGAGACTTTCGTTGAGGACGACGAGAATGCATTATGGAGGAAGTATATCAAGCCCAAGGACCGTGAAACGATGCGAGTCCCCCTCTTTAACAAGTCCTGGTGGCCGTCTCTGCCACTCATTGGAAAGAAAGTAGATACCATCTACTACTGTCGCAGGGAAGTCGCTCGTCTCAACCATGAGATCGCCCAGGACCAGGCCAATCTGGAGCGTTTCCCGTTGATGAACTCTGCGTTCATCCAATTCAACCACCAAGTTGCGGCCCATATGGCTTGCCAATCTCTCAGTCACCACATTCCTCGTCAGATGGCTCCGCGCACCATCGAAGTGAACCCCAACGATATCCTTTGGGATAACTTGACCATGTCATGGTGGATGCGTTATGTGCGTATGTTCAGCGTCATTGCACTTATCGTGGGACTCATCATCTTCTGGGGTATCCCTGTTTCATTCACCGGAGCTCTTTCCCAGATCAAGACGCTGACCGACGACTTCAAATGGCTGGATTGGCTCAACAGGCTTCCCCAATGGCTTATTAGTTTCATCCAGGGTGTGTTGCCCCCAGCATTCCTCGCCATCTTATTCGCTCTATTGCCTATCATCCTACGATTCCTGGCCGAAGTTACAGGAACCACCACCGCCGGAGAAAGGGAGCTCCTGGTGCAGAACTTCTACTTTGCTTTCGTCTTCATCCAGTTGTTCTTGGTCGTATCCATTTCCACGGGTATTACTGGAACGCTGGAGAACCTGCTGAACAACCCTGTTAGCGTTCCGCAGACGCTTGCTCAGAACCTGCCAAAGTCCGCCAACTACTTCTTCTCATATATGATTCTCCAGGCACTGAGCATTAGCTCGGGAACTTTATTGCAAATTGCCTCTGTGGTGATCTTGCTGTTTAGCCGCTTCCTCGACACGACTCCTCGTCAGAAAGTTTCACGAGTGTTGAGTAGGCCGGGCATTACCTGGGGAACCATGATACCTGTCTACACCAACTTCGGTGCGATCGGACTCATCTACTCAGTGGTAGCTCCTCTCATCATGATTATGATGTTAATCACCTTCGGTCTCTTCTGGTTCACCTACCGATACCAGATGATCTACGTCTCCTACGCGAAAGCCGAAACGAATGGATTGATCTTCCCCAAGGCGATCAACCAGCTCTTCACTGGGCTCTATTTCCTCGAGCTGTGCTTGATTGGGCTATTCTTCCTTCAGACACGACCTGGGGGAGGGCCTGCCTGTCTCCCGCATGCCATCATCATGATCATTACACTAGGCTTCACCGTCTTGTTCCAGCTTCTGCTCAACCGAGCCTTTGGTCCCATGTTCAAATACCTGCCCATCACATTTGAGGATGAAGCGGTCCAGCGAGACGAGGAGTTTCAACGGGCTCAAGCTTCCCGGTGGCAACAAAAAGAAGACGATGAGCACAGGTCGCTCAACACCGAACTGGAAGACCAAGAGAGGGCCGAGCGACGCGAATCGCAACGCCTAGAGCAAGAGGACCGCCGCAGGTCTCAAGCATATAACCCGGACTCTTATGAAATGAAGACGCTCGACGGTCGGTATGAGAGCTCTAATCAATTCTCGGAAAGCCCAGAGCGCCGTCGTAAGCAGAACTGGGCTGGCCGATCTCGTGATCGATCACGCTCTCATTCGTATCAAAATGAGAAGCATGACAAGGACAAGCACGACAAGGACAAGCACAAGCCCAAAAATAAGCATGTCAATCCTCTTGACCTAGTCACCAACGCGCTCAAAGTCGGCATTGACGACGCTGCTCGCCCCATTCGCGACATCGAAGCGCAGACTCTCCCGTCGGGTAACCTTTTCGACGATATCGACGACCAGCTGGAGGACATCGAGCCTGAAGCCCGCCAAAAACTTATTAAGCGCAGTTTCCAGCACCCGGCTACTCGGGCCATCCAGCCAGCGATCTGGATCCCACATGACGACCTCGGCATCGCCAAGGATGAGATACAGCGTACTGCCGCATTTAGCCAGAACATCTGGATTACGAGTGTTAATGCGAGGTTGGATGCTAGCGGGAATGTTACGTACAGGGGATTACCGCCGGATCGGGATCCTTTTGAGAATATCGAGGTTTAGGGTATGATTGGGAAGGCTCAGATGTACCGATATCCTATAGAGGGCCTTTCCTTTACTCGTCCAGGGTGCCATTGGAGTGGAATCGGGGTTTTGCTTTTATGCATAGCGTGGTATTGGTTTGCATGGTACATGATAGGTCACTTTCTACTTCAGAGGTGGTGGGCAGAGGATGATACCCTTGGCTTCTATGGAAGACTTAGATTGCGAATACATCATTAGCAACACGATCATCCGATCGGTCTACCTATACCATTATACTTGTTCTGGTCCGCGCAACTCGCCATGCGGGCATCAAAACCTAGGTAAACTCCGCAAGAAGACAACCCCCAAGGGCGTCTAGATCCACCCCCAAGCGTCTCATAGCCCAACGCGCAAATACATTGCATCTTCTTCTTAAACCTACCAATTCACTCGCCTCCACCGCCGCCACCGCCGCCCGAATACTGTGTCCTCTCCGCAGCCCGCTGTTGCATTCTTCTCAACATAACAATCGTACTCAACACAACAACAACCCCATCCACGCCCTCCTCACCCCTCGCATCCACCAACAACACACCCCCAGTAATCCAGCTTCCCCACCGCTGCGCATACCTCGCCACAACAACGTTCTTCCCCGCGACCTGTTTGAACAGCGTGATGCGATTTGCTTTGAAGCGACTATCGCATTTATAAGTATAGGGCACTGAATTCAGCGTAAATGCGTTGGTGCGGCGGTAGAATTTGGTCGGCGCCATTGTGATGGGGTGGGCGCTGTGGGGCGAATTCGGTGGGAAGGTTAGTTCGGCTTTGCTGTAGGAAGCTACGCCGTGTTTCCATGTAGCTAGTTCGGCGGTTGGAGTAAGCGAGGAGGGGGATGTTAGAGCCGCGGTGCGATTGTACCAGTGCTTCCTTTTCACTTGGTAGACTGGCGTTGTGGTGGGGGGTAAGGACTCGGCGAGGGCGCGGGCGGCGTCGCGGTATTCGTCTGTGATTTCGCCGCCGGTGTAGGGAGTGGAGAGGAGGGTGGTTATGTCGAGGATGGAGATCTCTTTAGAGAAGAGGTTGTGACGGTTTATGTAGAAGGTTTTTGTGGGGGTGAAGAGGGAGGCGGAGAGGGGGATTGAGGAGGTGGAGGACGAGGTGTTGGTGGATGAGGTGGAGTGGATGGAGGTTGTTTCGGCTTTGTGGATGCCGGCTTTGATGAAGGCTTCATCTTGGGGGCCGAGGGGTGGGTAGGTTGGGGGGTTGAGAGTTTCTTCTTTCATTGTGAGTGGTGGTCTTGCTCAGATTTAGAGAGAAAACGAGGAGTGCGTAAAGAGACGTTCAAGACGCAACGGCAACCCCTCTTATATATCCCCTTGAAGTATTCCAAACGGGCCCTGAGGCCTTTCGCACTCTGCCGTCATAAATCGTATTTCGTTGCGCCAGCTGCACTGTGATGGCTGTGGCTGCGTGCATCGCCCCCGCTATAGGCTATGCTTCAGCTCATTCTGCAATAACAGCCACTCTACAAGTGTGGTCTCAGGCATCATATTGGAGATTTGGAGTCTATGGCTGGGGTAGGGACGTAGAGACGATAGCCATTGTAGGAAGGTATGCCAAGGGCGTACTCGCTTACGGGTGACGCAGCTGAGAGATTACGGATACGAAGTCATCGCCCTATTGACCCATGCATTCTGGCCGCCTTCATTGCGCCACAAGTCTTGTAGGTGAGATGGGTGCACTCCTGGATTGAAGCTTTGCTGCGTGCTTCATCCTGAGGAAGGTTCCGTATGACACAAACAATAATACAATTATTTGTTCCTATTGGTTAGCAAATATAAAGACATCCCCTGTTCTCCTGTGCCTAGCGGAATGGGTAATATCTCTTGCAAGTTGTGGGTCCCCATCGCCGTCGAGGGATAATATAAGTCGTTCCATCGGACTGGAAAGCCGATGCATGCCAAGTTTATGTTCATGCTTGTTAATGCATCCGATGGTCAATCTAACTGAGAGTCTTTTGCCCTGGACTTGCCCTACGTAGACTCGCTCGTAGGGCAACTTCAGCGAGAATAACGATGAAGACCCGAACCAGGCTCACATGTGAAACGGTGGGGTGATGACGTCAGCACTTGGCAAGCGCAACATCCCCACCTCCGCCAACGGTTCCGGACTTCCCATCTGCATGCCCCTTACCGACTTGAGTACCCTCGTCTCACGAACACGGCATACTGAACAGGCTTCGGTGGCTGATCTCCATTAAGCAACCCTTTCGAAGACGCATCTCGACAACACAGCGGCTATTCAGCCCCTTGCGGCACGGAGCCTCAACCGTACGTCGCACAGCGCCAAAGCCCTGCATATGCCCAACATGCCGCGTCTAGCCAAACGGAAGGCGAGCACCCCTGCTGATACTAGCCGGCTTCGCAACAAACGACGTGCGCTTGATGAGTCTACTTTGAAGCCTCCTCTAGTTCCTTCAGCCGCATTTAGCACTCTTCCCGAGGAGATCGTGCTCGAAATTCTCGACTACTTTCTCAACGTAACCTACAGAAAAGATGCAGCCCACGCCCTGTACTGCCTCTGCTTGACCAGTCGACAGCTTTACCGCCTGAGCAAGCCTTATCTGTACAGCTATGTGGCCAATAGTATCGTGGAGCCACGCAAGCTGCTCCGGACTCTGATTCAGGAACCGCAAACGGCAGAGCGGGTGAGGGGTCTCAACTGGCGTGACGATCATGGCAACTTGGCTGGCTGCTGGAAACGCAAGGATAAGAAGTACGCTTTGACCCACATCGAGCGACGCGAGCTATGCAAGAAGGTTGAGGAGCTGGGTCTCGTGAACCCTCGGATGTATTCGAGAAGTTTTCAGATGCAACGACCCAAAGATCATCTCGCTGCCCTGCTTCTGCTCTGCCCCAACATACGCAGCCTCGACGTCTGCGATACGAACGTCTGCTGTTATCCGAGGGGGTACCATGTTGCGCCGCCCTGGATCAGATTGCTTGGTGAAGTAGGATTCGGCAATACCGACGTGCTCTCTCAGCACTTTCAGCATCTGACATACATCCGGATTCGGTTAGGCCCTATACGGCTGCTGCAAATCCCGCCCATACTCAACATTCGGTCATTGCGGGTGCTGATGCTGGAGGATGCCTATGAACCAGATCAACCAGATTCCATGTATCAGTGGATATGGAACTTCAGTGTGAGCCCACGCTCCTCGCCGCTCGAATGTCTGTACGTACAAAACAGCTACATCGATTCGAAAGCGCTAGCGCGGCTGATCGGCTCGATTCGCGCTCTTCGACTCTTCTGCTTTGACTTCGACAACTCCGTTCGAAACGGCGGATACACCCTGGATGAGGACGACATCCCGGAGCTACATTATCCCACCCTCGCTACCGCTCTGCTTGAGCACAAGGACACTCTAGAGCGGCTAACCATCAGCGATAATCCTGACCCCGAGCTTAACGAGATCTTCGATATCGACACAGGGTCCCTCGGTTCCTTACGCGACTTACACAAAGTCCGTCTTATGACCGTTGATCTCGACTGCTTCGGCGGCCTGGACTTGGAATTCAACGACGCAGAAGAGCTACTCTCCACTTCCGTTCGACCCGCCAACCTCGCAGACAACCTCCCCTCTAGCGTCGAACAACTCGACCTGTACATTAGCGAAGACGAGGATATCGAATACGAGCTCTTCTGGATAAATTGCTTAGAGGAGCTCGCCAAAACAATGAAGACGAGACTGCCGGCTTTGGAAGAGGTTAGGGTGTCGAGAAAGGCGTATGGCGAGATTTGGATCGAGAGTGAAGACTTGAAGAGCTTGCAGGTTCAATTTGCTGATGAGGGAGTTCTGTTGACGATTGTGGGTGAAGAAGAACCTTTTCTTAGCACGTGAGGGGATGGTCGGAGGCTCGAAGCTAGCACGTGTGCTCAGCGGGTACCAACTTTCATCCTTTGAATGCCGGAGGTGTGCCCGTCGGTGCGGCCTACAACGAGATAAGCTTCTTATGGGCAGTTTGTTTATCAGGGTTCTCCACTCAGGTTCCTTTTTCAAGACTTGCAGGATTCGTCTGGAATAACACCTCTCTTCACAGTTACATCCATCTGTAGAATAGATCTAGAATATGAAGACATGTTGTATTGTTATAATCAACTTCCGTCCCCATTGTGCATGCCTCACTTCTACAGCCCACCAAACGCTAACTAGAGCAAAAACAAACTTAGATCAAAGCCTATTACAGATCGAGTAATGCTGGAGTTTAACATTGGCCCGCCATGATTTTCACAACATTCGTAGATGATGTTGTTTGGAAAGGATAGTCCGAAGTGCAAATATTCGCTATTTCAATATTGTCCTTACGCTCGTCTTGCACTATCCAGGTCGGACGGGGCTTGGAAGTATTTGCACTCCATTCCACGTACAAATGTCGAGCCAACAAAAAACCTGGGCCAAAGGTGCTCCAAGGACAATAATCGAGTTGGGCTTAATAGATATGGAACCGGATTCATTTCCTAGTCCCAAAATACACTTACGCCGGATATGCACGCCATCCTAATGGGCGACCTTCCAATAAGTGAACGACACCCACGCCAGCTAATGCGAACACACAGAAAGAAAAACAGTCGGACTAGCCTACACCACGCCATCAGTCTTCTTCTTACCCGCCATCACCTTACCTAATACCGTCTTACTCTTCGCCTTACTTTCAATCTGCTCCGCGCGACTCAACCCGCTATAAAACGCTCGGACTTTCTCATGCGCTAGGACTTTTCGTGGATCGAATCTCATTACTTGCAGTCCCGCCATGCTAGTAGCTCGTGATAGTGCGACGTACGCCTGCCCTTTCTCAAACACCTTGCCTAGATCCACTCTGACACGTTCTAGCGTCTGCCCCTGTGCTTTATGGATAGACAGGGCCCATGCAAGGATGAGCGGGATCTGGCTGCGGGAGGCTTGTACTTCGCCGTTGGGAAGCTCGATTTTCCAGTCCTCGCGTTTACAGAGGAGCTCGCGTGTTGTACCATCTGGGATGGCGAAGCGGACGAGAGGGTAGAGTTGCTGTGTGCTGACGCCTAGCGTTTTCTCTTTCAGTTTGGTGAGAGCTGCTAGCTCTTCCGAGCCTTCGGCACTTTCAAGGAAGGCTTCCTCGTTTGCCCTGTAGAAAGCAAAGACTTGTTCAGTCATGAACCCAGTGACTTTGCCTAGCGAACCATTGACGAGCGTATCGTCCATATTCTTGACTAGCATGACTTGTGCACCCTTCTTGAGGTGGATAGTCTCCGGGACCATGCAGCTTTGTAGCAGTTTGTCACGCTTCTCCTTGTCGGTGACGGTTCCACCATCTCGAGCATCGAAGCTATAAATCTGACCTTGGAGTTGGTTCATGCGCACTTGGTTTGCCCGGTCTACTTCGTTCCGTGTCGGGAATAGCTCAGTAGCTTCGATGTTATCATCGGTCGCGGCTAGCGGTCGGTCTAATTTCCGGAACGCCGCAATGGATGCGGGTGTTAATCTGCCTTCGCGCATCTCGTTCAACATGCCGGCAAAGACGGGGTCCTTTTGACGGAAGACATGGTGGAGGCCGATGGTATGCTCGATAGAGGTAGTCCATGTTCCAGCATCGAAGGCAAATTTGGCGACGCGTCCGTGCTCCGGTACTGGGGGAAGCTGGAAGAAGTCACCAGTGATGACCAGCTGGATTCCGCCAAACGGTCTGCCGTTATTGCGAATGGTTCGTGCAATCTGCTCCAGCTTGTCGAACAAGTCCCCATCTACCATTGATACTTCGTCGATGACCAGGACTTTCGTACGCATCCACCGTTGCTTTGCCTTTGCGTTTCGCCTGATCTTCTTAATAAGATCCTCTGCAGGCTCTTTGCCTAGGCCGATGCCGGAAAAGCTGTGTAGTGTTACACCTCCAATATTACACGCGGCAAGACCTGTTGATGCTGTAACAGCAACTCGGTCGGGCTCGCGAATGAACTTTCTCCGCAGCGCCGCGATGATCTCGCGTAGAAGAACGGATTTACCAGTACCTGGAATCCCGTTAATGCGATACATGGAGAGACTAAAGCTAACCACTTACCAGCTGAACCAGTGAAGAACACACTCTTCTTGTACTCTACAACAAGGTTCAGGACATGTTGTTGTTCTTCACTCAAGAAAATGCTATGAATAGTGGTGGTCTTCTTCTTCTTGATAGCCTCCTTCATATCCTCATCGTTGCCTTCACTAGCTTTGATGGCCTTATGCGACTCTCGCAGATTCTTTTGCTGTTGCTTGATAGCGCTCTGTGTTGTATTCCACGGATACTCCGACTTGGTTTCCTTCTTAATTGGTGTTGCCTTATCGAACGGGGTGGCTTCTAGTGATCTCCGCTTTTTTGGTCTCACTGATTCGGCCTCCGGTTCCTCTTTTACCACGGCCTGACTTGATTGCTGCAACCATGGCAGTGTGCGGCGTTTCGTGGGTTCGGGGGGTTTTTGGGTTGTTGACAACGGCCTCAGGTGCTCTGGAGGGGATGATGACCACGGTATGGGCGCACTACTGTTGGGCTCCTGCTTCGAAGCTCCGGGTTGCGGTGTCATCGAATTGTATGCCGAGTCCCTCGATGACCCTGTAGCGAGCGATGGAAGGGTGGGATAGTGCACAGTGCCCTTCGTCGCCGGATCTTCCACATCGAGATCAATGTCGCTATCAAAGTCGTTCTCGTCGAAGAACACAGAGCTCTGTGGCGCCGGCTCGCTGCTCATCGTGTTGTGAAAGGACGGAGGCAGATCGTTCTCGTAATCCGATACGTTGAGAGGGGGGTAGTCAAATGCGTCTTCCTGAGGGCCGAGCGCCTTAGCTAGACCACTTGACGTCCTCTTAATCCCGTGTGCCTGTCCCGAGGACCTCCGCTCGTTTGTGATATTATGCTTTGTGGCATTCCCCGATAGGGTGGATAGCGGACGCGTGTTGCTCGGTTTAGGCGCGACGGAGGGGCGATTGAACGAGGTAGCCAAAGACTGCTGCCTCGAGGCGGCAGGCACCTGCGACGGCGTCGCAGTGTTATGATTCTTCACGGCCTGTTTAAGCATAGCCGTAGTGGGTTGAGGTCGAGCGGAGAGTTGTCGCAGAGTGCTCGGGGGAGCTGTCGCGGTACCGAATGTTGGGGCACGCAGCCGGGAAGGAAGTCGCGACGATGCCTTCGGTGAGCTAAATCGAAGTGACGCGCTTAAGCGGCCCAATGCGACGAGCATACAGCACAGCAGCACGGCAACAAGTAAGGAAAGAAATAATGAGAAGTAATCAAGGAATGGCATGCCCTGGCGGGGAAGACGAGGTGAAAGCTTAGTGTAACGACGCGCCTCGTCGCGAAGCGTGGCGCGCTTTTGGCTAGGGCGATCACGTGCGTGGCACCACCGCGATTCTAGAGACAAAACATTTGAACAGCGAGCCGTTGTTGCATCTGCAAATGCAGCTTAGGTATTCTCATGCATTGAATCGATGAATGCTCTGGTAATCTTGATGTAAAAGGGTACAGTCCACACCTCTCTTATATTCTGCATTTCTCTAGCAAGAACGCGCTCTTAGGATACCATCTTCACAGTCCCAAACAGAAGAATTGACGCAACTGATAGGTATTTGCTGCGCTACATTGCAACAAGACCGCCCATTTCAACACCATTCAACACCCATACCCTCCTCATTATCAAGGGGACATCAAACACCCTCAAGCCTTCGTACAAACATCTTTTGAGATCTGCCACCAAATGCTCCCACAACACAAAAGACAAAACGCAGAGAGGAGAGAGTATGAGAGAACAGTTTGAGGGGGTATGCCACGCAGGACGCCAACAGCACGACGACATGACAAGAAAAAAAAAGTATGCTTCTCTTTTGCTTCATCAAACATTCAACAAACAAGATCCAAACTTGCGGTAAGAGAGAAATGGGGCCCTGAGGGGCCGGAAATGCAGCGCCAGGAGATTCATTAGAAAGGCCCGCACGAAACCAAGGTCCACGCTGAAATAACCCACAACGTGGAAATAAAAGACGTACATGGGGTAACTCCCAACAAGAGCCTTGAAGACGACACTTAAGCCCTCCCGCTAACTAGACAGAGCTGTTTTTATTGGAAACAAAGATGAAACATGACATAATCCCGTTAGGAACCTGGGCAGATAGCGGATAGGTAAAAAAGTCCGATATGAGAGAAACGTCGGCTGCTATCCAAGAGCGACAATTTAGACAACCAGACATGTCATGAAGATAAACAGCGCACAGAGGGAAGACTTGCTCACGAGCCCGAGGTGATTACCCCTGGTAGCCACCACCGAAGCCGTTCTGGTTGAAGCCCTGTTGCGGCTGCTGTCCCCATTGCTGCTGAGGCTGCACGCCGCGGCCTTGCTGGTATCCGCCGGCACTACCAGGCATCTGCGGGTAGGGCTGTTGGGCCATGCCAGGGCCGGCACCGAAGGCCTGTTGTTGGGCGAAGGGCTGTCCGCCAGGGCTAGGACCTGCCCGTGCATTAGATTGTGAGTTTCGATATCGAAGCTTCCTCCGGTGCCGCTCACCTTGCTGGGGTGACATAGGCCCCCCTGCCCCTCCCGCGTTGTACTGCGGGAAATACTGGCCTGGAGTCTGAGGAAACGCCGAGTTGGGGCCACCTGCAGGCGAGTAGCCCTCGAACTGGCCGGTCGGTGGACGATCTTTGCCCCACTAAATGCACATGTGAGTGACGGAAGGAGGACTGGGTTGAAATCCACTTACGCTGCACTTCAAAGGCCGACCGTTGACGTTGTAGCCGTTCAATTGGCAAATGGCCATGGCGGCGTTCTCGTGCGTATCCATCTTAATGAAAGCAAAGCCACGGTCGGACTGGAAGCGGGTTTCTGTGACGTAACCGAAGTTCTGGAACAGAGGGACAAGATCGGACTGGGCAGTGTAGGGCGTGAGGTTGCCGACATAGCAAGTGGTCTGCCATTGAGGAGTTTGTTGGACGATCATATCGAAGCTCTGTACGCCATGGGTGGGGAAGTGATGGTGTCCGAAAGGAGTGGTCGGCGTCATGCCCATTGACGCCATGGCTTGCTGCTGAGAGATGGAGGGCTGGCCCTTCTGGTTGGCCCAGTTGCAGCGGATAGCTCGCGAACCCAGCCATTCGCCGTCCATGGAGCTGAGTGCCCTTTCGGCGTCGGCGCGGTCGCGGAAGGCAACGAAACCGTAGCCACGCGATCGGCCCGTCTTCATGTCCCACATGACGCGCGCTTCCGACACCACGCCGAAGGTGGAGAATGCTTGGAGAAGGACTTCATCGTTGACCTCGTTAGAGAGATCACCGACAAAGATGTGGAAGTGATTCGACGTGTCTTCCTTGGCCGTGGTATTAGACTGGTAGGCCCAATTGACGCGGATTTCCTGGAAGAGATTAGCGCTTCATGCGCACACCCTGGATGGAGTGTGTGCCTACATTGTTGTGCACGCGGCGACCATTGAGAGTCTGCATGGCGCGTTCAGCGGCTCCGGGGTCGTCAAATTCAACAAAGCCGTAGTTAAAGCCTTTCGCATTGAACTGAAGCGGATCAGACTTTTTGTTCGATTTAGTAAAAAGTCTTGCTCAAGCGAGGGGTTTAGGTGGGGCAGAAGGTAAGGCAGCCTGGCAGGCTGCATACGACGTGCCCGGGCAACAACCCTCGTGAGCGGTAACGGACAGGGGCAACTTACATTGGCGCTGTTCTTGTCCGGGATGATCTTAACACTCTGGACGTGGCCGGTGGTCTCGAAGATCTGGCGCAGCACGTCCTCGGTGACTCGAGGATCCAACCCCCCCACGTACAAGGCTCTTTTGTTCGGCTCGGGCGCGGCGCGGCGCGGGACGTAGCCTGGCCCGCCGCCGCTGGTCGGGGACATGACATTGGCGCTCATGGGCGAGCTGATGGCCGTGGGGATGGGGTTCGTGTTTTGCGGGATGATGACGGGCGCGAGCGGCGGCGGAGGCATGTGCTGCTGCTGGCCCTGGTTGCCGCCGTCGTAGCCAGGGGCGCCAGCAGATGCGGATGGCGGCGGCATGGCTGCCGCAGAGCTCCCAGAGTCGGCCATGGCTCAGGTGAGGTGTGCGCCGGGTGAAATCGTCGCAAGGAGGCGCGGGGGAACAGAATGCGCGAATCGAAGAAGCAACTCCTAGGAGACTGGTAGACAGGTCAGGAAGGCGACACAGAAGGAAGATGCGACAACGGGCGGACGGAGGCTGCGTGGGTGGGGACGAGGTGGTATCTTCGGCGGCAAAGAAAGGTGCAAGGCCAGGACAACCAACAGGACCCGAAAGCGCAAGGAAAGGGAAGAGGGGAAGGAGGGGGAACAGGGAAGAGGAAACAAGGAAAGAGAGTCGCAGGAAGACAGGAAGCGAAACCCGACGCCGGACGACGATGAGAGCTGATCTGGGCTTGGTTCACTGTGGGGTGAGAAGGAGAGGAGGAGGCAGAGGGTTGCGGTCCTTTAGGGACAGACCAGCGCTAACCGTAAGGCTGTGTGCGGCCCGTTGCAGAAGCCTGGTATTTTACGCTTGTCATGCAGATCGATCAAAACATTACCACCTTGGGCCGGGGAGCATTATCGAAGACGGAAATATCAGTGATATACGTCGGCACCGACGCCATCTGTCAGACGCCGTGACTGCTGCTGGCCCACTGGGGCCGCTGGGGCGCCGGGCGGGCAACCATGGGAAGCGCGAGGCGAAATTTTCACGGTACGGGACTGCCTGATGCATCGCAATGATACGCCGGGCGCGCGATTAAGGTGCTTAGTTAGCCGGCGTGGTTTTAGGCGGCTTGGGGAACCTCGCAACCCTGCACAAGCACCGCGAGCACTACCTTACTACACGCGCTCCACTGTTCGACACCACCACCACCACCACCCCCATCCCCATCCCGCCCCGCCATGGCCAGCGCCGCGCCGGCGCCCACCCAGCAGGAGGCGCAGAACACGAAGATGCAGAAGACGCCCACGGCCACGGTCACGGTCACGGCCACGGCCACCCATTCCCTCGACAATCTGCAGGCCATGCTGAACCTCGTCGTAAGTAGTACCCGCCGCGCCCAGCCTGCACCCTCCCGCTCACGCCCGCCAGCTTATTTCCAGCGGCGGCTTCCTCAAGCAGCAGCAGGCCGGCCCCGATGCCGGTCGCACGCAGCACACCCTCAAGCGCACCGTCATCGCCGCCAACGAGCGCTTCCACGACGACCTCGACGAGCTGGAGAACGAGATCCAGCAGGCCCAGACGGTGCTACGGCGGGACCTGGCACTGCTCAAAGCCGACCGCAAGAAGCGCGAGGCCGCCGCCAAGGAAAGGGAAGCAGAGAGGGCGCGACTGGCCGCCGAGTCTTCCGTGAAGAATGCGCCCCCGAAGAAAGAAGAACCCCCCGCAGTCGCCGCCCCCGCAAAGCCCGACTCGCCTGCACCAAGCAACAAGGCTCCGACGCCAACTGCAGAGCCTCAGGCACTCAAGCGAGAGATGGAAGAGGCCCCGCCGCCTGCCCCTCCGACCTCCGCACCAGCTGAAGACACACACATGGAAGATGCGAAGCTGGAGGATACCAATGGCGCCGACGACTTCGACTTCGACGCCTTGTTCAACGACCCTGTCATGGATGGCTCCGGCGACGATGCGAACAAGCAAGACATGAGCATGGACACCACAGGCCCGGATCTCAACTTCACCCTCGACGAGTCAGCGTCGTCGCTGCTCCGCGGCCTCGAAGATTTTGCGAAGGGCGGCCACGAAGACAATGGCGCGCCACCGAACACGAACGGCAGCATGGATACCGACTTTCCAATGACCGATGTCCCTGACGGGACCGGCCACCAATCTTCAGACCGGAATAACACCACGAAACCGGCAGAGGACACGAACACTCAACCACCGATTACAGACGATGATATGAACCTTGATACCATGACAACTGATAATCTTGACGACCTATTCGACATGGACTACGAGAATCCCGAGGGGACTCAATTCAATGATGCATTCTTTGGCTTCGGTGAGAGCTAAAGAACACTATACTCGCCATCTCATCTTTTGTGACCAACAGAGGAGCTTTGCGACTCCCTTTTCTTTTTTTACTTTTTTTGTCTTTTCTCATTTTTCTTTTTTCCCTTTTTCCTCCCCTTTTTTTACCTTTCCTTCTCTATATACCGGGTCCGGCAAGATCATTTGCATCCATCATTCATCCCATCTGACAGGGATCAGACAAAGGCGTTTGGAGTATTTCAGATTCAGAGATACCCGCATGGATTTCGGGAGTTTGCGCATTTGTTTTTCGCTTGCATTATTATTCCACGTTCGTCTAGCATATCATTCATTGCTCCAGCATGCGTCGTCTATATTGATTTCGTCGTGACGAAATTACGTAAAGCACCTCGCTTGTTCCAGACGTTGCTCATGGCCGCTATACAAAACAGTACAAATACACACTCATTGCCTCCTGTAATCCTGATACCATCGCTCATGCAGCATGCAAGCGCCCGTAATATGCTTCCGGAACGAAAACGCCGTTCGTTAAAAAGGACCCTAATACTGCGAGAACAAAATGCCATGTATTTGCTCCGGCGATGTGTATTACATTGGGGCTCTGGTGATGGACTCCTAGGGAGAGTCGTCATACTCCTCCAGCTCGACTTTCACGCGGACTTCAGGCGTTTGTGCCCGCTCCTTTGAGAAATGAACCGGAGCAGCGGGTGACTTTGCCTTCTCTTCAATGTTGACGACCTCATTAACGGGAGCACGTGTCTTTGCTTGCTCCTCAGAGCTAGGCATAGGCATCCCAGCCTCAATGGTCTTGTCCGAGCTGCCGGCAACTTCCTTAACCACAGCAGACGTTTGTCCCTGTTCTACAGAGCTCTGTGTCCGGATATCGGTAGCCTTGTTCGTGCAGCTAACAATGGCCTCGATAGAAACAGGGGATTTCGACCCCTTGGGCTCTTCGGTTAGCGTATGAACGGCCTTTGTGGTTGTTTCTGCCACCTTTTCCGGCTCGGGGGGGGTCTCTCCCCCGCCGTTCAAATTCTTCACCTGGTCACTCAACTTTTTTCCCACGGCCTCGATCACCGTCTCGGTAGTTTCAATATCGACGGATAGTGTTTTCTGCACCTCGGAGGCGGGGAGACGAGGATCGATGGTGTTAACTACCGTATCAACAGCCTCCTCGACTGCGCCAGATATTTCTCTCTCCTCCTCGGAGTTCTGCATTCGCCCAACGAGTGTTTGAGTCGGAGTATCGTCAGTTTTGTTCGCATCTCCAACCACTCCTTCGAGCAAAGCGCTGAAGTCCATGCTTATGTCGTTCATTTTGAACTCTGTAGCGTCCTCGCTAGGCATGCGTCTCTCATTCTCCGACACAAGCGGATCAGGCATAACAGAATCGCTACCTTCAAAAATGCTGGCACCACTCCACAAGCCAACCGTGCTAGTATTTGGGTCTTCAAAAACAGAGAAGTTGAGCGTACTAGGTGGCGAACTAGGTATTGGCATATCACTAGATAGGAAGTCGTTGGACAAAAGATCGCCGAAGTGTGCACCCGTGTTGTTGGTACGACCGGGCGTGTTGAAAGTCGGCAGTGCGGAGAAATCGATCGTTTGGGACGGCGAGCTAGCCATGCAGTCCGAAAGGAGTGCGTTGAGCTGACGAGTGAATGGGGTCTCCGGAGCTACTGTTGCTCCTCTCATGGCCGTTCGAGGTGTTTTTAGCACCCGTGAGGGAGTTGTCAAGCCAAGGACATCGGTACTGCGCTTTGGTGTAAGGGGCACGCGGCGCCGCGAGGCAGGCGTTGGAGTCTTAAGCAGGTCTTCCAGAGATCGACCTTTGGTTGGCGTCGTCCTGGCCGAACCATGCTCGTTAAACAGGTGAGACAGATCATCGTCTTCGTCGTCTGCTCGCGGTGGACAGTTCTCCTTGTCGATGTCTTCAAGGTCCATCCTAGGCATTCGTGTTGTCCCTTCGGTTGTCTTCAGGCTAGAGTCCGGCGCTGTTAGTGATGGGAAGGAACGCACATCACCCAAGGATTTCACTTGACCGGATCTACGCGGTGAAGGGAATAGGAGCCGTCGGGTAGGCTTGGGAGTTATATCTTCTTCAACCTCAATCGGAGAATCCTTGGTACCTCTAAGCCCAATTGGACTAGATTGGATTGCTCGCAGGAGAGCTTCTTGCGCAGCGACCTCATCGAGCTGAGACCCCTCGGTGGCTTTGAGGCTTGAGGGCTGTTCCCGCAAAAGCGGGTGTATGTTGGTATCGCTAGTGTCGGCATCGGCCGCACCATCTAGAGACGATGGCATTTTTGCTTCGTCTTGCTTGTCTGCTTGGACACACTCGGAGTCTGGAACTATAGCATCGGACATGGCATCGTCGTTCTCTCCCTTTGGCTTCTTGGGTTTCCTCTTGCGTTTAGGTTTGTCTGCGTTGGCTTGTGCGTTGGCTTGCGCCTTCGCCCACACCTCCTGGGGCCGCATGGCATTCCTTTTCCCTAACCATAAACCACAAGGATTGCAGAGGGTGAGCGTTGTGAAGGTCTTCGATTCTATCTCTTCAATCGCCAAAGCTTGCTTGAAAATGCGGTATCTCTGCGAACCATCGCCATCTTCTTCAGGTTCCATGGTCTCCAGTGCACAAATGTTGGTCCCTTTTGAAGACAGTTGAATACCTACGGGTGATCCATACTCAATACGCGTGTATGCTCTTCGCCACGCCGGAGTTTCGATTTGGCCGCAGTTGTTGCAATACTGTGGCATCTGGCCTAAGACGAGTGCTTTTTCTAGTTGATCCTTGATCATGTGCTTTCGCTTCGCTCCGGAACCGCTCCGCGGCTGCCGGCTTTTTCCGTCGGCAGGACATGCGGCATCAGACATGGGCTCACCAGCCCATGTGTGGGAGCGTTCCAGTCCTTTCGTCTTTACAGGTCGGGATGGTTTGGGAACAGATATTGGTTTGATTGCCCCGGTAGGTTCGATTGATGCATTGTTGTTGGTAGCTAACGAAAGGGAGCTAGCATCTGATGAGTCGGTATTCGCGCCTGGGAAAGCGGGTAACAGGTGATCCGGCGCGGGTCCGTTGAAGGGAGTGGTATCTATGGGAGCTAGCTTACTTGCCGGTATAGATCCATGGTCACTTTGACTAGCTTGTTGGATCGTACCGCATGATGGCTCTGCCTGCCTTTGTAATGACCTTAGTAGTGCATCTTCGGTAGAAGTATTGAAGTTGGCGGCTGAATCATCAGCGTGCCTCATCGTGTCTGGGACCGACTGTATTGACTGTGATCGACCGTGAGAAGATCTTGACTCGTTCGTGCCTGATCTTGCCTCAGCATTGATAGATAAATTATTATCTGTCCACGGTTTGTTTCCAGTACGCATCTCCTCTTCCTCACGACTGCCCGGCATATCACTAACAAAACCAGAATCATTCGGCAGAGGTAACGAGGGAAGATCGGGACTGGAAGACACGGTGCGCAGAGGGATAACTGGAGGTGACGATGGCATGTTCAGAGGCGTGTCGCCAGGACTGCCCGCTCTTTCGTCGTCGGCAGAATCCAGCGCAGTATCGGAAAAGAGACCAGCTTCATAAGGAGACACGTACGGGCGGTCTCCATCTATGGAAGCGTGTCGCAGCATGCTTGGTGCCACGGGACGGAAGGGTCCACGGGAATGAGGGTTCGCAACATTGCTAGGGCGTGGGGTCGGCGCCCGTGGCACTTGTTCTATTGATACAGCAGCTCCAGCATGGGCCGCGGCCGGTTTATGGAGGCGTACCGAGGCTGCTGTGCTTGCGGTCACCCGCAGTGAGTCATTGTTGGCGCTCAAAGCAGTCTTCTTTGGTCTTTTAGCCTGAGTGATACGGGCTCTCTTCTTTGGTGGTCCCTCCTCTTGCTGCTCTTGGCTAGTGTCGACGGGTGAATAATACTCTTGTGGATAGGCGGCGGCAGTGTCGCTGTAGAAGGATGCGCGAGAGTCAGGTCGAGCATCCTGGTGGAACGGGTATTGGAAAGAGGCCGTGCTCATTGCGGGGCTAGACGCACGAGTATCGTAGGTGTTGAAAGACATCTGCTGCTGGTCCTGAAATGAGTCAAATCGCAGCGGGTTATCGGAGGGGCTTTGGCGGGTTAGCATCTGGTGCACGGATTCCAGCCCACCCATGTGACTTCGCTCAATGGACATGGCAGGGTTGGTTGGAGTGGGCTGTGCCAGCTGACGGATGGCAGGATTTGCCTCCAAGAATTGCGCCCAGGCATTATAGTCCGGCAGGCCTCCCGGCAGAACCTTGCTCAAGTTGTGGTATCTCTCCATATTTTCCACATATTCGCTCTGCATACAGGTGGGCACAGGTACGAGTTTAAGTTTGACCTCCAATGTTTCCTTGATGCCGTTCGAGAAGAGACCTAAGATGTTCTTGCACACTCGACCGGTGACCATGGTTTGGGATTGCTCGGCAGGGGCGTTAGGCGTCGTGGAGGCAGAAGCGAGGATCCATGAAAGCATGCCTTGGCCAACGAGAGGCGTCTCATATTCGGAGTAGTCAAAGGCGTACACGGTGTAATCATGGCCGAGCTTAGCAACGAGTTCGGGACTAAGTCACGCGTGAGATGGAGATTTGCATCAGCGTGACAAATGGCCTACCTCGCGGCTACGATGGCCTGGATACAGGTCTTGAGCTCGATGACTCCGATCTGCGTGGTCTCATCCAGGAATACAGTCGGGATGCTAAGCGCGCTGGGCAGGCGAGCCAGGCAGTTGGATTTGTTCTGATCGTCGAAGGTGTAGAGTACCTTGACTGCACAATAGTTAGAGGCATCCAACAGGAAGTGACAGAGGTCGCTTGCCTCGCATAAGTCGTTGCGGTATGTCTGTCATGCCATCTCTATCGGCATCGGCAGAAGAGCCCGCGGAAGCATGCTGCACAGCACTCGCCGTGCTATCTGAAGGCGTAGACATGGCTGCCTAAATAGTTGACAAGAAAAGCCAGTCGTTTCGGGGTGAGTTTGAGGGCGGAGGGGTGGAGGTTATAAAGAAATGTGGTCAGTGTAGGTCTATCGCGATCGGTGGCTGGCGAGCGATCATCGCGGACGCGTTCGACGGCACGAGAAAGAAGCGGGAAATCCTCGCGCGTGACGCAATTGTACGAGATAATGTAGGCGATGAGTGAGTCATAAGGCTGTGAAAGGTCCGGAAGGTAGAAGCGGGCGAGAAAACGAAACGCAGCGCGTCATTCGGACGCCTGAAGCGCGAGATGTGAGGTTCCAGATGGATGCTCGAGCTTGTGAAGCTACGACGCGGGACGGGTGACTAAGCGCTCGCGTTCCGTCACCATGCGCGTTTTCATTGGTTCGGCCCCGGAGAAACATGCAGCCCAGCCTACATTTAGCCTTTGGCTCCTTGAACTCTTTTGCTGGAACTACCACCTCCGCAGCGAAAGCACTCTACTTACCCTCGTTGCTGTGGTGCCTCACGCTCAGACACCGAACTAAATCAGCCAATCGTGGTCAGTGCCTCGCCTTTATCAGCCTTCCCTCTTCAGCACGTCGTCCTGTATCAAATTTGCCCTTCCGCAGGCAGAACTTCGGCCACCACCATCTCACATCACACAGCTGTCGCCGCCCAAGCTCTATCTCAGACACAGACTTCTTCATACTATACAATGGTCGACGCAAAGATTCAGTATGTTATAACTTCTATAACTTCTGGTGCTGTAGCTTCAAAATGCTAACGTGAAACAGGGAGCTCATCGCAAAGCCGCGCAACGAGTTGACGTATATATCGCGACTCTACCAGCTAGCTACTCGTATGTGCTAACCTTACCGCAGCGAGTATGAGGTTGCGCAAGTAGAGGAGCACGAGCTCACCACCGGCCCTCTATCGATCCTCCAGACCGCCGTCCGCTCGCGCACTCAAGTGCTTATTTCATGCCGAAACAACCGCAAGCTCCTTGCGCGAGTCAAAGCGTTCGATCGTCACTGCAACATGGTCCTAGAGAACGCCAAAGAGATGTGGACCGAAACCCCGCGCCTCGCCAACGGTCAAGCGGGTCGCAAGGTCAATAAGGATAGATTTATCAGCAAGATGTTCCTACGCGGCGACTCGGTCATCCTTGTGCTATTGAGTTGATAAGGGTCCTAGGGTGGGAGCAGCATATTTGGAAGGAGCGGCATTTCTCGAGCCGCTAAAACGCCGACCCGGAGGCTTCGCTGGTGCATTTATGGCGCGAAACGGCATGGAATTAAGAGGATGCGTTATGAAAAAGGGCCCCAGGTACTGAAATTTACATGAAGTTGCGGAAACGACAATCAAAATGAAACGATATCTTCAATTTTTCAGTCCATCCCTCAGGCCCAGCAGAAACTCGGCAAGGCCATGTGCGCCTGGATCTGGAACCTCTTCGAATCCTTCTCCTCCCACGTAAACCGTTCGTCCCAAGCTAGCTTTCATTCCTTTTGTTCCTCGTGCACCCTCTTCCGCTGCTTTGGTCGCCGAGTCGACGTCTACTGATTTCAGTAGCGTCTCCACATACGGATATAGAGAGTCCATCAGAGTTCTGTCTCCTGGCTTTGCCGGAGTATATCTGCTTAGGGACTGGAGAGACACGTCGAGGGCTTTAGCCCAGGTCTCAGTGGTGGCTGGCTGCGGCGACGAGGGCGAGGTCTGACGGAGACCATAGGCGAGTGCATTCAGAAATATCGCATAAAGGGCGCCTGATGTGCCGTCCATGGCCACTTCTACGACTTTTATTATGTTGCTCACGAAAATAAGCGGATCGTCGGTCTTTTGCGCCTTGTCTAGCATTTCCAGGATTGCTATTTCTTGTCAATTTTGAACAGATTTGCAATCTGCCATCACATACCTTCAGCGCCTCGTTTCAGCCCAATGCCGCAATCGCCGTCGCCAACGATGGTGTCGTACCTGGTCACGTCTGGTTCCGCTGCGATGACTCTCTTCAGTGCTGCTATGAGAGCGGTCTTAGCAAAATCGCCGTCCACTGACACTATGTTAGCACGGCCAGAAATACATCAGCGATGAGCCACCCACTCCTTAGGTTGCTGGGCGAGACTTCGTCACGGTCAGGGTCCTCTTCATGTTGCATTGTCTGGTCCCGCTTCGCCCATGTCTCACTGCTTACCGCCGCAGACCATCCGCTCGCTTCGGATGGCGCATCAAGCAGCTCCAACATCGAAGATCCAGCACCAAGACCAGTGTCCGTGATCTTGAGCAGACTAATGCTGAAACCTAGGCCGTTCAAACTAGTCATGAAGGTGCCCGATAGTATCCTTACGGGCTTAATCTTCCAGTCTTTCGCTAATTGCTCGATAACCTCGTTTGTGATACCGCCCAGTTCTAGCACGCTAACGCCACCTAGGTTGTTCACTAGTAACACCACTTCATCCTTCTCACTTATGTCGATAAAGTGGCGGTCGCTGTCGGAGGCATTGAGGCAGTGCGATAGCATTGTCTTCACAAGGCCGGGTAGATCAGCTGTGCTGCGCTCCGATCCAGGTTCGTTGTGAATACCCATACCAATCTCTACCTCCGACGATTTAAGCTCCTCTTCGCTTTCTGTCACGCTTCGTCCGGGAACGTGGACGTGGGACAATGAAGAACCGATCGAGACGAGGTTGTCAGCTGTCAACTGCGCTACATGCGAAACATCTTTCAGGCTCGCTCTGTAGTCGCGCATCAGCATTCACGCCATCCACTGTTCCTTTACGCGAGTCGATACTCACCCCCTTGCAGCTAATGCGCCAGCAATCTTCTGCACTAAACATGTTCCTGCGATTCCTCGTCTACCGACCTTCCCTCCCTTCTTCCTCCCCACTCCTACGTCATCCCCAACAACTACCATATCAACCTCCACTCCCTGGTTCCTCGCCTTCTCTACGGCCATCCCAAAATTCAGCACATCACCCGTATAATTCATTACCACTACAAGCACCCCCTTGCTCTTATCCACGCGATGCAAAATACACCGTCGGATCTGCTCAGCGCCAGGCGAAGCGAAGATGGTGCCTGCGACCGCGCCGCTGAGCAAGCCAGCGCCTACGAACGCGGCGAACGAAGGCTCATGGCCAGAGCCACCGCCGGAGATGATGGAGACTTGGGGAGAGGCGGTGCATTGGAGGTAGATTATCTTATTGGCGATGTCGCATTGTAGCGAGGGGTTTGTGTGTGGAAGGGAAAGAAGCGCGGTGTTGACGAGGTGGGTCGGGTCGTTTATGAAGTGTTTTGCTATAGAATCGCATCAATGCATATTCATTCCTATGCGCGCAATAAATCATATCATAAATATGCATACCTGACATCTCGTAACTATTCCTTCGGAACAATTTCCTTACAACAGCAGTATGAACAGAATATTCCAGGCACTCGCTCAACAATGAACGTCCACAGTATAATCAACAAAGAAGAACCTTGCGGCTGAATGGAGGTCCGCCGTTTCTTTTTACTCTTCCCCCGACGCGATGGGGGAGCTCGTGTGGGGTCGAATCACGAGTGAGGGGTCTGCCGATGAACGGTGGGGTCTGACCGTCTGGGTAATCCCGCTTTTGACAGCTATCCGCATGGGGAAATGGTAGGCAATGAAGGCTGGTTTTAGCGGGGTAGGAATCCGAAGGCGCGTATATACATCGATGGGTGTTCGACGAAGCTTTATTGCATGGCTCTTTTGCATCAAGTATGACGTGGGTTTTAGACGAGTCTGATGTAGACGGAACATGCATCTCACTGTGAACAGGATGAGATGATAGTAAAGCGTCAATTACTTCTCTAACTTTGATTTGCTGTATTTAAACTTCTCTCGGTAGCGTTGTTATATCAATATCCCGTCTATGCTCTTATGCCCATACTTTTGACTACCGGTACACGCATGCAATACTTGGTTAGCGATATCCAAACCACTATCCCAACTTAATCTCACCCTCAGCTTCGCCGGCATGCATAAAGTTAGCCCTCAACGGCGTAACACTCGTATACCCCTGTGCAACAGCCCACCCATCGTTGCCAGGCTCACTCTCCTCTACACTGTCATACACATCCTTGAATCTAGGTGCCCACTTGAAGTGCTGATGTGTGTACCGGATATGTCCTTGTCCAGACGGCGTTTGCCTTCCGGAATCGATATCACTCTCTTTACCTAAGAGCTCCTTACGTCCCAATTTCTCCTCTGCTTTTCGAATTTGATTTTCGACGTCTGAGGGGGTGTCGTCGTGCTCGCTGGGTACTTCGATAACTTGAAAACAAGAGCCGCTTTTCCACCGGTTCTGAAGCATGTGCGTCCAGAGAATCTTGCGCGCTCCGACATTTTCGACGAGCGGGACATTGACGGAATAAAGATGTGTTTTAGGATCCCAGTTGGTGTACAGATGTTGAATGAGTTTCGCAGAGAGCTCCGAGGCACCGCTTATTATCGCAGCGTCGTGGTTGCGGTCGAAGAACGCATAGCTCAGCGCTATACTCCTGACCCCACAAACAGCCGCCTCCATCGCGCCGCCTATTGTGCCAGAGGACAGACTGAATACAGCAGTGCTATTTCTCCCATAATTCGGGCCACTAATCACCAGGTCAATCGGCCCGCGCTCTTTGAAGTAGTGATATAACCCAATTTGCACGCAAGATGCGGGCGTGCTGTCTACCAGTATCCATTCTTCATCCTTGGAGTCCTCAGGAAGAGGTTGAGTACTTGTGGTACCCGTGTTGTGGAGTCGGCCATCGACGGTTTCGAGTGGCGAGGGCCGGAAGTAGGTTGGCTTTATAGATTTGCCGACGAGGTGTGCCTTGCCGATCCAGGAGCGTTGGGTGTGGGGGAGGACGACGGAGACGGTGTGACCGTGGGATTGGAGAGTTGACACTATACACGGTGCGTTAGAAGAGAAAATACAGCAAGCAGAGGAGGCGGTACCAAGGGAGTGGACGTAAGGTGAGGACTGATCTGACGGCGGTCCGTCGTCATTTGTGATCTTGGGAGCATTAGAGGGGTGTAAACATGCTCCTCGGGCCAGATTAACGTACGAGGATATGCATTGGTGCTATCTGGGTTTGGGGGAGGCCTTTGTTTGTACGGAGGCGGGGCGAGGGCCTGAAGATTCTCCCCCCACATTAAAGTCTTTCCGAAATCGGAATGGCTCAGACCAGGCGAGCGACCGCAACCGCGGGCTCATCGCCCCACGCATCATCGCCCCATGCATCATCTCATGCCAGATAACCAAAGCGCGATGCAGGTTATTAGCAGCCTCACTCACATCGTCAGACGAGACTAATGACTTGCAGTACCTGCGCTTCCGCTCACATCAGCAGAGCCCCCTCCATAACAATAATCTTAAATCAGGCTTTTAGATCTCGTTCTTCCTTGTGCCCCGACTGATGTCTAGATTGACTGGCCTTGACTGCGGAATCCCGCTCCCATTTTTCCCTACTCTTCCGTCTCCGGCCCTGCTGATGGCGCCCCTCCCCGTCCGACACCCGCCCGTTACACTTCTCAATTCCGGTGTCACGTTCCGGGCCATTGAAGAATTTTGAGACAGAATTCGGGAAAGCAGCCAATGCCGCAGGGACCGTTCCCGCATCGTGAGGCTGAGATGCCGGCACCGGATCCCCACCCGCCCCGGAAAGCATCAGTAGAGAGCGAAGGTATGGGTTTATATAGTCACCATAACGTCAATTTCCATTGTTTCTACATCTAAGTCTTCATAATTTCTTCGACATCATCCTCACAAGTTCTTCACTCTCCTCATCTTCCTTTGGAGAAGCAAGCACTTAATAGAGCTTGAGATCTTATATCAAACCCCGTTTTCTGCAATCCACCAATAGGACTATTCCGTTCCACGTGACAGCTACCTAGTCAAAATGGTCGTCAACGTCCCCACCGCCTCCCTCGAAGGAAAAGTCGCCCTCATCACCGGCGCTGGCCGCGGTATCGGCCGCGGGTGCGCCATCGAGCTCGGCAAGCGCGGCGCCTCCGTGGTCGTAAACTACGTTTCCTCCAAAGGCCCCGCTGAAGAGGTCTGCGAAATCATCAAGGGCTTCGGCAACGGCGCCAAAGCCGTCTCTATCCAAGCCGATGTCTCCAAAGTCTCTGAGATCAATCGACTATTCGAAGAGGCGAAGAAGGAATTCGGCAAGATCGACATTGTGATGAGCAACAGCGGGACCGAGAGCTGGGACAAGACGGAGGAGATTACAGAGGAGAAGTATGATCATGTCTTCAACTTGAACGCACGAGCACAGTTCTTCGTTGGCCAGGCAGCATACAAGAACCTTGAGGATAACGGCCGACTTATCTTGATGTCATCTATTGCGGCGGGTCTGTTGGGGGTAAAGGACCATGCGCTGTACAACGCGTCGAAGATGGCCGTCATCGGCATGATCAAGAGCTTTGCTACAGATTTCGGAAAGCGCGGTATCACGGTCAACGGCGTGGCTCCCGGTGGCATCAAGAGCGACATGTTCACACAAAACGCATGGCATTACATTCCCGGCGGTACTCCTGAGTGGCCGGCGGAGAAGATCGAGAACTTGATGGCGAGCCACTGCCCACTCGGTCGATGTGCGGTGCCCGAAGATGTTGCAAGAGTGGTTGCTTTCCTTGCCAGCGAGGACGGTAGCTGGGTAAATGGTAGGTGATCTCCAAGTCGAATCAGATGAGACGAACGCTAACAGCTTCTCAGGCCAGGTCATCACCATCTCCGGTGGCTCCTCGCAGTAGATGGCGTCAGCACGCTTTTTCTTTTCTACGCTTCACTAAGAAACATGCATCAGGAACGAAGGGTTTCCGGTAGCGGATGGTATTTTGGGCATCATGTTGGGTAGTTGATAGATAGAGGCAACTGGGTAATCTAGATGGTGCCGACGAATGAAATGATTCCCAAACATTATCCAACTTGCTTCTCATACCTCCTAGAGACCTTTCCCGTTGCATGCAGAAATCTGGTGTACAGGCTATTTTTGACGCACGAAAACAAACAGAGGCTCCAATGGAATGATACTCAACAAATGAGAGTGTATTAGTGGAACTGTAATAGATAACAATATACTCCCTTTAAAAAGGAGCAGTTACCATATCCTTCTAACGTCACTGCCTTCGCCAGTCATGAACGGAAAATCCTCGATACAGCGGTATGCCGGCAGGCAACCTCCATCCGAACTCGCGATTCAATTCGACTAAACCCCTCAGGGCCTAGTGACTGCGCTACTAGCTGCCACTATTGCTAGAATTGCGTTGGGCGGCGGCTCTTTACCAAAACCTTGACCTAGCCCGTCACTTCGACCGAACCAGAACCGGAAGCCTATAGCACCCGGTTTAGTAACGTGCTCCATATCCTTTCTAAAAGAAGTGCCGAGGTTCTGTAGTTGGACTAGCATCTTGTTCACTAAGAGAGAGAAGCTGGGAAATGTGTATGTGATCATTCTCATGTTGATGCGGAGTGAGTAAAGACCATAGTGAGGAGAAGGGACGGTCCATTGCATAGCTAGTACCCCATTTCTCATTGAATGGACGTACTCACAAAAGCTTAAAGTAGCTGTAATCTGTCATATGGCTACTTATCTAGCTACTCGTGTAATGAATGAAGCGCTGAGCAGCGAGAGTTTAGGCTCGCACACATGTCGCTTTTAGGCTGTACATTTACATTCACTACAGTATACATATTTAATATGCACAAAAACAACTAAAGCAATCTAAGTGGTACGGTGAGGATGGGAATCACGCTTCCAGGGGAGAAGCGTTAATTTGTTTTTTGACCACTCTGCTTTTTATTTTTATTCTTGGTAATGAAATACTTCTAGCGCACAGAAACTGTTGTAAGTATTTCAATATATATTCTCGCGCTTTGACTTCACTCTGCACACTTTTCGACGAGCGCAGAACAAAATCCCGCCAAGTGTATTCTTCTGATCCTAGTATGTTTAGCTAGTACTGGTAGTAGTATTAATGGATAGTAGTTAGACTCTAACGCCGCCGTCGGGGCTCCGGTACGGCGTTCGGTAATCCGTACGGACCGCCTTACAGCGGGAACTAGCGAAGCGAGCGACCGCGGTTCGATTAAAAGAATATCCGAGATGAATATCCTCCTCTTTCCACGCCTCTTGCACAAGAACGGCTCCCTAACAGATCTATTGCGCCGCTAGACAAGGTCTGTCCCGGAGCGGGCGGGCCGTCCTCCCTGTTAGCGGTGGCGACTCAATGTACCTTTCTAACCGCTGCTTTAACCTATCAGTCCGCTTACTACTTCTTAGCACATCTTCTGGACAGCTCACTAGTTAAGTACCAATATATTAGCTATATCACAGTATTAACTATAAATCCTTTCTGCCCATTTTGGCCTTAATGCGCCCTTCTTGCTCTTCGAGGTGCCGCTTGGCCGAGGCATAGCTTCACTGCCGGCTGGATTCACAATATCGGACGTAGCATTCTCTCCAAGCTCTGCTCCCCCGTTAGCTAATGCCCCGCCCTGACCTCTTCTTTCTTCTTCTTCTGCTTCTTGTTGCATGGCTGTAAAGTTGTTGCGACACGTAACCGTTGTCGGATGCTGAGAACCGAGCTTCTCGCTGTAGCCGTTGCATGCTCTCTGGTAAAGCGGCAACGCCTCCTCGTACCGCCTACGCTTATGCAAAAGATAAGCTAGATTGTTCACGCTCGCTAGCGTATCGGGGTGCTGTACACCCAGCTCCTTCTCCCTCCCTTCCAGCGCTCGCCGGTTCAGCGCCTCCGCCTCCGAGTACTTCCCCTGATTTTGTAGCACCCCCGCCAGGTTGCTCACGCTCGTCAGCGTATGGGGATGCTGTACACCCAGCTCCTTCTCGTACCCTTCCAGCGCTCGCCGGTTCAGCGCCTCCGCCTCCGAGTACTTCCCCTGACTTTGCAGCACCCCCGCTAAGTTGTTCACGCTCGTCAGCGTATTGGGGTGCTGCACACCCAGCTCCTTCTCCCTCCCTTCCAGCGCTCGCCGGTTCAGCGCCTCCGCCTCCGAGTACTTCCCCTGATTTTGTAGTACCCCCGCTAAGTTGTTCACGCTCGCTAGCGTATCGGGGTGCTGTACACCCAGCTCCTTCTCCCTCCCTTCCAGCGCTCGCCGGTTTAGCGCCTCCGCCTCCGAGTACTTCCCCTGATTTTGTAGTACCCCCGCTAAGTTGTTCACGCTCGCTAGCGTATCGGGGTGCTGTACACCCAGCTCCTTCTCCCTCCCTTCTATCGCTCGCCGGTCCAGTGTCTCCGCCTCCGAGTACTTCCCCCGATTCCACAGTACACTCGCCAGCCAGAACATACTTGTTAACGTAGAAAGATGCTGTTCACCGAGCTTCTTCTCGCTCTCGTGTACCGCCCGCCTGCTCAACCTCTCGGCATCATGATACTTTGCTCGCGCCGTCTCTATGTACCGTCCAGCGCGGTTGAGCACTTGAACCCACTCCTTTACCGAGTTTCTACTAGATAACTCCATATCGTATACTGGTTCGACATGCGGTAGCAGCACCCGGCACTTCTCCCAGTTCTCGAACTGTCCAGTTGGGAACTCTTGTGACATTAGCCCTACAAACCTTTCCTTCCACCTCTCCACATCGCTGAATGACGACAGCCAAACTTGGGTGCAGAACTTTACTAGAGCGTGCATTTCGTACACGTCAGTCTCAGCTGTCGCGGTAATAAGCGAGTATGCCCGCAAAGTGTCAAAGTCTTCGTCGAAGGCGTCGTTAGCCTCGTCTTCGCTGCTCGGATCCACCGCACTCCTCCTATACCTTCGAAGAACTGACTCTGGGATTCCTTGTGGGTTGAAGAAGCTTATAAGCGACAGTAGGTCTGCAGCGAAGGGCCTCTCTTGCCGGATACGATCAAACGATATCTGCCATGTTGTCACCACCGAGTTCGATGCGCTCTCATCTCGACGCAAGTCGCCTGCGTCCCGGTTTAGGAGATTTTCTCTCTTCTTGTCGTTTGCGCGAAACTCCTTCAGGTAGCCCAGTATCGTCATGCGGGCTCGCCGGTTGATATAGGCAGCGGCCTGCGCGATCGCAAGAGGCATGTAATCGAGCGCACGTAGTAGCTCCACCGCGCCTTCTTCTGTCGATGTCTCGTGCAGCTTGTTTCGAAGAAGCTGGAGGCCTTGGCTTTCGTCCATAGCAAGAACCTCCTTGATGTTCTTGTACCCTCCTGTCAGCCTGGCTGCGACATCCTTGTTCCGAGACGTGATCAGGATCGATCCGTTACGGCTTTGGGGGAGGTACGCCGCCAGCGATGTGGACGAGCCGCCTGATGCCTCCTCTCGCTTACGGCCTTGCGATGGGAAGAAGGTCTCGACGTCGTCGACGTTATCTAGAACCATCGTCCATTGCCCATTTATCTCGTCGCACAGCCAGTTGCGGACCAGCCGCAGCACGTCGGCCTTCGGATTCTCTCGCCCTGGCAGCTCAAGCCTGTCTGCTATGTCTCTATACGCTTCTTCGAACCGGGCCCGGGTGCTAGCGTACACCCAGAAGACGAACGTTCGCGGCGAAGTATCGCGGACATCGTGGCAGTATCGAATGGCTATTTGCGACTTCCTGCCCCGTCATCAGCATGATAGCCGCAAAGAGTGGTAGTGGACAGACCCTACGCCGCCAAGGCCGACGAGCGCCGCACGCGCGCCGGGTCCTACGCACTTGTCACGGACCCATGCTAAGATGTCGGGGCGATCGACAAAGTCAGGGTCCGGGGCGAACGGGACGGTAGAGAAGGGCTCGCGTTTGCGGGTGGATCCGTCTGTGAGCCGGTGTTAGCTTCGAGCCGCCGGCTGCCGGTCAGCGCAATACCGGTACCTTGACCCTGCGGATAGCCGATGTGGAAGTTGGTCGTTCCGCCGGCGGCGGTATAAGTGCCGGGTATAACGACATGGCCGTCAACGGGTGCCTGGAAGCGGCTCATCTTCTGCCCTCGGTACGAGGCTCACATGTTCTGCGTATGAGGATGATGGACGCGAGAAAGTCGCAGGCTGTTGGACAGGGTGAGCCGCGCTTGGCAGCCGCTCAGCCGCACTCAACCCATCACATTTCTTGTCCAATGCATCGTTTGTTTCGACGGACTTGAGGTGCTGGCTTCTTCATTTTTACCCCTTCTATAATGTCTCTCTTCAGGAAGCTGACGCGTTCATCGGTGGCCCAAGCCGAAGTTTCTGCTGGACTTGACATGGGTGCTGACAACGATCTGTAGGCAGCTGCTAAGGGTTCTGGACGATGCTAACGACAGTACAGATATACGACTGACGGACCAACGGGAATCAGAGTTGTCGCTGACCTATCGGATGCAGTCGTCGAGTGAGGACATTCCAATCTAGCAAATCGCTAAATATTTTCCGGGGCACGAACCAAGAAATATTAGGAAACCTACAGCCTGGTTCTTCGGACCTGCAGAGGACCGAAGAAGATTTTCAGCATATGCTATTACGCGATGACATTAAGCTCAAGATATACTGTTTCTACGAGGCTCTCAAGATGAATGACACGGTTGGCAAGATTGTGGAAAGAGAGTCTGCCATACTGCCTGCATACGATAACTGCAGCATCAACGCCGATCATCGAGACATGACAAAATTCACTGGAAGAGCAGATGCAAGATACGGTCAGGTTCGAGGAGTATTAGAAAGGTGGATCCAGGAGTATGAAACTAAGGGATCGGATTTCGACGAACCACCTGGAGCACCAAAAGGCGAGGACAGTGGCGGCCGAGGGACTTCATACAACGGCCCTGTGTTCAACGGTCCCATTTCTGGTCGATATGTGATTCCTGGAGCTCATACTACCGCCGGTACAGTGAACTTCAATTTTCCTGGCTGATTCCAGATGCCTGTAGTATTAATTAAATACCAGTATTTAGGTTCTTCTGTGCTTTCTATAATGCAAACGGTGAATGTTGATCCCTATTACTGCACAATAAATTAAGGCGCTACTATATAACTGCGAGGGTAAAGACCCGAGCCTTATAAAAGAGGGCATGCCGCATGCCGCATGCCGCGAGCAGCCCCGCTTCGGCGTTTTAGTGCCCGGTCTAACAAAGGGTATCTATCCAGTAGCTATATTCCTTTAACGCTATCTTTTTACTATAAATGAATGTAAGAGTCATAAGATAGCGATATACTAACATACAGCGTTAGGGAACGAAATCTTGTAATCAGGCGGAAAGTGTTGTGGATTTGGGAGAGGGCAAAGTTACCACGGTAGGATTGATACGCGAACCATGGAACTGGGAACCTAAGAACCAAGCAGTGGAATTTTTTTACGCTAGGTAAGTATATAACATCGATGACACCTACGATTTAGATGCTGACCAGGATCTAGCTATCCGATCCTCTTGAGCACATTGCACGCCGCCACTCTAGCTCGAAAGAATGTCGCTTTTCACACTTCAGCTACAAATTGCTTCCGACCTACATCTAGAAACCCCAATAATCAGACCCTCATACCAGTTTTTTCGGCTCGACGTCCATACCAGCAATTTATGTCTTCTAGGAGATATTGGGCTGGTAAAAGACGATGGGCTGTTCACATTTCTTCGCCGCACATTAAAGGAGTCAAGGGGACTGCGCATCTTGTACATTCTCGGCAACCACGAACCATATCAGACGACCCTCCAGGAGGCGGTTCGGAAGCTCAGATGCTTTGAAGAAGAATCAGAGTTAGACTACGGCGGCCGCTTTATCTTCCTACATAGGGATCGGTACGATATCGATAGATCCACCACGATTCTCGGTTGCACTCTCTGGAGTGCAATATCTTCCGAGCAGGCGCATGAGGCTCACATACGTCTCACTGATTTTAACGAACAACGGGGAATATGTGATTGGTCATTGGAAGCACACCTTGACGAGCACAAGCGAGATGTGGACTGGTTGAACGAACAGGTTCAGAAGCTCCACAAAGAGGAGCCGCATCGTCAAATCGTTATTCTCACCCACCATTCTCCGACCTTCGACTCAAGAGCAATCGATCCTCAACATCTGGAGAGTTCCATATCAACTGGCTTCGCTACCGATCTATCTTCTGAGCTATGTTGGACTAGTTCGGCGGTCAAACTGTGGGCGTTTGGACATACGCATTTCAGTTGTGCATTTTACGACGAAAAGACAGAAAAATTGGTCTTCGCAAATCAATGGGGATATTCGGCGGTGCAGGATACTCCTCGACGTTCAAAAAAGATACAAGCAGTAATCATTGAGGCACACACCGAAAGATGGAAACTGGTGAAAATTCTGGAAGAGAAAGGAACGACGACAGAACATTCCCAAGTCTTAACACCCCAAAGCAACAACGGCAACAAAGATACCAACTTTAGCAAAGAAAACAAAGACAACAACAGAGGCCCACAGAACAGCAACAGCAGCCCAAACAAATCCAAACGCTCACTACTCAAAAGAGCAGCCGACCACATCCAGCTTGTCCGAAGACGCAGGCCGAACCCTCCTGAACGATGAAGCAAAATCTTTATCGAGACCAGGGACAGACTCGAAGCCGAGATCGAGGCCTTGCTCAGCGGCCAACTCCAGAAGGAAAAGAAGGTCATCAGCGTCGACTTCCCCTTTCTTCAATCTCCGGTCCAAATCCCGGAATGCAGCAAGTTTAGCCTCCAATAGACATTCTAACGGTGCAATGCTGGCGATGGTGATATGCCGTGAATATTCATCCGCCGGAAACCTAGACAACTCTATCCGGCTCGGTGTCACTATGTCTATGTTGTGATGTCTGCTACCCGCTCTGAAGTACAACGAACTTGCCATCGTTTCGCCGAAAGATTCATGTTGCAGCAAAAGCTGCTTTGCTATCGCAGCATCTTCGTCTCGGACCAATATATCGATATCTGCGGTTTTCCGAGAATAATTGCCCATCGCCC
This sequence comes from Darksidea phi, assembly GCA_030770425.1. Taxonomy (NCBI): domain Eukaryota; kingdom Fungi; phylum Ascomycota; class Dothideomycetes; order Pleosporales; family Lentitheciaceae; genus Darksidea; species Darksidea phi. Next base: position 45,937 of record JASJFT010000110.1, read on the forward strand.
AAATTGCTACTGCTCCAACAACTCGGTACGGTACCCTCGCAACTGGGGTGTGCAATGCGTTGTGAAGAAATTTTAGCCCCCTCTCCAACAACTCCGCCGGCATATACTCTTGATTTATGATGACAATTTTTTTGCCGCCATCTTTCGAGTTGGGCGCTCGGTCCTGATCTTCGCTGCTGAAGCAGTTCCCGCCGCCCCGTATCGTCACACCTGAGGCATCCATATTTGCGGAATTGGAGAATATGACGTGCTTTGGAGAATCAGAGTCGTTTTGGAACGTGCAGGATGGAGAAACCTTTCTTTCTGACGCGAGCGGGATCAAAGTAGCGTCCTTGGACTTGAGGAAAGACCGCTTAGTACGCAAGAAGGGGCGGTTACGCAGCTTGCAGGCGCTACCTAGTTATTCATCATCCTCTCGTCTTAACACCCTTCGAAACAACCCTCACAGCTTTCCACTTATTGCTCGCTGCCCCTGGATTGACATCCTCTAGTCTATTAAGTACATCGTCTTCCTCATTTCTCGCAAGAAGCTCGACTGCCTTCTTCTTACCACTCCCCTACCCTCGACACCCCCTGTGTATCTCCTTCCTCAGCGCACCATCCTCATCATGCCTTCAAACCTTCCCTCCCTCTACCGCTGCACATATCTCATCGGCCATAATCACCATTTAACTTCGGATATGGCGGGAGTACTCGTTAGAATCTAATATAGCGAAGAGAAATTTGTAAGATGAGCCAACATGAGGCATTCGGATCGAAAGTGGAAAGGAAACTGGACGTAAGCTTTCGCTGATATGTAAGGTTATGAGTGGGTAGTATTCCCGTACGGTATATGACCTGTACAAGACTTCTCTAAGAAGCGGATTCTCGTATAGATAAATTTAAGTAGTAATTAACATAGAAGCTAATAATTGGCGAGGTTGACGACGCGATAGCTGCTACTCATTCGATAAAAAGATAGTTCATCCTGAATACCCCCCCCCTTTTTTTTTCTGGGCAAAAGCTGCATTGCGCAACTATACTATTATAGGGTGGATATACTCTAATCATAACCTATAATATCTAAAGACTGGTACTATAATAAGTTTAGTAGCTAGCTAAAGTTATCCACGGAATATAATGCTCTTAGGCTATATATATACTCTCTCGCTATAGAAGTATTTGACACCATCGCTAAGCTTATGAGTTACCTTAGGATCCAAAGCCTTATACCGTACTGTGAAGGTTGGACTTAGTAGCGGAAGTAGTGCGATCTCCAAGTCGACCGAGTTTCTGACTAGACTTGGAGGCGTGATGCTATTTGAATAAAATACATGGTACTGCCACGACGTATGTACATCTGGGGGAGTCGTATCGAGAGCTCTTGGCTTAGACATTGTACCTTCTTGCGTTCCTGTGATGATTATTCTTGGGTCTATACTCTGGCTTCTTAAGTGCATAAGTATGCAACATAGTTATATTCAAAGCCTCGACCCCCCGGACTCACTACCAATCCCATTCAAGAAGCCCACCACCCTCGTAACTAAATCCTGTACCACCTCTTCCGAATCGTCATTAAGGTTATGGTGAGCGCCCTCAACTACACCACCATGTATATCATCCACCACGCCCCCACCCCTTTTCACAATATCTGACCACTTCTTCAAAAGCTCCTCCTTAACCACATGAGCGGGCACATACGGATCCTCCGAGCCCCAAAGGAACATAAGCGGTGACTGCTTAGGCACCTTACCGAATGTATTCGTAAGGAAAGATTCTGAGAGATCGGAGGAGAAATAGTCATCGTCTCCACCACGCGCAAGCAGACTGTACGTGCGATACGCCGTAACAGGTACGCCGAACATTTCGGCCACTGGGTTTCCTTTTCGGGGAAGGACTTCTTTCTCTTTACCCTCTTCGATCAATTTCTTCGCACTTGCAACGATGTCGCTTAGTCCCTTCCGCAATACCTCGTTCGTAGCAGCCATATCGTCCCACGCCTCTCTATCTGAGACACCTCCTTGAAGGACCGCGCCATCGATGCCATCACGTCCCTCATTCCCCTCACCCACAAGATACTCCATTACATCCTGGCATCCCGTCGAATGGCCCATAAGCACTATTTTGGCTCCTGGCCGTAGCTGTTTAAAGTACTTGACGCAATCACCTAATTCGCGTGCATCGCGCTTCAGCGAACCGATGGCCCATCCTTTGTACGACGAGGAGAGCAGGACCTCGGCAAGCACCCAATTTGAGGGTAAAGAGGCGACAATTGCTTGCGGGTAGTGCACAGTCAGCAGACCATCGCCGAGACCGCCGATCCAGAGGAGCGTGTTTGGCTGAGTATCGGACGAGAGGGGCTTGGGGGAATTATGCTCGAAGGCGAAGAGGCGGGAAGTATAGGTATGCAAAGTTCCGGGATGTGCCATTGTTGGTTATTTGAGCTGGCCCTAAGATAGATAAACAGAGACGGAAGAGTGACCGAGGTGTTCGGCATATGAGGAGCCCACAAGCTCGCGGACTGACGAAAGTGTAAGGTTTTGCGAGGATGGAAGCTGTAGTTGGTGTTGAAGAAAGAAGGTGGGATGCTCGTAAGCGTAGGTCCGAAGCTCGGAACCTTAGCGTCATCATCTCAAAACCCACCGAAATGCATTTCTGCTCCAAGAACGGAACAACCTTGCAAGCATGAATCATACCTGCAATACCGAGCGTAGAACAAGAGAATACGAACACAAGTCCAATATATCAGTCTCAACATGCACCACAAGCTCCTGGCAAGCACTTCACATGACGCGATATTCTTACTACGATCAGCAGCTCTATCAATGTCACCCATCCCAAAGACCCGTTCCGTCACGTAAAAGCGATATGCCCCCACTATCATGTGAAGAACCCAGGAGGGTGAAAACGCCGCGCAATGCAAAAAGACGATAAAATACAGGATCTAAGCCCACGGCAGCGGATTCTACCCTCTGAGCCCATCGCCTTCCGTCTCTTCAGAGAAGTTTGCCTGCACGACAAAGTGCTCCCCGAACTTGACCCCTTTCCCGCCACCGATACCAGCAACTTTCCACGGCTTGTTGATGCAAATGTCGACGACCCAAATAAGCCATTTAGGATCGCGCCCGGCGCCATTTTGCAATGCTTTGAGCAAACCGCTTCGGGGCGCACCCAGGCAAACAATATACTTCGCTCTTACTTCAAGAGGTTCGCCTTCCAAGATGGCGACTTCACCAGTTGAACCGCCAACACCGGAAGGTGTTTCTACAGCAAGCACAGCAGCCCGCGACTTATTCGCCCAACCTACAATGGAAAGTACTGTCCGCCGATCTTCGTCCCCGAGTGCATCGAACTCCTTGTGTCTACCGAGCAGTGCATCGATGATGAGCTCTGGTGGTGCTTGTAGCCGCTTGAGCGCATCCTCGATTTCCGGCCATGCTCTCACAGAGCCGCCAAACTTCTTGAAGAGGTCGACCTGCCGCCTGACATCCCGGTCCCAGTCGGCATTACGTTCGAAGCCAAGTAGTGCGACCATGACTTTCGGGCCTCTTGCGTTCAGCTGTCTTGCAGCAGCCACTGCCCGAGCACCTCCTCGGTGATTGCCCGCCAAGACAACTATGACCGGTCGTGCATTCGGATTGTCGCGAGCCAGTCGGCGACCACCTGGGTTGACTGCTGACAGCGCAACCTCAGCAATGCCACGGCCTGCATTCTCCGCCATAAGGTCTTCCGACAGACCAAATTCAACTTCGGCAATCTCCTCTACCGCAAGCATACCACCCGGAGTAATCGTATGACATTTCCGATTGTTGGAAATGAGGCGTAAACAGCTAGCCGGAGTGGCTTCGAGAAGTGGAGAATCCGGGGGCGTAGTGGTTCGACCCGGCTTCGGGCTGCCGGTCGCATGCGAGGAAGATGCATATGGTCGGTTGACATACGAGCGGTTGCCGCGAGCCATAAGGATTGGTGCACCAGTGAGGCTTTGGTTATCGATATCTCCCTGAACACCGCTTCCTTGCCTTGTGGGAATTCGTTTGATTGAGGCTCGCGACATGGCCCTCCGAGAGTTGCGTCCACTATCGAGATCTGACAGATCTTCCTCACTACTAGTGTTAGATGTGCTCTTTAGGCGTCGGCCATCTAAGACGTTCTCCGTTGGATGTAAATTCTTCCCGCCGTGCGTTCCGGGCCTTGCTAATCGGTTGAAGCTGACCAATCGATCTTCGTCGGCGGTTGTATCCTCATTCCTAATTTGATCGAATACAGTGCGCTTGTCGAATTTGGAGAGGTTTTCGGCAAAGTCGAACTCAGGTAACTCTTGAATGTCAGTTGCGTCTTCTGTTGCCCAGCCGTTCTTAGCTTCAAGAGCTCGTTGTTTTCGAGTCTTGCGATTCGAGGCGTGCGCCGCTTCGATACCTACCTTGCCCGCGATGACGCCTGGCGTTCTCGTCTGTAGCTGCGCGACATCCTGAAGAATCGGTGTTTGTCTCCAGCCGTTACCCTTTCTACTCAAAGTTAACATCAGCACTTTACCCCCAGCGAACAATTGCTCGGCTGTTATCAATAGTATCGGAAAAAAAAAAAAAGAGACATACGTTTTGCGGGCTGCATCCGGAGACGAATGGAGGCCTTCACCATTGCGCCTCTCTATGGCAGCAACTTCCTTCTTTCGCGCCTTGCCTCCACGCCGAGTTCGCTTATTGCTATCCTCATTCTTAACGGCGGCCTGCACACTCGGCTCATCCATAGGCTTCCCGGTGCGAGTCTTGGTGATGCTCGCCCTACGCACAGCGACCTGAATCGTCTTATTGTCATCGCTTTCCAGTTCCTCTGCATCTGCGATATCCAGTGATGAAAACGGTCCTTCGAGCGTTGCTGCGCTGGGCTTCCGTACGTTACGCTCTTTGGTGCGTGCAACGAAAGGCGAAGTATTCTTCGGCAATGGCGTGACGGTAGCGACAGTTATAGGCTTTATCGGCGTGGCGGGCGCTTCTTGGGGCGGACTAGCGAGCGACTGGTTTGGGGTAGGAGCAACGGACGTCCTCTTGCCAACGCTCAAGATGGCGGGGTCAACGAAAGGCTCATGAACTTGTCGAACGCTCGGAGGAGCTGGCGGGAGATTACTGGCGGAATACTGGTTATACGAAGGATGCGCAGGGAGCGGCGGAGGGTGGTGCTGCGGCGTTGGAGTAGGCGCCGGGTTGTTCACTTTAATGTCAGCAATCGCGTGCCCCTCCACACTGTAGCTATTTAGATGATGACCGGTCGCAGGAAAATGCACTAGACAGCAAGTTAGCATATGAGTGTCCTGAAGTTTTTCGCCCACACCTACCATTCTGTAACGTGAGTGTCGATGTCTGCGGATTGACGTTTGCGACAAGACCTTCAACGACTGTATTAGGTGGATGGTGCAGCGTTAACGTAACTGGAATTCCGATAAGACTTGAAGACGCCATGGTTGCTGAGTGAATGCCTACGACTCTCCGCACGGCATGCTTGGCTGGGTTCGGAGTGGTGCGGCGACGGGTTGAGAGACTCGAGTCGCAGAAGATGCGCAGTTACAACTCGCGTGTGCATGCGCGCCAAGACTTACGTCACGTGTGCTGATCGAGACGCGTCAACTGGTTGGCCCAAAGCGCATGGAGAAAACCAGAGAAGGCGAGTGAACGCTTCACCCGAGCGCAGCCGTGGGAATAACATGTCATTGGAAAATGCAGAAATTCTACAGTAGACAAGATTCCAGGAGCCGCCCAACACAATGCAACACAAAAACTCGTCAAAAGTCATAGAAGCCTAGAGCCGCGACCAGTATCCTTTTCCCAGGGTATCCATACGCTCCATGCCTTGCCATGCATTACATTAAACCAATTCCCACATGCAAACATAGCCCCACTTCTGAGCAACTCTGCCCTGCTTCGCCTTCCACTGTGCCATTGTGAGGCCCCTAGCATCACGACCATCAAAGTCGGTGATGGCACAGACGTTTATCTTCTGGCCGGGCGCTCCAAGATCGAGGCGGTTTACATCTAGCCACCAGACCTTTCCATCCGTATTGAAGGGTATTTGATGCGAATTCCTTCCGTCCCTACCACCTACCGATAGTGTGAGGAGATATGGCTTCCCCTTTCCATGTCTTTCGTTGTCCCAATGACGACATGCCGTGGCGAACTGGAACCTAATGACAGGTTCGTGTGGATCGTGAACCTTGACATGCTTCATAGGAGGTTGGAAAGTGCGAAGGCCGATGCCATGTTCGCCCATAGGCTCACCGTAGATCTGCAGTCGCTCGCCCATATCGTCCATCATATACTCCTCCCAAGTCATAGCACGGCCGTCTGAACGGAAAAAGTATGCCTTATCCTCTGGAAAGTGCGTGCAGCCGAACTCATCGTTACTCCTCGTGAACTCGGATGCCGTGAAATGCCTGTTATAGACGTTTCCGGGACTACCCAAGCTCCCCGCCCCCCAGCAGGCGTCGACAAGCTTCCATTCCCCATGGTCGATTCGGACCGCATTCCAAGCGTGGCCGCAACTAAATGGAGGCAGAGGATCACCAGGCTTCAAAGCGGAATGTCCAAATCCCTTTCCATGTCCTCCAACCACGACACACTCCAAACCCGCCTTCAAGGCCAGAGCTGCAAAAAGACTTGCATAACCTTCGCACACGGCCAGCCCCGATGTAATGGTCCGATCAGGGGTTGATTGCGTAACGGTTCCATTGAAGAATGAGTGAACATCGTAATCAACGTTATGGTGGAGCCAAACAAAGATGGCACGTGCTTTATCGGTGGCTGAAGGGAATGGTGCAGTCAGCTGCGTGGCCAGCCATCCGACGTCCGAAGATGGAAGACTCGTACGAGGAAATTGCGCAGCATGATTGTCGGGTCCCGAAAAATCACGACATATGAGACATACACCCTGAGCTCCTGGTTTCGGCTTGGAAGCCATAATAGCGTCCAAATTTGGTCGTGACCCCAATGGAATAGGCGGAGGTGCACCGGCATCTGTTGCGGATGCGGGGGACGGTCTGGTGGTGGGGATAGGTGGAGGAGTTTCAGTCGAGTTGTTCATTGCCAACGAGAGTGCGGAAGGAGGTGGTGGTAATGCGCGTCTTGTTGGTGGTTCATTCTCTTTCGTCTTTGTTTGTGGTCTCGCAGGAAGCGCCGGGCGAGAGGGTAATTGTGGCGGTGGTGCTCTACTAGCGGTTGTCCCAGTTGATGTTGACCTCATAGCTTTCAATATTGCTTTACTTTGCTTCGGGTCTTCGGGGGCCTTCTTCGCGGGCAGAGGAGGTAATTTGGTAGGATCATAAGCCGGCGCTCGTACCTCATAGCGCTGCCCGCCATGTGATGTGCCGTTACTTATACCTGTCACCGCAGAGCCGAGAGACAGGGACGAGATTCCGGATGAAATTGTTGAGATGGATTCCATTGATGCCTTATTCGTAAGCCCCCGATCGGAAGATAGGGAAGGTGTGCGCGGTGGAAGACTAGGCGGCTTCGAATTGTTTCGGGGAGGGGGTCGCGGAGGAAGAGCTGGTGATCTGCTTGGGGGTTCGGGCTTGACAGGCGCAGGCTGATTGCCCACATGCCTCGCTGAAGTCGGCGCATTAGTCAATATGGGCGGATTGTTGACCGTCTGTACGCGCTGAGGAATGGGCGGTCTCTGTCCTGGGGGAGGAGGAGGTGGTGGTGGAGCCTTCTTCGCGGTGGTCGCTTGGTCGTAGCGATAGTTCGGACGGCTGGTGGGAGCCGGGACATGGACTTGCTCGATGCTAAAGTTGGGGGTGCAAAGTTAGTAAAGCTCATCTACAAGGTGTCAGCGCCTGTTGTTGTTGTTGTTGTTGCAAGCTAGGAGCCGTGCTTCTTGCGAATTGCGGCACCGGAGCTGCTCAACAGACACGTCTGATACAGGAAGCGTAGCTTGTATCGCGCCACTACGTACTTGAGCGCGGCGATGCGCGACTTGATCGAGCCGGATTGTTCTGCCATGTTGAACAGTAGACGCGCGTAGCAGTCGCAAGCCTACGGAGAGGGATGTGTGTCGAGAGTCGACGGGAAGAGCAGGAGGAAAGCGGCCCCAGGAGATCGGGACACAGCCTTACATCCTCCGGTGAAGTGCCGCAGAGTTGCAGTAGGGGCGGGCCTGACGTGGGAATGTAATACGGGCTGAGGATTTCGACCCTGCGGCTTGTGAATTCGATGGGACACTGCCACACTGACTCGGTGTCGATTGGCTAGTTTCTAAGCTCCAGGGCCGTCTCCTGAGCCCCACCAGAACGCCCGGAGATCCCTGCTCCATCGCACACAAGCGTGGGAACAGTCCGGCAGTTCCTAAGAATAGTCGGCGTGGTTCGCTCGCGCGGAGCCAGTACCCCAAGAGCATTGAATTGATTGCCTCGTTGCACATCAGATGTTGTGTGCTCTCTCGGATGATACCCCGCAGATCGCCTAGCAGCCAGCCAGCCCGCAGCCAGCCCGCAGCATCACATGTGACGAGCTGTTGCACATCAACGTCATTTCATCAGGATGGTCATTCAATATCGTAAACTAAAATCGCTACTGGCAAAAACAGTTCGTGAAAGAGGGCCGGGGAAAAGCAATTAAAGAGCAGCTGCCCACCAACCAACCATGTCCCACCATCTAACCTCCTTGCAACCCAGAGTACCAACCATAATATCGATGCAATTTGCGACCAGCGAACAGCCTTCTCCAAAAACACCGCCTACAATCGCCATTGCACAGTGTCGCCCAAGTCCAGAAACGCCAAACGATACTTTTGAGGTAAAGAAATAAAGGAGCGAACGGGAGGTGGCTTCCCTGTGATATCCAAGATTGCTATACTCTGTACTCAAACGAGATCAACGAGATAGAAGCATTACAAAAAACTCTGAGATGTAAGATAGAAAATGACATCAACATTATCAGTGTACTAGCCCGAAGAGGCTCGACTTAACGCGAAACGTCCAGGTGAGAGCACAACTTGGGTAAGAACGATAGTCGACAAGATGGCGCGCCATGTGAGCAGCGAATGTACTTTGACATTGCGGAAGCGAGATGGAGCGAGGTCGGCTATCTCTTTCGTTTCTTGCTCTTGTCGGCCGCCGTGTTGTTGAGCGCAAACTCGTTGTTGATGCCAGAAGGATATCCATGATCGTGTAGGGGAGGAGGATCCATTGGCAGTTTCTTGACTGAAACGCCCATGTGGCGCCCATAACGCCCCTTCCTGCCGTTGCCCTCGTCTTCGCTCACGCAGCCCTCGATGCCGATGCCAGCATCTTTGCAACGTCCACAAGGACGCTGGCGGTCACAGCCCTTCTTGCTCTTGCGGCATCGCTGACAACGTGGTTTGCTTGACAAGTCTTCCTCGTCGATACCAAGAGGGTGTTGCGCACTGATCGAAGCACTCGAAGCCTTTCGCGACTGCGATGGTAGGGAGGTGGGAGACATGGGTGGCTTCGAAGTTTTGCCTTTGGTCTTTGAAAGCGCACGAGGCTTACCGGGCTTGCTGGTCTTACTAGAGACCGAGGAGCGGGCCTTCACTGTGCCGTACAGCGCCCGGTAGTCTTGATGCTCGTCGGGAACAATCTCGTCACTCTCGCCTTTGAAGGAGTCGTCTCTATCTTCGTACCCCTCGCTACTGCTGTCAACGCTTTCATACCGGCGAATAAGCTCTCCAGCGTCTCCACTGGCACGGCCTGCTTCATACTGAAGCGGCGGAAGCTCCTGCTCCTCATCGCTTCCGTCATCGCTCTCATCACTAGACGATGCCAATTCAGCCTTGCCGCTCAGTGCATCATCAAGAGTCGAGGTAGACGTGCGCCCATGAGTCGAGAAATTGGACGCATCGCCCAAGCGCATTAGTTGGCGAGCAACGTCCTCATCTGAAATGACGCTAGCGCTACCAAGTGTGGGGTCCGGTGTTGGCAGGATCCCTACACCGTTGGCAGACTGGCGATGCGGACCGTATTGGGTTGAGCCACGTGTGCGAGACCGATGTCCCTGCGCTGGAGCACTCGATGTCGAATAGGGAGTGACTAGTCCATGAAGATAAGAGCTATCTTGCCCATAGCTTTGTGGCGATGGCAGAGGTTGCAAGTACGCAAACGTCTGCTGGTTGTTGCTGAACGAGTACGGCGAAGCACCGTTGTTGCTGCTGATGCGTCTCTGGGGCGAGACTGAGGACAACGAAGCAGTCATAGGGACTTGCGGAGGTACGAAAAGCGGAAGCTCCTGTGAAAGCGTAGATGGTTAGAAAGACTGCGCGACTGCTCCGGGCGGGCAATACTCACGGAGCTATCGAACTTAGCCCGCTTGCGACGGCCACCCTCGACGATATTGTGCACGCTAATGTCAGCACTGGCGACCTGCTCCTTTCTTGAACGGCGCGAGCTGGTGACCGAGGCATTCCCGCCCTCGCTGTCGCTGCCGTTGGCTTCCCCCATCCCTTCAGCAAAGCTACCATGGGAGCTGGGCCCACGGCTCTTCATAGCAGGTCGAGAGCGCTTTATATTGTTGCTCGCTGAAGCACTCCGTCGGCCACGGCTTGGTTGAGGCGACTCGCTCTGTCGTGGAACGGCGCGAGATACTGTAGGCGGCAGCATTTGGAAAGCTTCATCCAGTCGCGGCCGTCGAGGAGATGCGGATTGACGAGGCCCGGTTGGAAACTCGTCGATGTCTGGATCCTCTGCAGTGACGCGCACATAGACCACCATGTTATGTGTGAAGTTCTCATACCTTGCGATGAGAGTAATGCCATGTCGGTCTTCGAACACGACGCCCCTGCGCTCGTATAGACCGTAAAAATTCTTTACCGTTGTGATAATCGAATCCGTTGTATCGTGGGGGAAAATGTTCACTCGCATTGGCAACCGAGCCCTGTGCTGTGGGGACTGGGGCAGGAGGAGCTCGAAACTGACATGCTTGGGGTGCAGCGATTTAGTAGGCGAAAGGGGTTCATGCGCTGACACTGTTTCTGTGCTCGGGTATATGTCGAGCATCGTGCTGTCGCTTCCCTGGAGGTGCGTGGCGTGTTCTTGGGCCAGTTGCCGGTACATGCCCTGCTGGACCGTTGCGAGGCCGTCGTTGGAGCCCATTACGAATGAGGGGCAAGAGACGTGCTACTAGGTGGGCGAGCCCAACTCTGGTATATTCGCCTAAGTAGTTTGTGATCGATGCCTCTGCGACGAGGTCTGGTATGCGGACGTTCGATGCACCGATCCCGCCGGTGTCGCAAGGGCCTGGAGCGGTCAAGAGCCGGGGGGAGGGGGGGAGTAAATCAGGAATCGGCTCTGGAAAGCAATATGTTAGCTTCCAAGGCTCAATGATGGAACATGGGATGCAGTGTGATTCTCGAGGACTGCCGGAAGGGCCGCATCGGGGTGGGTGTGGCTGGCCGTCGTCGGCGCCCGGGTTGGATGAGGTACAAGGAGCCAGGCAATGACAGCGCCGAAGCCCTCGCGGGCCACCCACAAGCACCATAACAAGTGCTAAGACGGTCGCATAGGGCGAATGGAAGGTATACTTACAGCTGCGACTGTGTGCAAGCCAAATGGACTCAGATGGTGCGCTGCGATCTGGTTCCGTATTCCGCCGCTGGGTGGCAGCAGCCAGGTCAGCGGTCGAGTGCGCACAGCGGATAGTGGGCCATAGAGACGTTCGATGACAGTTCCAGGGGTTTTGTCAACGAGACTGGGGCTTACCGGTAGTGATGATGCGAGTGGCCACAGGAGTGTGGTGGGAGAGAGAAGAGGAGGAGGGATGGACGGTGTTGAGCTTCCACACATCGGCTTAGCGAACAGACCAGCTCCACTACGCAGCCAGCAGGCAACCCACCGACAGCGTCATGCACACATTTGCTGCGATCGCAATTGCTGTTTTCTTGGTCGCCTTCTAATTTAAACCACATATCTGTTTCAAAGAACCACTGGCATTGCGCAAGCGCCGCAGCGCAGACGTCTACGCTGCCATGATACGGGAGCGCTTGTCTCGAGCCTCCTGCGTGCACCAGATATCCTCATGTGGAGGTACCGCTACGGGCTAAAAGGCGCATGTACACTGATCCCAGATGGCCAACGCAAAGTTGTCTTTGATCTATGCCACTCGAGCTCCGTCTGAGACCGGGACTCTGGGGTGCGAGCTACGCGCCAATGAACTGAAAGGCTACGGATGCATCAAGCAAACCGCTAAACAGAATTAATCCGCGCAAGACGGACTGATATCTGCTGCTACAGGCGCTCGCAAAACGCTCGGGCTTGGCCAATGAGCTGACGGGCGCATTTTGTGTTGGCCGAGAAGTCAGTATTGTTCCATGTCTCCGTTCGAGCACCGTGATACGCAGTCGAGCGCTGTTGGGCACCCTAATGCGCGAGGACTGCATTCCTGGATTGCCGTGACGAAGCGGCATGATTAAAGACGGGAAGGGGTCCTTTTGGCCAGCTTGGGGTAGCCGCTGGGGATTCGTTGGCAGCGAAGCGCGGCGTCTATATGGAATCTCGGTGTCAGACAACTGCCAAACACCATCGCAGGAAGCCTGCCCAGGCCGCCTACTATACTGGCAGCGCACTACAATAGCAGTCGAGATTGCGCGTAGCTACGGCAAAGTGGATGCGGGCGGATGCGGGCTCGAAATTTCGACCCTGCATGACGAACAAGCAACGGCGCATTTACATACGTAGTGCCTCCACACCGTTTTCGCATTTAGCAGACTTGGACATGCGGCCCACAGCAGGAGGGGCGTTGGATCTGCACGGAGACGTCTTCCGCTCTTTGCGCAGCTGCTGTCGCGCGCAGAGAGATGGATGGCTTTCCGGCCAGTCGGCAGCGTGATGTGATCACGGCGCCCACGGACATGTAGTCGGTGAACAGCACACCGCGGCCTTCCGCCCGCGTGGACGGACAAAGCGAGCGACAGACCGGCCAACGTGCCCACTCCAACTCCGAGCAGCAGCCAGACGTCGGATAGTCAAAACAATGGCCTCTCCAGGCCTCTCCATGCCTCTCCAGTGCGGGGCACCGGCGGCGTAGCGCGAGGGAAGCGCAGGCAGATGTCCACTGGGGTTTTGAAACTGGTGGCAGTGCGGGTTGCGATAGGCTGTCGAACGTCGGATGGCGGCTGGCGCCGTCAGCTACGAGGATCGCAAGCACGGCGCGACAACGGCACAGGCCTCGGCGACCGCAAGAGGCTGTTTGTTGCATCGAGCGAGGCCCGCGAAGAGGGTAGATGTCGCGGAAGTGGTGTTTGAGTGTCACGGGATTTGGCGCTTCGCGCGTGCTGATTATTTGCTTGGCAGACGCAGCCGACGCGACGTGCGCATGCTCGCCATATCTCCGCAACGCGGGCCGAAATAATGCGCAAAAAACGCAGGACAGCCTCCATGGCATGAGTAGAGGTGCAGGACAATTTATCGAGCCGCAGTCGCTACGGTGGAGGGGTGCGCATACATTTCATGTTCAAGCAAGCTGCGACCGCCGACGTGTTCGCCCAATGACGACAGATGCCATCGGCCCGGCAACGGCAGACAGGGATGCTGCTCTAGCCTGCGCCTAACCATTCCCGGCGCGAGGGGGCCCAAGCTCGCGTCCATGTTTAGAGTTGCTTGTGGATGCATCAAAACACAACAAGCCAGGCCTACAAATTGTCGACCTTCCACCTCGTCGTGTTCGAAGCGCATCTCGTGTATCTCTTTGCCGCCGACTTACCCCCATAGATGGACTCATAATTGTTTTTATCCCACGGCCATTGTCTGAACCAGCTGCGACTGTCTGCTCCCCTTGCTGAGCTTGCACATAGAGCTCTCCTTTATTGCGAGCGTACCGTCTGCGCAGTCCGGACGAGTAACAACCCCATTGTCGCCGAGCCGCCATCATGAATTCCAAGGTGAGCTCTCCTCTTACCTGCCTTCACCTCCTGTCTCCGTGATGGCGGATTCCTCGGCCCCGTCGTCGCCGTACTAATCTTCCGCCTTCACACTCGCACCTCGTTTCGCAGCGCTGACAGCCCTTTCCCGCAGCCTCTAAAACCGCTACGGGCTCTTCAGCCTCAGAACGAGAACGTGCCGCCCCAGAGCTTCACCGGCAAATCCATCCACCACCGGAACAAGTCGACGCCGGCTTTGTCAACCCTGATGTCTGTAGGAGGACTGAAGGCAGCCGCTGCCAAACGCGCCCCGTTCGCCGACACGAGCAACACGAGCAGACTTCTGGTAAAAGACGACATGCAGGTCCTCAGCAAGCCAAAGGAGAACAACGTCCTCAAGGACACTGCCTTCGTCTCGACCAAGGACTTTGTGAAGCCAAACGCGCTCAACCGACCGGCCCAGCGCCCTCTGGGAAACATCACCAACAAGGTAAATGCCGTCAATGGCTCGGAGCAGCTAAGTTCCGCCGTGTCTAAACACGTCGCGCAGGACCACTACTCCACCGGAGCTCCGAAAGCATTGTTGAAGAAGGCCACAACTGTCTTCCGAGAACAACACTCAGACCCCATCCCAGAATCTGTCGGATTACACGTCCCGACGCGTCAACCACTAAAGGCCGCTGTCGAGCCCGCTCAAAACGCGACGCATCGCGCCGAGAAACCAGATGTCCGCGAGTCTGCTCCCTCATTGCTTCCGGGTGATAAGGTCGTGCAGCGCAAACCACTTGAGACCGTTGAGCTTCTCCCGCGCATCAGAGAAGAGAAGGTCGTAGATGCTTGTATCGAGAGCAAGTATGCCAGCACTTACGTTGAGGTGAAGGACGAGGAGTACGAACATGTCGTTGCTCTGGAGGAACAGGCGCGCATCTTGGAGCAGCAGCGCAACGAAGAGCTCGTCAAGCCGCATGGCGTCGCTGTCGGTGACCAAGACGAGTACTGGGACGAAGATGAGGAGGAAGAGTACTTTGATGCCGACGGCTATACCACCGCAAGGTCTCTGCGGTCTCGCGGCGATAACACGACCGGCGGTGTCACCCTCGTTCTCGCCCCGCGCGTCACTGCCAAGTCAAAGCGCGAGCTAGAAGCCGCAGCGCAATGGGTGGAGGACAACAAATCAAAAGAGGATGCCGAAGACGAGTTGTGGGACACGTCCATGGTCGCTGAATATGGAGACGAGATCTTTGAGTACATGCACACTCTTGAAGAAAAGATGCGACCCAATGCTTCGTACATGGACCACCAAGCGGAGATCCAGTGGTCCATGCGAGCAGTCCTCATGGACTGGCTAGTCCAGGTTCACAACCGGTTCACGCTCCTCCCGGAGACGCTTTTCCTCAGCGTTAATTATGTCGACCGTTTCCTCTCTTCCAAGGTCGTCTCCCTTGGCAAACTGCAGCTCGTTGGTGCGACTGCTCTCTTCCTAGCCGCGAAGTACGAAGAGATCAACTGCCCGTCCGTGAAAGAGATCGTTTACATGGTTGACGGCGCCTACACTATCGATGAGGTCCTCAAGGCTGAGCGGTTCATGCTTAGCATGCTTCAGTTCGAACTTGGCTGGCCAGGGCCCATGAGCTTCCTACGAAGGATCAGTAAAGCTGACGATTACGACCTCGAGACACGTACACTTTCCAAGTACTTCCTTGAGGTTACCATCATGGATGAACGCTTTGTCGGATGTGCTCCCAGCTTCCTTGCTGCGGGTGCCCATTGCCTTGCTCGCTTGATGCTAAAGAAGGGTGACTGGGTATGTCTATCTTAACTCACCTGCTTCCAACTCCCATGCAGACTTTTTCCTAACCCATAGTAGTCGCAAGCTCACGTTCATTACTCCGGGTATACCTTACAACAGCTCCGCCAGCTGGTGTCCGTCATTCAGGAGTGCTGCGACAACCCACAAAAGCATCATTCTGCCGTTTATGACAAGTATACGGACAAACGCTACAAGCGTGCCTCCGTGTTTGTCGAGACAGAAATCAGCAAGGGTTTCCAGCTTCCTTTCGTGTCTAGGGACAGCCTTGCCGGTCATGGCCAGATCTGGAGACGAAAGTGAATACACTAAATCCCGCGGTTTTTGGTTGCGCAGCTTTTCTGACAGTGGGCTTATAGGTGCAGCCGTCTTGTATCTACTGGACAGCAGCCCTATCTCCCGCCGCCAGCTAGGAGCCAACAAGCCATGCGCGAAAGCAATCGCCACCACCTTCTCCATTCTTGTTTATTGTTCTCCGACTCAAGGCGGTTCGGCGGCCTTCAGGAATATCAGCATCCGGCAAGGTCCTCGACTCCTTCATTCCCTTCGACAGTTCATGGCGCATACGGGTTCCCCGCCTAATCAAACCTCCACGGTCACTACCTCTTTAGTATCTCGTTATCGGCTCGGCGTACGCGTGATCTTTCGGGAGCATGGTGGCAGACTCGGACTTTCGAACCAAATCAGGTGGGAAAAGAGCGTCGCTTCGACCAACTTTTTTCACACTCTCCTCTTCCACTGTATCTTCTTTGCATTGCGAGCGTGGTGGATCTTTTCTTTTCCGTATCTTCGGAATGGCGCACTCACGATGAGACGAAGTCATGAAAAAATACATCCAGACTTAATTCCTCTCCCCCTTCTTGGGCTTTTTTCCACTTCGCAATAAGAATAGATACCCTCTGAGGGCTCTTTTTCCCTTTCTTTCCCTTTTCCTCTTTTTTTGTCTCCTCCGTCGATTCTTCAGGGTGGGGGTGGAATAACCGGCTTGGTGCGTGGTGCGTGAGAGAGACGTAGCGGAGGATTGCCCCGCTTAAATTCTTGGGCGGGCGTCTGAAGCTATACGTAGATCGAAAAAAAGCGCTTAATCCTACTTCTTGGTATGCATTCACCCCCTTGTGTTGGGGGCTGTGTAATGTTGTCGTGATTCTATCGCTTGATTGTTGCAATCAGGCTGGGTGCTCCGCTTAGCAGTAGCTATTCACTCGATGCATATCGATTTGAGGAAGCCTGCCCAGGCGAGGCTTGTTCGCAGACGGTTTACGAAGGCGAACTAGAGGTAGGTATGTCGAGTGCATAGCATCATCGTTGATTGGTATGGGGATGTCGTCGCTATCAGCCGACCTTGGTTTGACTCGATGTTTCGCCCTTCCCTAACATTCTCTAGTGCAGCACCTTTCGAGCAAGCTAATCTTTCGTATGCTACTATATCCCCGTATCGCCACTCTATGCGAGCCACAGGAACTGGATATATGACTGCAGCGCTGTTTTATTTTATGAGATACTTTACAATAGTTTTCTTTTTGGCGTCCAACAACCGTGTAGGTAATGGCCGGTGCGAATCGTCCAGCAAAGATATGCCCAGCAAAGCGAAGGACGTCGGATCAACGGCACGTTTGAACTCGGAATTCGTAGAAAGACGGTCTGGTAGTGACGAGCGTTGGAGAGAGTGTGTGCTAAAAGCTTAGAAATACATATGGTGTTACTAATCCTAGTGACACTTGTTATTGGTATGTCCTCGGCATACTTTTCGAAGCATCATCTCCTCGGTCGCGGACACTTGCCTTATGACCGATAGTACTATGCACAGCCCTACGGCTCTATTATCGTGTATAAGGTTGGGTATAGCATCTTTACTGTCTACGAACTCTTACTGTAATTCGTGCAAATCTTACAAAAGAGACTCCCACTATGCAAACCCGAACAAATTATCGGCCTACTTGGGTTAGTGTGGCATGACAGAATAACTTGAGTAGCATCATATCATCGAAGAGCGAGAGAGGGAAGATGAGAAATAGGGTTGAAGTTTCTTGGAAACCTAATGGAAGGGAGAGATTGGTCGTAAGTTAGAATATCTTGTGATTAACACGCTGACTCGGAATAGACAGCTTCCACAGCCTTAAATATCGTTTATATGATTTCAACGTCGGTATTTGGCTATAGCATTCCTGAAGCTAGATTCCACTATGCATGCCCCTAATCTGCCCTATACGCCTACCCTCGACCCTTCCTGGCAGCGTTCTCAACTTCACACGCTCGCCTCCAACATCTTTCGCTGTTGTTACGCAACGTTTTACTGTCCGGGTATCTCAAATATGCCCATTGGTGTATCGGTTCACCACCGTGTCTCTTCATAGCTCAAGAAATCTGCTGGCGTGCGGGGAAGGGATGCAGTAAAGCTCATTGCGTGACCCCCTCCTGCGGCGCGATCAGGACTACTGAGTCGCCTGTCCTTTGGTCAGTGTTGCCATCTTCTAGTAAAAGCCAGCTTGCGTACCTCGCACAAAGAGCATCTCTGATTGCTTCTTGACTGTCTGTTTTCCAATCAGTCCACACCCCGCCTTTATTATCCGGAACTACCGACCCTCACGCGCGGCTCGTCCTCGTCCTCGTCTTCGGCGACAAATATCGTTTCTTCAACGTCTCCAAGTACCAGGTTGCAGTGGCTGTCGTATGCCTATACCCTTAATCAGCATCGCTTTCCCCAGCAATTGCAAGCTTCCCCGTACGTGTAGGCGGCCCTTGAGTTCGCGGTCACCACGCAACTTTACTATGACGATTTCATCGATGCAGAGGCGTACGAGGTCGAGGGGCTCATGGCCTTCGTCTTTTTCGTCCATTGTGAGCGAGTGTATGCGTATGCGACGTGTAAGGTGGTAAACTTCGTTGATGCGAGGTTGGAACTTTCGCAGCTCTTGATGAGTTTGGCTTGGCGGCGGGACGGCTACGCTAGGCCACGCTTGGCGCTAGCGCTTTTGATTGCGTCAGTTGTTGACCGGTCACAGCTCTGACCAAGCGCACCTGGTCTGCTCCAACCACATCCTGAAATCGTACCCCATTTCTTCAGGACTATCGGATTTCCCGGGCTTCCGGCACCATGGCCGAAGAACAGAAGGACCAAAACCCTCTCTTGGCGGCCTTACCTCCCGCTACAGACTACTTGACGTATCTCACAATTGTTGAGTACAACCTCACCGAAGAGAACCTGCCGATACTTCACCAAATTCTGCAAGACAAGGATCTTACCGTCAATATTGGTTGGGATCTAGTTCATTTACTGCTTCCACTACTCCCAGCGTCAGAAGAATGTCTCCAAGACATTGCCGCCAAGGGTAACCCGCGGGAAGTTATTTTGAAGGTTACGGAGGCTTTGCAGCTACTGGAATTTGAAGAGCCGCACGATGATTCTGAAGATGAAGCGCAGCCTGGAGAGGCATCATCAAAAGCGCCAGCTGTGGAGGTGGGAGAGTCAAGCACATCACCAGCAGTGCCACCTTCAGTTCTCCCGCCATTGCCTGTTCTAAAGTTCGAGGTCCTGGTCGACTTGTTAACATCCCTACACGGACGCGTCAAAACGAAGTACCCCAGTCGTTTCCTCGCAACGAGTCTTCAAGCAGTACTAGCAGCATACAACCGGGCCAAGACACATCGGGATGAGCTCACAATGTCTGCCGTCAAACTCGTCAAGACTGTTTCCGGCACTAAGAGGCCGCATCTTCCACCGAGGACTGCCAGTGGGAACTTGCTTCGGACAGGAACTGGGATCTCAGAACCGGACCCAGAGGCACAGAGTGATTCCCCGACCGCAGACGAGCAGACGCTCACCAATCGACTGCTTCAGTCATTCTTGACACACATCATGGAAGACTATGTCCTGACCTTAAACTCGAACGATGACGTGCCAGGACTCGCATGGTCCAGTAGGCTGATGGAGAAGTATGAGCCGGGACGAGTGGTGCCGAACAAGCCAAAGTATGCCGATCGCTTTGCCGAAGAAGAGGCTCTGAAATCAAGGTCTGCGATTGTTGGACAGCTTGTTGCCCTTGCGCAAGACCTTGACTTGAAGACCGAAGAGCTCGTGCAGACCATCTTAAATCCTGACGCAGAAAAGCAAGGTATTCCAGGAGCACAGGACGAACCTCCCAACTCGGCTGAAGATATCCCTCTGTCGAAGACCGGCTCACTCGTGCTTTACGCCGCCAGGCTTGTGAAGCAGGAGCTCTTTGCGAACGTGAGCAAGGATGAGGCAGCCTTCATTCGTATCTTCCCGGACCACGCCACGATACTAGATAACTTTCTTGGCACGCTTGGTCAACAGACCGTTGGGCTTGAGCCTGAAGCACTACTGGATACCGTGCTTGCCCTTGGCTTGGTAGCACTCGAGAAGAATGCAATCGGAGAACCCAAGGATGACGAGCAGTTTACGAAGTACTTACAGACGATCTCCTTGGTCTCCGCCAACACTCCTTCGCCCAGTCTCCGGTACCATGCACACTACCTCACGTCAACAATTCTACGCTCTCATCCGTCAGATCTAGTGCGCTTGACTTTCATCCGTGATACGCTTGAGCACTGCCCGTACGAAAACCTCAAAGCTAGTGCAGTAACTTGGCTCAAGGGCGAGACGCTGGAGGCCAATCCCCACAAGCCGTCGCCGAAGCCTACCACCGACTCTGCAGACACCTCGGACACATCCATCTTCGCCACTCCTGTCGCCCTCTCTACAACTGCACCCTTCCTCTTCCCCGACCTCACTCATTCCTACCAGTCCGCTGTCGAGATCTCGGATTCCTTCATGCAGTTCCGGACTGAGCTAGGCTTCTACCTCGCTTCTCTCAATTTCTACTATCTCCTTCTCTCTGCGCGTCAGCTACACGAAACCTTAGATATCAAGGGTTTGCACAAGAACAGCCAGATGGAAAACTTTTTTTTAACACCGTTGAAAGAGGTCTCTGTACGCTTCAAGGAGAGCTTGGGTGAGGACGGGGAACTGAGAATTGCAGAGGGGAGCGAGGAGAGTGTTGTGCAAGCGAGGATGGATATCGAGTTGCTGGAGCATGTTGTTGCGCAAGTAGAGACTGCGGTTCGTAAGTTATGAAGCCGTCTGTCAAAAAATGGGGGAATGAAGAGGGGGATGAATTTGCAATGGTGCTATGGTCATTAGGAGAATGACCATCCCATGATGCCTGTAATGAGGAATGTACGCAGCAATGCAGGCATGACTTTCAATAGAAGATTCTTATGAAAATACCACCTATCACGTCTGCTTTCCTCCTAGCTACCCAGGCCTACGTTTTCATCCCAGGCGGCGCAGTACCAAACGCCCCAGGCAACGAAGCAGACGAGGACGTTCCTAGCGCCCTCGCCGGACTTGGGCTCGACACATTACCAAACGCCCCAGGCAATGAACTGGGTATAGGCGTCCCTGGAGTCCTCGCCGGGCTTGGGCTCGACGCACCCGCCCCTATGCTAGGAGATCTCGGACTCATTGAGCCTGACGCAGCCCTTACGCCCCTTGGTATTTTCTTCACTCTAAAAGGGACGGCCATCTGATCTCTGGGGTCTCCTTTCTTCTCATCCACGGACGCCGGAAACTCTCTCTCCATCTCTGCGTCAGCCTCCTTCTGCCTCTGCTTCTGCTTCTCGAACTTCTCCTGCTTGATCTTCTCTTCCCCAACCTTCTCCTGCGGTGGCTCAACCGTCTTCACAAAGTACTTCTCCGGTGAAGCTGTAACGGGTAACTGCATCATCGGCAAAAGGCCCTTCGCCTTCCTGGCTTGCTGCAACGCATAATCTTCGAGAAACTCTTTGGGGTATGCAGAGCGGTGCTGGGAGAGCTTCTCGATGTCCATGCCCCACACGGCTATATCTGTTATGGCGCGGCGGAGCGGGGAGGCGTCGACGGTGTTGTCGTAGACGAAGGTTACTGCGAGGGGGTGGATGTTGCCTTTGCCGGTTAGGTAGTTGTCGTATTTCCGGCCGAGGAGGGTGATTATATGATTTTGGAGGCTTGGGACCTAGAGGATAATTAGCGTTCGATCAATCATTAGATGCATTGCTAGACGACTGAAGAACGCGCAAATACCCGAAGCCGATCTAAAAAGGTTTGAAAGGCGGACATACCTGGTACTTATCGCCCGCAACCCATAACGCACACAGTTCCATCCAGCCCACGCCTCCAGGCCCCTCGTTGAACGTGAATTTTCCTGTATATGCCCATGATAGGAATTCGGCGAAGGTCTTGGGGTCTTCGTCTGGGAGTAGGATGTGCTTTGTTTCTGCCTCGATGAAGCGGCCGTCGAGGGCTTTGTCGAAGAAAGTGGAAAGCGTGCAGAGGAGCTCGATGTGGGCGTCGAAGGGGACTTCGCGGGGCCCGATGGAGAGGTTCACGATGCCGCCGGCGAAGATGCTGGGAGAGATGTTAGCTCGGGGTTAGGCAATCCGGGAAGTGGATCGTTCTTGGCTTCAGGCCAACCCAAGTACTTGCCTCTGCGTCAGGGGAACCATTTTGGCTTCCTTGAGTGGAAAATGGTGGTAGGACTGTGCATCCAACTACATCGCTTCTTCCAGCCTCAGAGTTCCCTTGCATTAAGAGTATGCAGCCGTCAGCGATACGCAGCCCACCAGCGGCAAATCGGCCAATTAACGCACGCGTCGCTTTCAACGCGCGATCACGTTCTGCGCCAAGCGGGTTCCGGCTAGTTGACTGATCGCGAACTGCTGAATAGGACACGGCATCCACACGACTTTCAACAACAACGTCATGATACTTCGGAAAGTGGCACTCCTACTAGTATCGGCTTTGGGGAGTTATGTGGCGGCCGAAGTCGCGCCGGAGATAACGGTCCTGGAAGAGGGCTACAATCTAATTGCTAAGATCCCTTGTCTGCAATGTCCGTTTCTCTTCCAGGACACGTCGAAGGGGTTGAATGAGGAGTGGGCGCAGAGGGAGGACAACAATTCTTTGGTAATCCCATTCTCGTGCCATTCGAGCTTTCCTTTCATGCTGACCAATCCATCCAGCTCCTCAACGTCAGTCTCCCCTACGACAGCGCACACATATCCATCAACAACGCAGCCCTCTACTCCGGCCGCCGCAACCTCCCGCGTATCTATGCCAACCAAGTCGTCCAAGACTTTTCCGTGGATGACCTATCAAAGACTATCGCAAGCAACCAACTTGAAGCGAGTCACGAGACTAATCTCGGAGGTGGCGTCTTTGGGCTGTCGTATCGGCAGTCACTTCGAACTCTGAAAACGGAACGGGATCTCGAAACTTTGCTATTCCGGTTTGATGTTTTTGAGCTGTATTCCGATCTAATGAATCCACCGCTAAGACACAAATTGGACAGCCCATCACAGAAAATACTTGAAGTCCGCCTCATCCAGAAACCCCTTCTATCCGCCCTCCAACCTTCACCCACCTACGAAATCCTCAGTGCTTCCCTCATCTCCCGCTCATCCAACCCCAACAGTGACCCTGCGCAAAAGACCATGTCCTTCCTCGATTGGGACGATTACGGCCAAAAGGGTACCGCCGCACATGCAATGGCCTACGGTGCTGAATCCATGATCTCGTACATCGCATCTGGATTCTGGGGGCTCTTTAGCTTCATTCTGGCAATCGTTGCGCTATTCGTCGTTGTTTGTTTGATCTGTATCTTTGGTTGGGGCTTCTGGGAGGATGATTACGAGAAGGCGCAGCATGGGAAGAGGAGGAAAAGCAAGGGCTCTGGAACTGGGGGTGGCAGCTGGAAGGCGAAGGATGTAGAGCAGGGGCAGGGGAAGGCTAGATTTTTGAGTGCGGAGGAGTTAGGACTAGGGGGGAGGGGGAGGGTTGTTGGGATGGGGAAGAATGATTGAGATTATTATAACAAGGTATGATGTGACCAGTAATTCGAGGCTTTCATTTTACATGCTCTCTTTGAAATCCTTGTGTTTGACATGCTGGCGTTCAAACATTGCCGGGGATATGCGGCGGTCGTCATTGTGGCCTTGACAACTATGACGCCTTTGGGAAATTGGATCACTAAATTATCGAACAAGTACACTTGAACATAGAGATCCCCATTGCGCGGTGCAATAAAACAGAAGGAAGTAACCCCGTTACATTGGCACAGCCAGTATGGCAAGATCTCTCCCATCAACGAAGCAGACTTTGCTGCGGAAGGGTACACATCTAAGTACTGACTAAAACGCTTACTACGCCTCTAACCAAGGATTATCAGGTCACTGCGACTTATGGGCCGATACCCCGTGTTACCTCAGTAGTCACAGCATGCGATTCTCTCAGCACGACTCCGGGCAATGGATCTGGGTCGATAACAGTTGATTGGTAGGGCACGGAGGGGATCTGTGCGTTTGTCGTACCACCGTATACAACTTCGACCTTTTCGGCTTTCTTCAGGCTAACACTTCGATCTTTTCGGTTTTCTTCAGGCTAACACTTCGATAAATCAACTCACTCCTCTCCCAGTGATTTGCTTTACAGTGTCAAAGACATTCAGCCCCGACCAGAAGACGCCCGCCTCCGTAAGCAACTCCGCGGTCTGAACTTGACAAGATTTACAACAAAACCGCTTCAAATCTTATCTCACAGCCACTAATCATACTCTCGTCTTGCACTCCCTTCATCTTTAGGCAGTAGCTCTCGGGAATGGGACTTCACGCTGTCGCTTATGCTATTGCCGCTTTGGTGGCCTACGTTCGCAGATATCCCGCGTGGAGATGCCGCTTCCTCATATACGTAGGCGCATGCTAACTAAGTTGACAGATTTAGCGTCCCTCGACCCAACTGCGAACCTCTCTTCGACGGCGCTCTCCTCCCCGCTCGCAATCCTCCATCCCCGTCGGGGGCCCGTACCCTCCTCCTCCCCCCGGGTATGAAAATCTACAAAACCAACGGCAACTTCCGCCACCAACACATCGGGGCAACGCCGCCGACGACCTATACGACTGGATCAAGAAGAATCTCACCTATGTAATCTGCCCGGGGCATCTGCAAGGACATCAGTAAATTCAAGGATGGTATCCGCTATAATGACCGGAAAGGCGTGGCCTATAAAGGTGCTTCGCTCCGACTGTTCGTAAACATTCACAAATATCCTAGAAGCATGGACGGAATGGCGCCCGCTATCACAGAATGGATTATCGAAAGCTTCGCACAAGCGTGGAAGGAAGAAGTTAGCAATCCGTACGCCCGTGGCCGTAACTGCTACCCTATGAATTTGAAGCATGGCAAGAACAAAAACACGAAGCCGCAGGATTGGGTTCTTGCAAAATTGCTACGAGGATGCGCATCCGCGTTCCAAAGTATGAAATCGTCCTTGGTGTCACCATTGACTTTACCAAGAATGGGGGCAGGAACATGGATGGGAGTTTTGGGTGCGACGCAAGGCGTGCTTAACGGGTTGCAGCAAAATATTGCCAATTCTTTCGCTATAGGCAAGGGGGATGTAGGTTTGGAGAAGAAGTGAGAGGAGGATAAAGACTCTAATTAGAGGGTTGGAAGCGTCGTTGACAGGCTTGTCATGGCCTTGTTCATCGGCGAGGGAGCGGAGTTATAAGTACCTAGTTATAATTGAAGCAGCTACGTCTTCTAGGGCTTCCCAACGGATCGCAATGTGTATTGGGGAATCTTGGAAGAAGCAGGCTCCCAACCTTATCATAGCGAACATTTAAAAGGGGTTGAGATCGTTCCTTTACTAAGCATGTCGTATACAATCCTCATGAACCCTTTCGAACTTCGAGGGTAGAGGAAGGGAAGGACTTGGAATAGTAAAGAAGATACAAGGATTGACACCCAGAAGAGAAGAGATGGAGAGATACCGGAAATATGTACATCATATATTTTTTTTTGGTCTTTGTTGTTCTATCTGCCACTGTTCCAGTCTGAACAAAATTAAGCCTCCTCTCTATGAATCGCACTTTCCAATTACATCCCGGCGGAATACTACCGCGCCTCTCAATCATGTATACTTGGTTTGCAAGCAATCTATGGTAGCGCTTCGACGAATGCCAACCCGGATTTCGAACTCGTGCCATCTCTCTTCCATCCAGAATCTTCTCTCACCCCAGGGCTACACAAGATGGGGATTCGCCGCCGCCCACAAGCCTCCCACTGAAAGCGCTGAGGTGGTGGAGAGTTATGCAAGCTAGCTATCGTTGGGAGCTTCCATGGTTGAGCTGCGTTTGATGCTGTTGTATAGCCGCTCAAACCCCGCCCTTCCTCTCTTCCTCCCAAAACCAAAGGTACGATGGCCTTCGCGAGCTAGGTGCTGTTGAACTTCTATCCTAGGAGCTCGTAGCGGTATTCTTGGGAGCTGGTGGGAGCAATGGTGACTGGCTGAGTTGATAGAGATATTCGGCGTACCCTTCGTCAGTGTTTAGACCTCCAAGACGTGAGATTTTCATCGCTTTGTAACAACGAAAAGACAATGGATTCTCCCCACAACATTGCCAATCGAACGCCTTATCAAGTGGCACCGTTGGCACCAGCTCCGAATAGTTCCTCAGAGCTCTACAGTTGAGGCAGGGTGAAATTGGATTCCAAGAGTAATCATAAGCCTGAGCAAGGTGCCCTTCGAAGCTGAACTCTGGTGGTGGAGCGTGCCATCGGTTTCCGAGCCACGGAAGCGCCTCCTCCATCTCCTTGCCCTTCTTGTTGGTCAGATATTTTTGGCGATTTTCGTAGTGTTTGGAAAGCGGATGGTCGTCTGGTGTTTGGCTTTTCCATATATTCCTTATCTGTTCGTTGCCAAGCATTGGGGAGGGGCATGTCGCTCCGGTAGCGGCGCAGCTGAAGCAAATGACGAGAGTATTCGGGGCTAAGGCGTTGTACCTTTGCTTTTCATCCATGTAGATGTGTTCACGGAACCGCTTGATGACCGTCTCCATTGCTTCTTGCAGCTGCGTCTGGGTATCGCGTTGGCAGTCATACAATCTGGTGGGGTCCAAAACAAGCAATTTGACAAGTCCGTCTCTGCCAAGTGCCACCGCGTCCCGCAGTTTGCTGAAATTACCTGTCGTTCTATGTCAGACTCCTGAATATTGTTTAGGTGGAGTTTACATACGTTCAGCTAGCTCTTGCTTCGCGTGCATCAGCAACGAGATCTCGTTAGCGCACTGGTTTGGTATTGGTTCTCCAGGCTTAGCGCTTGGGAAGGAACCATCGTTCAGGTTATTCTTCGCTGATTCGAGCCTCGTTGAGAGATCTAGAATCTTCTGGGAGAGTTCGGCGAGGCCATCCGTGTCCGATTTGGCGGCCTTAAGTAATTCGGTATTGTTTTTGATAAGGGACTCGACCGTCCAGTCTAACTGGCGCAAGAGCTGTTTCTCAGCAGCTATAAATGGTTAGCTGCGTACCAGTTTGGATTATAGATTGAATACTTACGGGTGTCTCTCGATTTGCCCTCCGTCGTGTAGAGCGCATAGAGCGCCAGGTGCCCTTCGACTTCTTTGACCCAGTAGCTAATGCGTTCGACCAACTTCCCAACCTCATCCACAGGCTTCTTCGAAGGCTCCTTCAAAGGCCCATCCACAGGCCCATCCACAGGCCCATCCACAGGCCCATCCACAGGTCCATCCACAGGCAAATCCACAAGCAAATCCGCAAGCCAATCCGCCACAGGTTCCTCCACAGGTTTCTCCACAGGTTCCTCCACAGGTTTCTCCACAGGTTCCTCCACAGGTTTCTCCACAGGTTCCTCCACAGGTTCCTCCACAGACTTGTCCTTCCTCTTGTTCTTCCTCTTGTTCTTATGCTCAACCGTGTCTGTGACGAAATCAGGAAGTTCCCATGAGCTTGTTTCGTCCATTTGCGCTCTATCCTTGTGCGAGAATGCTATTACGAGATGTATTGTATTCAAAGATGTCAAAATGTGATGCGT
The DNA here is from genome assembly GCA_030770425.1 of Darksidea phi. NCBI lineage: Eukaryota > Fungi > Ascomycota > Dothideomycetes > Pleosporales > Lentitheciaceae > Darksidea > Darksidea phi. Next base: position 73,465 of record JASJFT010000110.1, read on the forward strand.
ATGACTGAAAACCTGGATTGTATTCAAATCTGTCCAAGTATGATGCGTGTGACTGAAGGCCTGGATTATAAACGACATCGTCCAGATATGGACTGTTCATCTGCTTCCTCTACACCACGCGCGCTCTGAATCAAAGATCTGAATCAAAGATCTGAATCAAAGATCTGGATCAAAATCTGGATCAAAAAATCTGAGTCAAAAATCTGAATCAAAAATCTGAATCAAAAATCTGAATCAAAAATCTGAATCAAAAATCTGAATCTCAAATTACGAGCATGGTCCATGCGACAAACGTGTTTGTACATGTGCAGAAACTCATGCAACAAAGAGTGCATGCGCAGAGACTCACGCATCAAAGAGTGCATGCTGACAGCAAACTGTTTTCTAGTTCACAGCATTCTTGCCACCCTTACAGAATAGACAGGAGACGATTCTAGGACCGTCCTAATTCATACGACGGCTGCAAATTCCCACATCTCGCAGACATGGCGTCGCTCCTTAAGCGAGCCCAGAGAGACGTCCCAGTTTCAAAGCAAGACAAGCGCCTTTTAGGGAAAAAATAAACGACACGGAAATTAGCAAAAGCTTTGATCTATATAATGCATTAGCATTATAATTTATCCTTGTATATTGTTCATTGCACAAGTTGTACGTGTTCTTGCATTGCCAACCTTGCGCATGTGTGGAACTACGATGTCATTTTTTGGCTGCTACTGTATACGCAGGAAGCCCGCATAGTATTTACGACCAGGTCGAGCAAAATCTAAATCTATATTAATTGCAGTGCTAAATTCCTTAAGACGCAAACTAGAGGTGTAGAATAGATAAGCTAAATGAACACGCGACGGCTACTACTCATTCGACCAACAGAGGTTACAGGCGCTAAAAGCGGCATTGAATTCAGTTTGAACGTCTGTTAACTTTCAGCAATTCTAAATAAGCTTGGCCGCTTATCCTGAAGTCATCCCCAGTAAACTTTCCAGTCTCTATATCGATACGCCTATACAAACATCCCTCGAAGATCTTATCGAGTTCTTTAGTATCGAATTTCGCACCGAATTCTATCATATAGGACTGTTCCTCGTGTACTACCCGGTTGTACTTAAGATAGATCCAGTGGGAGCCGTAGCACTCCACCTTACGTGGATCGATGAGGTACAGGCCTCCAGCTTTCGTAAGTGTGTCGTTAATCCTAAAGGCTATAGGGATACATGTTTCGTGGTACTTTTTGGAATGGATAAAATAGCCAAGTTGGAGACCTCGGAAGCAGCATTCGGCAATGTCTTCGTCGTCGTCGCATTCGGAAATGTCTTCGTCGTCTTGCTTGAGCACAAAGTAGGGTAGAGTCCCATTTTTCTGGGCTTGCCAACGTTGAATCCTACGTGCTTGGCATCCTTCACAACGCTTACATGCCATACATTCGGTTTTTTCATCTATTGCTTCTTGTTCATTAGCCGAAGGCGAGATCCATGCTTCTGCGTCCCAAGCACTCGGCGTGAATAGAGTATAGTTACTGGACGAGGCGGCTAAGGGTACCGGAGGTTCGCCGCCTGCACCGTACCACCAGGGGGTAAGGGGGATCGAGCCCTTCACGCCGGAGAAACCTTTCTCAGCTTTCTTGACAAGGCGCAAAAGTGCTGTTTCGCCAACTCTATAACGTCTGTCCTCGTACTGTTTGTGTCTGCCTTGTGCCTCGAGACACCAGGCATGAAACGGGCCCCAAGTTGCCTTGCGATCGAGTTTGAGCTCGAGCTCCTTGAGCGCGTCTATGTACGTCGAAATTGAGTACCTGTACCACGACTTCGAGTGTATATTGTGCTTCGACTGCCAGTCCAATATCGGGGTGAAACGCCAGTCGCGCCATTTGCTGGCCCATTTCATAAAGTCGTTGTCTGACATGTCGCTAGGTCTGCTTACAGCATTTGGCCGGACTAAGAACTGCTGATCGCCCAAAGCTCGAAACGTGTCCCAATCAGGTACATCCTGGTGCTGCACCGTTTTACAGACTTCTTCATATTTCTCCCTAGTTTGTACCGAATGCCCGAAAACTACACAGAGCAAAATTTCCGAGAGAGTGTTTTTCTTTTCAGGAATTGTGCCTTCGTCGCTGGATATGAGGTGACCGGCTGATTCTGGTTGACCATGGCGAAGATCCATGTTGTTGGCTGCCCTCGACGGTAGTACTGTTGGGCTTCCACTACCACTAGCGCTTGAGCTAGTTTGATTATCTTGGACGCTAGAATCTTTCTGCGCTGGCGGAATCGAGGGCTGCATCTTCTCTTTCAAGAGTTCGTCGCTTTTTTTGGTACGAGCCCCTGAGGCCTTCGCGATTTGCTATGGTGGTAAGAAAAAATAGCCAAATCTAAAATCGTTTAAGATATCGGACTATGTTCTGGTAGGTCTTCTCGCTGATATGGGAGCACATAAGGAAGAACATCCAGGTATATTTATACCGTGTGCTTGAACTTCAGTACCAAGTTTTCATATCTTCCGATTCTTTTCTACCCTTATACAGGTTCAGATCCGGCTTAACTTTCTTTATAGAAACGACGAAAACGTTCAACTTTGGTAGAACTTCTCGTTTTTTTTAACAAAGGCTTTTTCTCGTCTATGCCTATACGTATACAAATCTCGCTCAACTTTCTTTGTAGGGATGCTGTTCTAGACTTAGCCACCTCGCCGAATGCAGGCTTGGTATTGTACGCATACGTTGTAGAATACGTTCTTTGTAGCCTGAACGATGCAGAGTAGTTTAGCGGAATTTATCTCGTATGTTTTAGTATGAAAGCGTTCTACGGATACAACGCTAGCACAAAGGCTACATTATGGTGTCCTATGCAAACGGCGTGTTAAAAAAGGTTTAGTGGCATAACTCCCTTGTAAACTACGACGAGAACGTCAATGTGTACGATAGCCAATCCAGGTATACCATGCGGGTGGCGTAAATTCGAACAAAAGAGCCTTTGTTTTCGCGGAAGTACCCAATCCCGTAAACACTAATGAGGTTTGTGGATTTGACATGGCGAGAAAGACAGTTCGAGAAGTGAATTTATTCATTAGCTCACGGTGTTGACTCGGTAAAGGATACAAGATGGAGCCTCACGTCGAAGAAAAGCACAAAACTTTGATCAACAAAGAATTAAAGGAGAGAGCCGCTTCACGTAGTAAAATGCGGATGGTACAACAAAGAAAACGCCTAAAAGACCCGCTACCCGGACGATTTTACACGTATACACGCGTACTCAAATACACAGAACCAATTCACTGGTCCAGCATCATGAGTGGAAGATGAAAATAAGAGACCTATAGAACGTCTAACGCTACGATAGTGTTCCACCTCAACCGTTGCTATGTTGTGTAAAGAGAGAGGAGAATTATTATGTGCTTGCTTGGATGCTGCCAAAACTAGAAAACAAGTGCCGCGTGTGGTTCCAGTCTCGGATGCTAATGTACAAACTATGCTGATGCCAATATGCCCCAGAAGGTATGTGCGCAATCGCTATGTTGTTCCCCGGCAACTCGTGAAGGAAGGGCGGGAATTGCCGAGACCTAAAGAAGCCGGGTCTGGGAGTCGTCATTATATCCCATGTTCTCCATCAGCATGGTGAAGAGATCGCGGCCATTTGTGTGGTCGTACAGTTGGTTGTATTCTGCTGAAGAGACTGTGCTGGGCGCTAGGGTATCGTCGACTGCTATCGGTTCGTCGCGGACGCTGTGTGATACAGTTAGCGGCTAGGTCGCGCATACTCAATTCAAAGGATTGACATACCGTTTAGTCACACTTCCGCACCATAATTCGACGCTTCAAACATGCTTGTCAACGCCTTACGGGCTACCTCGCACTTTTTCAGACTTTGCCTGAAACCCTCTTCCACATCATCCAAAGATTTCAGCGCCTCCTTGATGCTGCCCTCCACACCTCCCTTGTCGCGTAGCACTTGCTGTACAGACTGTTGGGGTGTCGGATTGACATTCGGCCGGTTCAGCAAAGCAGCCTCAATTCGACTCTGGTCGGCTTGGTCCTGATGGCTCATGTGTGAATCACTTGTGCTAGTGGGCTGCACCGGCAATCCACGCGTATCAGCCACCGATGTATCCTCAACCATGGGCGTTCCAATTTCTGTTCGCAGCATAATCTGCTGCGTGGTAGGAACATACATGGGCGCGCTAGTTGGCATTACCACGCTACCCTTTGAATGCGCATGGATGTGTCTCCGGCCCTGACTCGCACCTCGCTCGGTATGCCCCTCGTTATACGGATGTTTCCTCTTCTTCGACTTTCGCCCATTGTTGTTAGGTGCCGGTTTTAGGCGCATAAACACCACGTTAGCGTTTCCCTGGGCAGCGGGTGCGATGGGGTCTCCCTGGGCAGCGGGTGCGATGGGGTCTGCATCTCCTTGGCTAAGGGAGCGATGGAGGGAGGTTTGCTGTGAGCGGAGGGAGGGAGTGGTTGTTTGGGAGTGGGTAGAGAAGAGGTGTTGAGCATAATTTTGTGGCTGATGCTGAGGGTGGGGATCGTAGCTCTCTTGGAGCTGTGTGTATGTGTGCGGTGTGTTTTGACCGGGAGTTGAATAGGTGGAAGGACTTCCTTGGCCATACGTGAAGCCGGAGTAGTCCGGCGTTGAGTATACGGTTGTGGAGTTCGAGGAGTCCGCTGTCGGTATCAAAGCGTCGCCGAGATCGAAGTCCAGTTCATGTAGGACCTCACTGTTTGCAGAGGAGAGCATCGTATCAAACTCATGTTCTGCAAAGCCCCTATTTAGGTACTCCGGTGTAAATGGCTCTTGGCTCATTTGAGTCGGGAGGGGCTCTATCGCGGGGCTGCCGAAAGGCGCAGGGGATTGAGACATGGCTCCGGTGTAAACGATCACCGATGTATAGGTGATGTCCGCGTGAGCGGACGGGGACGTGGAAATGTGCTAGGAGGTGACATAGGAAGAGGGGGGATGTCCATATATAGACGAAGTATTGCTTTTGGTGGTCTGAGCTGAGACAGATGGTTGTTCTGGCGCGCTGAATCGTAGACTGGCGGGGACAAACATCGACTTTGGAAGAAAAGCCTGCTACAGAGTCAGCTCTACGCCACGTCGACAATCTGGCTAGAGTATTATGAAGAGTCATTGCATTTGGCGCCCTCAAGGCATCGACGAGCTGTCGCAGCCAAACCTGTGCGTCATCGATCGGTATTGGAACTGATCCTTGTTTCGCGATTGGCGAGGAAAGAGAGAGCCTTACTATTATTCGTTCCGCTGTCTGCCGGCAGCAGATCTGAAATATCTTGACAGCCCATCAATTCCTAGGTGTACTGCGCAGGAGTTTGAACCATGAGCGGCCTCCCGCCCGATGTCCTTTCCCTGATGCCGAACCTACACTATAATACACTACCATTGATACACATCATCCCATAGGATAGACCCGCCAACCAACAGCCCTCGTCACTCCTTCTTCCCTCCATCCTCACTACTATCTCTCTCATCACCCTTCTTTTTCTCCCAAGTCCACACCTCCCAAATCTGATCTAAGATAATACTAGTATAAGTCTTCCCCTCCGCCAGCGCCTTCCTTTCCTCAGCCACCCTTTTCTCCTTCCAACCCTCCTCTTCATCCCCCATCCAAACCTTCCTCCAAAAGGATCTTCTTTCCTTTGCGGGTTGCCCATCGCCCCGCATGTCCGCCTCCCGCCTAACCTTCTCCCTCTCAGCTTCTTCCCTCTCTCTCAGCACTCTCGCCATCTCCCTCGCTTTCTCTGTAGGCAGTTCCCTGACTGGCGAACTCCATCGTATTTGTTGTACTAATGGCCGCCCGTTGTATTGTTGCGCGAGGTGGTCGGCAGAAAGGTAGAAGCCTATGCCAAGGGAGAAGGTGTAGAGATCTAGTTTTCGCGGCGGCATGAGGGCTATTATGGGGCAGAGGACTGCGCTGCCGATGGCGAGGTTGCGTGTTAGGCGGTCGTAGCGGGCTCTTTGTTCAAGGGCGAGCCGTTGCTCTGGTGTGAGGACGGGGGGTTGGGGTGTTGACATTTTGGAGGCTTGTTCATGCGGGGTTATACGATTGGTTTAGCGAAGGGAATGCGTTCGTTGGATTCAGCATTGGCTTGCGGTGGGTTGTGGATGCTTGTGTTGGAGATTCAAAAGTTCAATGATGCGGAGAAGGCCGCGTTTAGTTTGGCGCTCGGTTCAACTTGCCTAGTCCAAATAGTTTAACCATCAACCAGCTGACATCACCACATACAAAAGCATAGAAGGCAATACTCTGATTTGTTGTCTTTGTGTGTACGAATTTTCATGGATACAAAGCTACTCTAGCGTCTGCGTGAATAATATTAAACCCTCTAGCTATTCGCAGAGCCCGAACTCCGTTCTACGAAGATCACGCAGTCTTGTAACCTTCAATGCCTCGCTATATGGACCATCTGGAAGACCAGACTGATATACATCCCTTGCTAAGTCGTGTCTGGCCATATTTTTCTTCTTTTAAAGTCCGATCTTTCCACGCCCCTGTTGTCAAAAGCGCCTCTTGCCAGTTCATTCTCTTTCCTTTTCAAAGCTGGTTCAAACGAGCCGCTGGCCCTCAGCTTCTTTGTCGGAGTCCTTCTTGTATCCAGATTGTCTTCCATGTCATCCTCAATATCTCCTCCGCTGCCCATCCTCGTATCCTCGAACGCATCGCGTTTTCGTTTCTGTGATGTGATCGGTGAGTCCATGAGTCTGCGCAATCTGCTCTCGCGCAGTCTACGGTTGACCTCTTCTGTCACGTCGATGTGCTGGGCTACATAGCTATTTTCCGATTGCGGCTGTCTGGGTGACGGTCGACCGTCTTGGCTGAGAGTAGGAGAGGTAAGCGGATTTTGCGAGGTATCGACAGCCGTGGAGCGTGAAGGCTTCACACCCTCTAGGCTCAGGCGTTTGTTGGAGCTCTGTCATCGATCAGCCAAGCTCCCCCTCCGAAGTTAGAGGAGCTCGCCTTTCTTGTGCCATATCCCTCGCTCTCTACCCGGTCCTTGAAGCTTTGCATATCATCCTGCAGTCTGCCCGACTTGTTACGTAGTGAGATGAGATCTGTGGCGAGCCAGTCCGGTGCTTTGTGATCGGTCGCTTCGAGGGCTTCGTTGAGAAACTGTAATTGCAAGCGCAAATTCGTTATATGCTTGTCGAAGTCCTGCAGTTCGTGCGTTAGCAGTGTCATAAGAAGCCGCCATGGTTGCATACCTCAAGCGATAACGTAGACATGCTGTGTCGCTGCTAAAGATGTGGGGAGAGGAACGAAGAGCTGCGGAAGTGTTGAAACTTTGGATAAGGAAGCGGGCCGACGTAGCTCCGCTTCCATGTTCCGATGAAGCTTCCGAGATTTCCGAGTGCGCATCGCAGTTCAGCTTCACAAGAAAATGCGTTTGATGAAGACTGCTGGTGCAAGTGGAACAGGGATATATTCCTGAATCAATGACAGCAAGGGGAAAGACCCTCGAGACAGTGATATCTTATCATTCTGCTCTCCCTCACTCCGACGAAATGCGACGCCGTTCAATTGAGCGGTTTACTATCTGGCAGTCATACATGCAAATCTCGCAGTGAGCACCATGTTTTCATTCAATCTTCCGCCTATCTCCGGAGTATACCGTCTTGCCCGCAACCCTGGGTTGAAAAAACCCCCCTTGTAGGCAGCTTGCCAATTATTCTAAGCTCGGCGATGTGACTTTTGTATAACCTGCCCAGTATCGGCAGGACAATGTCGGTCACTTGACGGAATGGAAGGATCAATCAAATAAACCTTCTCCACCTATGTTCGCCAAGAGAACAGTGACTAGCTTGGATGGAGCGCCAGATGAGACAACGACCGTTCCGTAATCCACAGGACGTAGTCAGACTCTACCGCGCATACATGTCATTCTTCCTGGTCGCCAAAGGATAACTTCACGGGCTTTCCCCTTTTCTTCACCTTCTTGACCACTTTCCTCTCGGATATCTTGGAGACTTTCCCATCCTCTTCCTTCTCTTCGCTGATCACTTTGGCCGCCTTCCGCTTCTTCGAGGCTTTACCGATCTCAACGATAGTGGCCTTCGCTTGCGTTGCGGCAGTAGTGTCCAGAGACTTCTTACCTTCCTCGGTAGCAGTACCATCGTTCTCTGGGTCTTTCCCGGCCACCAGGGCTTCGTACTCTGCTTTGGTCATAGATTGATTGGTGTCCTCCAAGACGTAAGTTGGCGCATCTTCCTCGTCGTCTTGCTTTAGTCGTTTGCTTCTGGGTATGGGGTTCTCATGGCGTCCTGAACCGTCTCCTGCCAGCTCCCCGCGAAGTCGTCGCAGAAAGGCAGGCTGTGTATCATCTACTCACAAGTTACGACTTTTCTGTGTAGCGGCTCCAATTGTAGGCTTACCATACGAGAGATGTTTTGCCTTGGAGTTCATTGCGGGTAAGACTAGATATCATGGGAGAGTGATAAGATCTCGGAGATAAGACGTGAATTGTTTGGTGGAGATTTGAACGCGAGGCTGGAAGACAGGGATCGGGAAATCTGATAGGTTTCACAGCTGGGAGAGGTGCACGCGCCCCCCAAACTAATCGCTTGGCGTGCATAGTGCCGAGCTTAGTGATCCGCATCGCGTGTTTTGGTGTTTACGCCTAGGGGAGTCTCGTAGTGACGCACGCTCTGTGGTGGGTTCCTTTTGATAATGTTGTCGAGCGCACTAATCTCATGAGGCGCCTGTCGAGCGCCGCTCCCTGGGATTGTGTCAAGGCCACGTTGCGCTTGCCATTCACTACTAGCCCACGAGTCGTCGCAACTAACACGCAACTGCACAGAACTGTACTCTCGGTTCCCTCATAACCACTGACACTCTCCGCTACGCCTACAGATATCCTCTGTAGTGAAAGCGGCCCCTTCGCCCTGTCCGTGGGCTCCTGCTCGACCGCTCTGCGCGACTACGCCAAACCCCTCGATTCGCGCTCCGTACACTGCACCCTTACAAGGCTTCACCCCATACATGTACAGCTGCGATTGTGAAAGCGGCGCGTAGAGTGACTCTTAGTCACACGGCTTGCTTAGCCGCACCCAGCCCACGCCATGGGGCTTTCTCAGGATATCACGAAGAGACTACCCTCCACAAAAAGCACACTCGATATATTTGACAACATATCGCGCCGCGCCGAAAAGATGTCCCCTCGATTAGCCATCTTCAGCCGTCGCGTGCGCCTCAAAGGCAATTCGTCCATTTCGATGCCGCTAGGCATTGTGCTTTTGTTTCCATGCCTCGTCATAGTTCTAATATCTGTTCTCTTTGTGAGGTCCCCGGACTCTGAGGGCATCATGATGATGCCCGCCGGAACCCCGCCCTCAATACGGTAGGTTCTAACTATGCTTCCGAGTTACTATTTTCCTACTAACCAGCCGTAGAAAGATCAGCGAAAAGTACGACAAGCCCTTCTCAGCAGGCTGCCTCGAGCCGAAAGTGAACGCCCCTCGCGCGAACGCTGCCTTCGTTGTATTAGCAAGAAATAAGGAGCTGGACGGAGTTATACAATCGATCAAGTCGATCGAGAGGCATTTCAACAGGTGGTTCCACTACCCGTACGTATTCTTGAACGACGGCGACTTCAACGAGACGTTTCGAGAGACAGTGGAGAACCATACAAGCTCGCTCGTGGAATGGGGAAAGATTAAGCCGGAGATGTGGGGGTTCCCCGACTGGGTGGATCCGGCGGTTGCAAAGGAGGGCATCCAGAAGCAGGGAGACGCAGCTATCATGTACGGTGGCATGGAGAGCTACCACCACATGTGCCGATTTTACTCTGGGTGAGTACACGGTATGCGCATGATTCAACATGCATAGCTAACATGTGTGGAAGCTTCTTCTATAAGCACGAGCTGCTGCAAAAGTACGAATGGTACTGGCGGTTAGAGCCAGAGATCAAGTATTTTTGCGACATTACATAGTATGTAAACTAGTGCTCACGGAATGATTGCGCTAACCGGTTCAGTGATCCGTTCATCCACATGATGCGGACCAACAAGACCTACGGCTTTACCATTGCCGTGAAGGAGCTGAGGGAAACTGTGCCTAACATCTTCCGATATGCTTCAGCATATAAGAGGACGAACAACATCACCTCGCAGGGTTTGTGGGAAATGTTTGTCGAAACGCCCGAAGAAAAGTTAGAGAGGCTTTCGCCAAAAGAGGATCCCAAGATGAAGAAGAAGAAAAAGCCCCTTCCGCAAGAGATTCTTAATTCGGAACCCGGTACGAATGCGCTGCCAGAAATCGACCCTGAGGCAATGGAGGGCGAGACGTACAACATGTGCCACTTCTGGAGCAACTTCGAGATCGCTAGGCTCGACTGGTTCCGGAGCAAGGAGTACAATGACTTCTTCGAAATGATGGACCGCAGTGGAGGATTCTGGATGGAGCGGGTACGTACAGTTTTCAATTCCCATTATATTTATCTAACCTTTAGCAGTGGGGAGACGCGCCGATTCATTCACTTGCTGCTGGAGCACTGCTTGGTCCTGCAGACATCCACTACTTCCGTGACTTTGGCTATCGGCATACCACAATTCAGCATTGTCCGGCAAATGCACCAGCACGTCAGCTCCCCCGAATACCATACCTGGAAAAGACGACCTTGGATGAGAAGGAACGCATTGCAGAAGATGAGTACTGGGCGAAACCGGATCTACCCAAAGAGAACGGTGTCGGATGCCGTTGCAAATGCGACACCGACATTGTCGACGTTGAAGGCAAGCAAGGGTCCTGCCTCGCGCAATGGGTGGACGTTGCAGGAGGCTGGGCATCGCCGGCGTCTACGTAAGCATTTTGTTTCTAGTACCAGCATACGCATGGAGTTTTGCAGTTTTATAAAGCATGGACGAGTTATTGTCGTGGCCAGATGAACGGCCTTTACTACGAGGGAATACAGCCTTGTGGCCGCGGCGTTGGAGGCATAGTATGTACTCTCGTAGTACACATTGATACACCATGTTCATACTTATACAAATAGTGGCAGCGGCGTCAGCTCATGAACGCATTCAAATCAAATGCTCGACTTTGCAGGGATAACACTATTTTTAAGAGAGTGGCATGTGTTTATTATCAAACATCAGCTCTATAGTTAATACCAGATATCTTCCCTATTCTTCACCACCTTACCCTTCTCGGATAACAGATTAGTGCCTCTCCTTACAAGGGCTTGACTTCCCCCAGGAGCTTGGGCAACTACCCGTCGTGACGTCACATTGGCTCCTGGGCTGCCTGGGCTTTTCGTAATTCTGTCACCTTATCGCGTTCGACGTATCGATATAGTTCGAAATATTACTTCGTCGGTCGTAAATATCTTTTACGATTAACGTGTTCCACAAGTAAGCGGCCAATACAAGCGAGCGGCCAACCCTAAAATATACTAAAAAACCCAAATTTCGATCTTAAATATCTCAATAACTACTTTATAATAATATCTAAAAATTTAAATATAAGCTCTTATATATAATATAGTATCTATTAGAATATTCGAGCGCGCAGCTCGTTTAGGTTGACGGCTCGTTTAGTAAACACGTTTAGGTCTATTTTATCTAATAAAAACTAAAGAAAATACAAATAAGGACTTCGTAAGCCTCCGCTAATTACAACCACTAATTTTATTTATTTATGCATTTGATACAGCTGCAACCGCACAGATTAAGGAAAAAGAAGGCAATCGGAGGCCAGGTAGGCCGCATAGAAACTAGCCCCTTTTTAAATGCGCGAGTGCGCGATGCTGACGAGCCAGTCAGCAACCGATATTCATCGACAGCGGCTGGGCCGCTGATGTATTTAACTTAATTAGCGCTGCCTGCCCCTCCTCCCATTGACGTGGATATCTTGCGCATCCTCTATTTCGCAGTCACTCCCATACACTTCCAGAGGAGCTGAGCTATGATTCTGTCATCAAGTGTGATACTAGGCTCTTTGGTAGTTTTGCTATTCCATTTGGCATTTACAATTTTTCGTAGGAGAGAGTCATGGAGATTCCTTTTCAGTAGCAGGCAGATGATTCGCAGAAAAGCTAATCTGGCTGGCGATGCTCCGTTCTCGCTTCCCATCTTTGGGTATGGCGGTCACTTCCACGTTGTATCGACAGAACAACATTGGACAGATTTGAAGGGTGCACACGTTGGGCACTTGTCACTACATCACTGGGTGAAAGGGGTAATTTGAATCCGAAACAGTCATTACGATTTACTAATCTCCAGATGTTTCAACCGAAGTACACGCTCAACAATGAGTGGCCAGATAGAAGAGATGATAGTGGTATGCTTATCATCCGGGCTATAAGAACAATGTCGACACGTTTTGAAGGATTGGAAGCTCGATTTCTTGAGACATTTCGCGAAGATATTGAGGGCGTGATCAGCACTGGTTCGAATACCAACGGTATGTGTTGCTACTCTTACAAATTACCAGTGTGATCCACTCACAAGTACTAGGATTTAGCTCAGTTCCGCTGCAAGCACTATAGAGCGCCTTATGGTTAGAGTCAACACGATGTTTATTCTTGGGGAAGTTGCTGGTAAGCAATCATGATACTCGAGTTATGTTTCAGCTAATGATCATCAAGCAAACGACTCGGAATTGATACAAAGGGGTACCTCTTACACGAAAGAAATTGCATTAATTGGTGAATGCGTTCGACTTGCGCCTACATAGCTTGCATTGTATATTAATCATTCCACTTTTGGGTTTGATCACTACTGACCTCACAGTAGCCCGATATCGAAGTTCATCAAAGGCCGGAATAAGAACCAAGAGTACGTTCTTGAGACAATGGCTCGACTCGTAGAGCATAGGGAACAAGTGAAAGAAAAGACGAAAGGTGGTTTTCTGCCCCGATCGGTAGGTTATCTACTTGTCGAAGGTATTAGCTCAGCTCATCCAAATATCAGAATAGTGTTCTCGAGGAGTTCGTGGACTACAGCCCCGACAACTATACCACACAAGAGATACTTCATCATTTCAATATTCTCTGGACTACAACGACCTTATCTATCGGGGTCGTACGTCAATGCCTAGTTCTCAGCGCCACACATGCTAACTGTAACCAAGGTTGCAACTCAATTCATTCAAGATCTTTACATTTATACTACCCACCATCCCGTCATACTTCGGGAAATAGAGCACGCTGCTATCTCACCATCGAGTACGACCACTGGTCCAACGCCTGTTTTGGAGGGCTTCCTTATGGAATCTATGCGGACAAACTGCTTCCAGTCAACAGCTGTTCATCGTACGGCGCTTCGGTTTTTCACATTCTCAGATGGTTATACGATACCTGAAGGAGAAAGCGTACAGTTCTATCAAGAAAAGATGCATTTCAATAAGCAAAGGTATGATCGCCCAGACAATTTCAACCGTGTAGATATCAGGGAAGCAGACGTGCAGCAACTGAAATTGGCATGGAATGGCCCTTTTGGGGCGTTGGGAAGTTTGCATGGTGAGTTACTGCATCTAAATGACCTTAGTAGTCATTGATGTTAACATCTTCAGTCCTGGTCGGTTCCAGTTTTCTTATACTATCAAGATCCTGGCTTATCTATTATCGAACTTTGACTGTGAGCTCAGCGATCCGGTTGATTTAAACTTTACTTGGGGAGAGAACAGTGTACCAAGTCCCAAGGCTGTGCTACGTATGAGACGCAAGGGGAACATAGAGACATGATCGTTGAGGTAGAAGTTTTGGGTACACAACTTTCAATGCTATCATGATTGACCGCAAAATGCGAATCCCTGGCCGATCCTAGAACGAGTAGTGGTTTAGATCGTCACACCGGAAAAGATAGTACGCACTTTTGCACCGCTTTACTAATCCGGTATGTCCGTTGCATATGGACGCTGTTGTGAGAGACAGGATGCAATGCGGCACAGCGCCAAGGAACCTTGGCAAAATGCATCTCCCCTCTTTCACAGCGCCGCTCAGCGAAGGTTCGGAAAAGAAGCCCACGAAAAACCACCAAAGACTGACAGAAGCCATGATCGTTGCACTATTGACAGTTCTATCGCTGCTTATCTTTTTGTTCTGTTTTGGTTTTACATCCCGTCTAGAGCCATGGCGGTTCCTACTGAAGGGAAGACGCATGCTGATAGACAAAGCCGAGAAGGTACTGCCTAACGTATTCCTATTATGTGTTGAACTTGCGACTGATATTATAGCATAACGGTGGACCGTTTTCTCTACTGATTCCAGGAAATCGCTTGCATCTTGTATCCAGTAACGAACATTGGAACGATCTGAACAACACGAGCATCAATCATTTATCCAGCCATGCTTGGTCAAAGCAACATTTCCAACCGAAGTTTACGCTGAGTTACGAGTGGCCAGACCACAGAGAGGATGATGGTATGCCGGTTGTGCGTTCCATCAGGACAATGACCAATCAGTTCTCCCTCTTGAAGCCAAAGTTTATCGCTATAATGCGAGATGAGTTGAACGAAGCACTGATCAAGAACGCTCAAGGAGATGGTACGAAGTCCACGAAGATTACAAACTTCCAAGAACGGATGCTAATACATGATAGGCACAAGCAAAATTGCGCTCTGGGACATTGTCAAGCATTTTGCTTCGCGGATGAACATACTTATGATGTTTGGAGACGATCTAGGTATGAATTCATTTTTTTGTGTAGAGACACAGGTAGCTAATATCTGCAAGCAAACGATTTAGAATTCGTGGATCGTGGCTTGAAGTACATCGATGAAGTGACGATCCTTTCGGAAGCAGCGAAGAACTTCCCTGCTTTTCTTGTGCCGTGAGCTACCCCTTGGCGTTTATCAGACACAATACTGACTCCCCGGAGCATTTTTGACCTCCTTATTCGAGGCCGAAATTTGAACCAAAAATATGTCTTGCGTGCCATATCTTCAGAAGTGAAGAGATACAGCGACATGAAGGATCCCACAGGCAGACCGGTTTGTTAAGCTTTAATATAGACAATGTATTGTTTCTAACGCACCCAATAGCACTCAATCGTAGAAGGTCTTGTCCGAAACAATCCGGATATTACGCTCAGCCGGATTCAGCATGACATGAACATCACGTTCGTCTCATCGACCACAGCCACACCAATTGTACCGTTATAGACTCCTTTGTAACAAGAAATTACTGACCAAATAAATCAGATCGCGACCCAGCTTATCCAAGACATCTTCACCCATCCAGAATACATTCCTGCCCTCCGCACAGAGCTTAAGGGCGTTTTAGACGACCCAACCCCCAACTTAACGAAGCTCCCTCTTCTAGAAGGCTTCTTAGTTGAGTCAATGCGCACCCACTGTTTCCTCTCTACGGTTGTTCACCGTGTATGCTTGGAACCATTTACCTTCCATGATGGCTATACCGTCCCCAAAGGCCATATAGTCGAGTTTTACCAGCATAGGACGATGAATGACAACAGCCGTTATCCGAATGCTGGTAAATTTGACCCTGGAAGACACACGAGCACTGGCAGAGCAGCTACAGACATGGGGAAGGACTGGCCATTTTGGGGTAATTCGAAACTTGCATGGTGAGTGGAGTCCGCTCGTCATATTGGTTTGCCTAGCTGATCACACTGTTATTCAAGCCCAGGAAGGTTCCATGTGAGCAATGTGGTGAAGCTGATCGCGATATACTTTATCATGAACTTTGACTGTGAGTTCGAAAGCAAGGAAGGCTTGAACTTCGAGTTTCGGGATGTGTTGGTGCCGAGCCCCAGTGCGAAGTTGATTATGAGGAAGTTACATTGAGAGGTCATCCCCCGCGACACTCAAATGCTCCAATAGGAAGATGACTGTAGTTGGGCAATGCACAGGCAGTTTAGCAATAAACAAGTTCTCCACCTGACTACATATTTTACTCGCGCAGTGGTGCGTAACTCGTACTCTAGTCGGGCGTATCCCATTTTATGGGCCATATGGATGACTTCTGTGGGGTTTCAACCAAAGTTGAATAGTAATAGACGACTTAGTCTATTCCCCAACAGTAAAAATGCAGATTAGAGAAGCATATAATCTGATTTGGGGGAAGTCACCTAAGGGACGAACCAGATCCATGAAAGCTACGCTGAGCGTATTGATCCTGTACGAGTGAACATTAGATAGCACTAGAAATTCAAAATCATCGCAAGAGCATTTGTTTGACCTTGGCATCGGCAGTGGCAGCAGCCCCTATCTTTGCAAAGGCCCTGCAATTTTGTTGTTTTTTGCAACCCAATCGTACATCCTCGCGCTGAATCTCCTGATGCTGGTGCCACGGAGCTTATTATCCGCATGGGAGGGACCGGTCTCCTACCGCGGCGAGAGATTTTCGCAGGCGCCAAGTGTTTGCTGTTCTTACGCCGCCGTCTACAAACCACCGACTCAGGCGTCTCCATCCTCCAACTCTCTCCCACTGCCAAACTTCTACCCCCCGCCAAGGTAGTAGACTCGGCGCTAGGTTTTGCACTCTTGACGTCGCTCTCGCACAAGTCTCCTGCAAGGCTGGGGTGCAAGCGTAGCGACACAGCCTTGACACGCTCTCTGGAGCGCCAGGGGCTCACCTGCCTCTGCCAGCACAACAACGCGCCTTCGCGCAGGGAAGCCCCGTCACTTATCAACCAGCGTCGAGCACCCTCCCTCAACCACATAACCACTCTCTGGCAGCTAACATGGATACTTCCGTATCTCGCCACCTTCGTATGTGGTTCGAGCGCCACGAATACCGCTGACGAGATGAGCAGCAAGGTTTTTCAGGTCGTCCGCTGGCTTCTGGCCGCTGTCCACGAGCCCCGCAATCTCTCGCCCAACGCACCTGAGAGAAGCCGGCCAAACTCTCATGGCGCCTAACTTCGGACACAGTCGTGGCAGTCATGTCCTTATCAGTAGCAAGAGCCTCTCGAAGCTCCTGCCTTGACAAGGGTCGCTCGGCGAAAAGAACCCATTGAAACAGCTTGACCGTTTGGTCTTCCTCGGGTTCGGTTAACCCGCTTAGAATATTGGTATATAGCTTGTCGAGCGCTTGCGGTATAGATATAATCAATTCGTGTAACCTTTCTATCCTTTTTCCGGTAGCATTTCCGCCAATTACTAAAGCGGTGACTAGAACCGCCTACTAAAATACTCCTTAAGCTCTTAACAAGATCGCTTCCTAGATTCAATTGCGCTTCCAATCTGGTTCAATTTCTTTTAGCTGTTTTCGGATTACTAATCGAATATCTTTGCGATTTCGATTCTCGACGGTAATTGTTGGGGTAGTATTAATACTAAGAATAGGATAGGATCTAGAAGAAACGTATATCTTAACTTAGAATTATTTACTCTTAATATCTTATATAAGGCCCCTTAGGTACGTTAATAAACTTTTAGCAACCTCTTCCCTATACTTATCAGGTGCGTTAATAAAGATAACTACAGGCTAATCCTTTAAACCCGTTGTTAGGACAACGGATAAAAGGCCCTAAAGTCCTTTATACTTTAGTTCCTTCTACTAAAGGACTAGGCGAACGATAGTTAGTAAAGATATATAGTTAGTAGGTATTAATAGTAAGTTTAAGAAAGAGGTAAGGAAGCTGGCTAAGGATAAGAGATAGATGTAGTAAGTAGGATACTAGTATTATCGTAGGCAATTTTTATACTGTAGGTGGTAGTATAGGTACGCTAACTTATCGATACCGCTGTTAGTCTCCTAACTGGGCTCTATAGTTCGGTATTAGATGTTATTTCTCGTCGCCTTAATGTTCGAAATATTACCTCGTTGGTATCTTACGATTAATAGTACTATGTATAGCTCTATAGCTCTATTATCATGTATAAGGTATGGGTATAGTACCTCTACTATATATAAACTTCTACTATATTTCGTATGGACCTTCTAAAGAGACTCCCATCATATAAATCTAAATCAAATAGTAAATACCTAACGGTATCTTTTATAGATTCGTTTCTTAGCCGTAGATAAAGAAGGATAGAATAAGCTCTTCGGACTGTCTTCGATATATCTTTATAATAGCGAATTTTATAAGTATAGACTTACCGGCGCTAGAATTTCCCTTAATCTAGAACAGTCCTTGAGACTTATTAATCTAAGCTTGTAAGCAGCCCAGCGCTGTATATCACATGATCATTCTATTCACACAATGATTCACACTGATTCACTGTGACCACACACCAGCTGTGACTACACCCTAGCTCATAGTGACTATACAGTGATTCATAGTGATTATTCCAGTCACCAGATCTAGCGCGACTCGTATATAAGGCCCTCTACTCGCGCCCTAGCTAGAGAGGGGACAACTCAATACATTCATTCTACACCCCCACCTGCTTACAGTTATGAGCCCGGCCTAATCCGCCCACATTACACGACCTATTTCATCTTTCTCCGTACAACGAAACAACGACCTCGTCGCCCACCATGTCCAAAGCTAGTTCAGCTACTATTCTCCAAGGCCCACACAATTGGGACCTATAGATCCATACCGTACAGAGGCTAGCTGAGGCAGCTAATGTATAGGAGTATATCGATCCCGAAGCCAAAGCTCCTACACAGCTGAACAAGCCCGAACGCCCTATCGATCCTGCGCCACCTATTAATGAAGATGGGTCATCAGTAACTGAACCCAGCTCAACAGCAACCCCTCAGCGCACTAAGGACCTAAGTCTCTACTACATAGAGCTAAAGGAATACCGTAGAACCAAAGATAAGCTCGGTCAAATCGAAGCTCATATAACTAATACACTAGCTAAAGACCTTATCTATTAAATCAAGGATCAGAAATCGCTACACGATTAGCTCAAGGCTCTAAAATAGCTGTTCGCTCTATTATTAGCCGATCGAGAATACGAGGTTTAGAAGGCGTACAACTTAGCTAAAATACTACACGCGCGTAGAGAGAATCTCGAAGAATAGGGTATAACCTTCCTAACAGCCTATAATCGAGCTACGTAGCTTAACCTACTAGAAGTATTAGGATATCGGCTACATAAGGATCTAATACGAGCTATTAAATAGATTAATTTAGGCTATATAGCTACTATATCTATTATAGTATTTAATACGGAAGCTAGTTCGAATAGCTCGATTAATCCTATACTACCTAATCTACTAGCTAGCTACCTATACTATTACCGAATAACGTAGGCTATAAAGCCGAATATTAATAACGGTATATTCGCGGCTATACTAAATTAAGAATAGTCTCTATATAATAAGAAGAGATAACGAAATAATAAGCTATTAAAGCTATTAAAGCCGTACCTATATAGAGATCTATACTACTAAGGATAATACTAGTATATTAATACCTTACTACGTAAGAGAGGATTTACAGAAGACCCTAAAAAAACTAAGAAAATAGCTAATTTCGAAGCTAAGGATAAGAAGGGTATTTTAACTAAAATACATAAGAGGAATAAACGCTATAAATAGTAAAAGTAGACTAGCTAGAATAATAATATAGCTAATATAATAGAAATCGATATAGGCGACGATCTACTATAGTATAAATACGAAGTCTACGTTATATTCTTAGTAATATATAACACCTCGATAGCTAATAATATCTATCCGCTTCTCTATTCCTAGATACTAGATCTAGCTATAGATATCTATATCTATAATAACCTTACTAAGTTCTAATAGGAAGCCCCGGCTTTACCTAACGACGTTATTCTAACTAGAGGCTTAGAGATAGCTATTTAGACCTAGGGAAACGTATAGATATCCCTATTAACGCCTTAGAGCCCGAAAAAGACAATACTTAAACGAGTAGTCCTAATCTTTAACTTCTTTACTAGTCTAGTATTACTATTATAGCTATCCTTATTAAACGTCTATTTTAACTTAGGAAGGAACGTCCTATATTAATTAGAAACTTAACCTTAGGATATTACGAAGCTTACTAGGGTCGACGGATACTAGCTTATAGTCTATTATACTAAACCTCTATAACCTACTTAGTATATAGTATTTACTACTAATTAGTACCGGCTATAGATCTTAGCTCTACTACTTTAACCTAGATTACTAAGTAAGCTATAACTTTATCTACTTATAGGTTATTTAAATAGTAACGCGATCGATTAGTTAGCTAGTAACGTTATAGGCCTCTATATAGATAATAGTATAATAGCTCCTAAAATAATTTACTATAAGGAGTACCTATAGAATAAAGCCTATTAGATTATCTCTCGTCGATTTAGCTATAAACTAGGTACTAACCGACCGTTTAAAACTATAGCTATTAATCTAATCGAGCTTAATATACTAGCCTATAACGACTATTAATATATATTCTATATATTCGATCTATTCTTAAAACTATATACGGTCTATATAATAGCTAAGTATAATAAGTCTACTCTTTAGATAATACTTAGATAACTAGATAGAGCTATTAAACGAGAATTTAATATAACTATTACCTTTCTAATAACTAATAACGAGCGAGGCTATAGTCTATTAGACGATTTAGTTTAAGTCTATTACCTATAGGAAGGAATTAAATTATAGATACGAGCGCCCTATACTATTAAATAAAACGACTTAACTAAATACTTAGATAGAAGCCTAATTAAGAGAAGCTACTTAATAAGAATTATAGTAAATCTTTTACTAGCTCTTAGCCCTAAGATTTATAGAATAATAGTCTATCTACTTAACCGAACTTCTATATAAGTACTAAACTAGAAAATACTATTCGAAATTATATATTAGAAAAAGCTATTACTAGCTTACCTATATATTTATAGCTATAGAGTCTACGTACTATATAAATAAATACCTAAAGGTAATAAGCTTAGCCTACGAGTATTAGTAGGATATCTAGTTAGCTACGATTTATCGAATATCTATAGAATCTAGATACTAAAGGTAAAAAAAGTAAAGCTTATAGTAGTAAGGTAATTCGTATAAGGGATATTATATTTCGAGAGAATCTATTTTATTAGCCTTAAGATAATTTAGATCCTCTCCTTTAAGGCTCTAAGCTAGAATAATTCGCTTATAAATATTACTTATCTACGCTAAGTAGTAAGGATATTTCTTTAGAAGTCTCGCTAGAAGACGAATATATATCTTCTATAGAAGCTATAGAACCTACTACCTAAGTTTCTACTTAGACTACTATTTATACTACTACTTAAGTAACTACTTAGAAACCTATATCGAATTAGCTTCTAACGTCGAATCCGTTGGAAATAGCTTTACCTAAGCTACTACTATAGCTATTAAATCGACCCTTAAAGCGTAAGCGCGGAACTAAGCCTAATTTAAATTATATAGAGTATCGAGAACTAATAGATATTAACCTCTATTAATATTATATCCTATCTAAAGGATTAACTAGAGTAGTAAAGAAGAAGCCTATATAGAAGAACTCTAGCTTCTTTATTAATACTTACTAGTTAGTTTATATAGCTACCTTAGTAATAATACTAAAAACGTAATTTAAATATATAAAGCTACTAGTAGAACTAAAATACTATAAGAATATAATAAAATTACCATCTCCCTATAAGAAAGGCTTCCTATAAGCTATACGATAAGAACTAGTAATAATTAAATATAAAGAAATCTACGAGTAAATAACCTAGAACGAATATAATACTTAGTACGCTTAAGATAACGAAGTTCTCCTACTAATATAGGTATATAAATATAAACTTAATAATTAAAACTACCTATTAAAATATAAGGCTCGGATCTATATATACGGTAATCTATAAATAATAGTAGAAGATACCTATACTACTATACTAGCTATTCGGATATTTCGAGCTTTAGTAGCTATTACTACCTACTTTAATATAGAAATCCGTTAATATAATACTATTAACGCGTTTATTAATACTAAGCTATTAATACTAGTCTATTACTATTAGCTAGAAGGATTCTCTAATTCTAATTATCTATAGAAACTACGTCGAGCGCTCTATAGCCTAAAGACCTCTCTATTACTTTAGTATAAAGAGCTTACTAAAACGCTTATAGAGCTAGGCCTTATACCTATTAAGAACGCTCTCTACTTATAGAAAAATAAGAAGCTACTAGTCTTCTTCTTTATTAATAATATCGTCGTTCTTAGTATATTAGTATATATAGCTATCCTATATAAATTTAAGTATAAGCTATTATAATAATATAAGATTAGATCTTTAGAAGAACTATAGACCTTTTACGGTATTTAAACTCTTAGAAACTATAATAGTAGCTTAATCTAGCTATTATAAAGCGCGTATATCGAGAAGTTTACTTAGAAGTATCCTTTACTAAAGCCCTATTTAAAGCTACCTACTATACTATTACCGCTTGAGGAACTAATACCCTTAGAGAACGAAATAATAGATTTAGTTAAGTAACGATATATATAGCTAGTTAGATTAATTAACTATATAGTAGGAGCTACCTATCTAAAATATCTTAAAAGCTTACTTAAAACTAGCTAAATTCCTTATAAATCCTTCGTAACGGTACCTAGACGCTACCTATTAAACAATTACCTATCTACTAGGTATAAAGAATCGAGTAATATACTATAATATATTAATATCTATTAAATTAGTATATATTACTAATAAACTTACGTCTAAACTAATACCTAACTTCTATAGAGTATTAGATACCTTCTTTACCAATTATAAGGCTACCCGGAAGAGCTTATAAGGATATATATTCTTTCTATTTAGTAAACCTATCGATTAGAAGGCTATACTATAACGATATATTATAAAATTAACGACTAAGGTAGAATTAATAGCCGTCTCGTTAGCTAGTACTAAGCTAATATAGTAGTAGAGAGTATTCGAATATATCGGATTTAATCTAGATTACGAACGATTAATATACTACGATAATTAGTAAATAATTTAGTTACTTACCTTATCTACCCTACGGCTTAAGACTATAGTATAGTACGTCGATATCTATTACTACTAGCTTCGTTAGGAAGTACTATTAGGTAATACTAATATCTTATACATCTTATTAAATAGTTAGCTAGCTAACGGCCTTACTAAATTACTACCTAGATAGAAATACGAGAACTAGGTATTACTTCTAAACTTTAAGGATTTTCCTACTATACAGGCATCTTAGCCAACTATATAGACGTCTTAGCCAACTATATAGGCTTTATAGCTAACTATATAGGCTTTACAGCCAACTATATAGGCTTTATAGCTAATAAACTAGTATACTAATTCTATTAGTATACTATATAAAGTAAAATTAAGGGCCTTATACCTCTAGAGACGTCTGATTACATAAGGAACCCATATATACCGCGACGACGGCGGCTACCTACCTGGCACTATACCAATATAGAGACTAGTTCTCGGCCTACAATATAGCTCCTTGCGCTCACAAGGAGAGGGGGATCTATTAGCCAATAACAAGCTTCAAAAATCAATCTCCAAAAACCAATAAAAACTAAATTAAAACAAATAAAAATAAACTTCAGCTTCGAATCTACGTTCGAACCTGAGGGGGGTATGTAAGCAGCCCAGCGCTGTATATCACATGATCATTCTATTCACACAATGATTCACACTGATTCACTGTGACCACACACCAGCTATGACTACACCCTAGCTCATAGTGACTATACAGTAATTCATAGTGATTATTCCAGTCACCAGATCTAGCGCGACTCGTATATAAGGCCCTCTACTCGCGCCCTAGCTAGAGAGGGGACAACTCAATACATTCATTCTACACCCCCACCTGCTTACAAAGCTCGATACTTAGGGTCCTCGAGTAGCTATAGTACTAGGCTAAAAGTCTCGCAAACGAACGCCTATCCCGAATTCGGTAGCTGATTAGCCCCTATTAATAACCGCCCTACTATAGTGAACTGTATAGTAAATATATGGCTTTTTCGTATTTTCTAGGGTAACTAAAGCTTAATATTTCGTCTAATACCTACGCGCGCGCTAGTAGGCCTAAATTTTTCGCTTTATACTTATAATGTGGTGTAGTAGTAAAGGGAGCCTCCCGATCGAGTGTCGAAGGCTTAGGTAAGCGGCGAAATGTTAGGCCGGACTCCGAAGGGCTATCGTCCGGGAGTATCTTCAGCTGGAGTTTATCATCCATCCCATCACACAGCAGACAGAGGAAATAGTTCAATTTGACTAATTTTGGCCGCCTATTCTATCAACCCTTCCCTCCTATCCCTCCGACTGCGGGTCGTGAGCTCTGCCACCCTATCTCTGATATACCCATACACCACAATAATAAGGGTACGAATCTATTTTATAGGGATCCTACGCTAATAGTCCTTTAGGGCCTTATAGAACTGATTCTACTCCTTCTACCTACGCCCGCGATTCGATAGATAAGGGTAGTACTTCTAGAGTAGCTATTTAAGCGCCTACTAGAGGTATTTAATAGAGTTAAGGTCTAGTAAATAGGGTAGGAAATCGATAGTCTAAATCCCGTAATTCTCTAGAAACTCTACCGTACTCTATGTTATGGGCTAGGCTTTGCCTAGCCCTATCATAGCGTCACGCGTGGCCGGCTGCTAGGCGGGCGAGCGATCTGCTAGGGTCGCTCGGGCTAGCAGCGGGGCCTTCCCTCTATATAGCTAGTTGTTCTGAGAGATTCGTTGATCAGAACAATACGTATCCTTTTGGCGCGGTGGGCTAGCGGGTAGCCCACGGCTGCGCGAAGGATAGCCTGGTTGGCATGATGGGAGAAGCGCTAGCTACGCTTGAGTACCCCTGGGTACCAGTCCATCACACTCTACGTAGTATAGATATACGCGTTATTCTATATAAATTAATCTTCTACCTAATAACTAGGTAGAAGGCCTTCCTTAAGGGCGCTAATATAGCTATTTACTAAATAACCTCCGTACGGGGCGTTAGGGTCCCTTTCTATAATAATAAGTAGAGATCTTTAAGTACACCGTCTAGAATCGATCTATATAGAAGCCTATACTATCTACTAAGGTAGTCGGCTAGTAGTCTACTCTATAATTATAGAGTAATTCTATTTCTTTTATAGGTATTAAAAAACTTACTTAGAATTTAGCGCTACGTTCTTCTAAACTAAGTACTTATCTAAGAACTGAATAATTACCTATTTTTAATTAATATTCCTATATATATAGTAGAACTCTAGGTATTTCTAAGTAGTAGCCCTATCGATTTTAGGCCTTTTAGCTATTCTAAAGTTAGTAAGGCCCTTATCTTTTAAGGCTCTATAAACTATACGGCGGAAGTAGTTCTTCCTTAAGTAGGCTTCCTCGATAAGCTATTTATACTAAATCTTTAGGATTTTTTAAGTATATCGTAATAGTATTCGCTTCTCCCTCTTCGTAAGTATAGAAGGCCTACTAGAGCGAGGGCGTAGGGTTCTATATATAGTTATACGCACGACGCCGAACTCAGCCGCGAGCTCTTTCGTACCTATACTAGTCTTAGATTTCGAAATAATACTAATACGCGCGTCGGTAGATAGCTCTCCATTAGGGCGACGATTTCTACTAATTTCTGTACCAAACGAGCGTTGTGGGGGCATGTTGTGGATGGCTTTAGTATAGGTGTTGAGACGCGCGCGTTTTGGTGGGGCGTTCGTTTGCGAGACTTCTGTCATGTGACTGTACTAACAAGTATCCTTTGCGGTTTTAATGCGTTTGTACCTCTACCCTTATTCTAAAAACAAGAGTACTCGTAGACACTCTGTGCTAGGTTAGTAGCTTATTAAGAGATTACCCATAATCCGCATACCAATGTTTCGTTCCGAAAGCGCTGCTGATGCTGAGGCAGTGGGGTTATTGGCTGCGAGGTCGTCAGTCATATGCTATTGATTTCGTACCTAATATGAAGCATAGTTACATTGAGAGCGAGCCAACAGGAACCCGTAAGATGCCCTGATCATCTTCCCCACTACTTCCATCACCCTCTCGAAGTCTTCCTCCGCCAGTTTCCCGAATTTGTTCATGTCGAAGTGAGTCCGCGAGAGCGAGTGTTTACTTGTCTCCTCGGAGAGGTCAAGACAACCAGCATACTCGCTGACTACGACTCTCTATCGAGTTAGTTAGCCTTGGAGCGATGTGCGGTTCTCTGTCCAACCTACTATCCGCTTCTTCTTCTTCCCTACAATCCCTCCTACGTTGCTTGACTTTGTCTCGAAGAAGCATGCGATTTGAGCCTTGTTCGTCTGTCCCCGCCTCTTCTTCAGAAAGCTGTCGACTAGGTCTTGCAGATACGCATTCCCCGGCTGCAGTATATCTAGAGCTCGCAGCCGAACCTCGTCCTTGTGATATTCACTTCGCGCCGCCGCAAGCATCTCCCTCTAATTCATCCCTTCTGCTCCTCGGAATGGCGTGCCGAAGAAGATTAAGCCAGTGGTTGATGGGAATACACCAGGCCACTCGCTGCTGAACTGTTCGGCTTCTAGTAATGCCTAGAAAACTCTTAGTTACGGCGCGTCCTGTTTCAATTCACTTACTAACCTTTAGCACGACTAGCCCGCCAAAGCAGTGCGCTACAAAGAACAGCGGACGGAACGGAATATCCTAAACGAACTTAGCAAAGAAACAATGCCTGTTAAAGTCGGTTAGCACTCTTTTCCGCCGCAAGGCTCCCAGCAGCCGATCTGCGACTGTGGACACGTTCTAGTTCATTGCCTCCTCTCCAAACCACTACGACTGGTATCCATATCGCATGATGCGCGCATAGGATGCTACGGTTGGCAGCATGTCCTCCTTGTCGAGCCAGTTGACCCACTGCGGGCTCTCCGCCGTGGCAACATTCTTGCACCAGGTGTCGTCCGGATGGGCCCCAATGCCGTAGATTGCGACGATACTAGGATGGCTTAGTATAGATTTAGACGATCGAGGTACTGTAAAGGTAGGCGCACTCGATGATCTCGGCCGCTTCTGCTGGTGCCTCGCGAAGCACTTTCAGCCCGATGTCATCGTCCGTCACCGGCCGAACCTAGTTCTGTGTCAGCCTTGGCGCGCCTCATCCATGGCCCATTTCATACCATTGTCGACCGTCAATACTCGATCGCGGGGCGTTTTTCCCCCTCTTCTCAACGGTGAGTCTCCGCTATGGCGCTTATTGCGACTCAGCACTGCAATCTTCGTTTGACCGATCCGTGGTCGATTAGATGTGCTCGCTCGTGCCACTTTTTGTTAAAAACAACCCGCAGCTCACTTGTGTTCTGCAGGTAGTTCTCACTACAATCCTACTTTCTAAATTCTCTAGCTATCTGACCGAACCACTTAATTAGTCCTAGAGTTAAGAAGAGGAAGCGGTCTCTAGCGCCTTCAGAAGAGATTACTTGACAAATTGGGCAGAGGCATCCAGTTTATACTGGCGTGATCATTGTCTGCATATTTGCAGCAACAATTATGGGGTCCAAGTCATAATACCCTGCTTCATCGGACAAGGGTGTTGCCGCGTGGAGCTTCTTATTTCTCATATATTTCAAAGTCAATGTGCTAGCTTGGCAAAATCTTTTCAGCACCCTATTCTTAGCTAAAGTGCGAGGTCTCGTCTAACAATTACTTCGGGGTTGAAAGCTCTGGGAGATTCCAAAATGCCCAGACTTCTCCCTCCACCCACGACCTGGTGCCGTCTTCTTCGCGTGGAGCCGGTTTGTCGGCAGCCGACTGGATGTGGCCTCCATCGTGGGCTGCCCATCTAACCGGGTAGCCCTGCTTGCAACCAGTGGCAGCGGTAGTAATGTGTGTTCTGCTGCCAGATGCAGGCTCCTTGGCCCCTGCCATTGAATTGCACCCGTTATTCTTGACAAAACGATCTCGCAGGGAACGACCAGTAGCAATAGGCAGAGTTCCATCTTTAATCCCATGGATCCCGAAGTAGGCAATAGGATCGTTCCCGCCCTCACACCCTGCCAATTGGCCACCAGCGATAATCGCAACTGCTCGGAACTTGTTCGCGCGGTTACATGCCAGGGAGTAGGACATGCCAGCCCCATACGAGAAGCCAATAGCGAAACGTTGACCCTGATCAACACAAAGGCCAGTGTCGACATAGTCGTTGATAGCGTCGATGAGCTTAGGGTGTTGGTCAGATTCCAGACATTTCACCGACAGAAATTGTATCATACCTTAGTATCTCGCCCTCCACTGTTAGCCCATCCTCCATCAAGTCCTTGCGGCGCCACAAAGATTACCGTCTCGTTGGCTATTTTCTCTATGCCAAAATAGTTCCATTTATCGGTTCCGCCGTCGGCGACCTGGTCCATGGTTCCACCCCTCCAATGTAGCCCGTACATGAGTTTATATGGCTTGTTGTTGTTGTAGTTCAACGGGACTCGGATTCTGAATTTACGCTGGGTGCCTCCAACGTTGATCGTTTGGGTGCCAGTTTTGATGGTGGGTGCCTTTCCGCATCCTGCGCTGTTCGCCCTGGCGGCGATGTTTGTCCGGGGACCAAGGCTTGCGCTGGCAGCGATGTTGGTTAGGGTCGCGAGGCCCAGGGTGAGGGAGTTGATGAGCTGCATTTTCGTGAGCCTTGAATGATGATGGAGTAAAACTCAAGTAATTTCTAATATGCCCAGGAATGACCCTTCACCAGGTAGGCCTTGGGACCCAGAGGTGCCATTTTATATGCGCCATCGACGGATAAAACACTATGCCCAAGTAGATTGGGGCTGTGGTCCTACAAGTGGAAAAACACATTTGCAGTGTCTGTTATACAAGGAGGGCTGCCAACCCTACAAAGTCACCATATATAACACTGGTGAGAGTGGTCCTTAGCTTCGACTTGTTCCACTAAGAATTTCTCCATGGACGATCTGACAAGCGCATATCTCTGTAGCTACTCCGTGTACGAGCAAAGTTCCTCCGCAAACCTAGGCCTTTATATTGTTTACCCCTCGGCCACAAATCCTGGTTAATTGCATCTGCCAAATTCTCCGTCAATTCGGAGTTATTGGATATTGCTATGAAACATCCTTAATTTACCCACCCGGAAATTTGCCTTGGTGTCCCTTGTAGGGAACTACATAACTCTTTGCCTAGTAATATTACACTCGATAAGTAGAAAGCCTAAGTCTCTGTCACTAATCGGAAGTTTCCTAGTATTTTAGACACAAGAATTGGATATATCTCCATGATAGTAACATGAATGCGCACGAGCTCAAGGATTTAATCATCATATAACAAGATGGAACTAAAAAAATATCTGAAAAAGGCTAGAACCGTCGACCCAGATGCGTCAATCTAAACGCTGTCAAGACCATCAAAATCTAAGAAGCTTTGGTGAAGCTATCGTGCTAAGATGATGGCACGTTGCTAACAGGGCGTATCTGGCGGGGTTGGAGGCTTGCTCTCCGACCGGAATTTCTCAAGATGCTTCCGATTTACCTTTGCGGCTGTTACGGCCACTGCTCGGCAGTGCCTCGATACCATGCAAGGGAGGCGATTGGACAACCCGAGGCGGGAATCGGGAAAGATAACTCCGCTAACGTGTCACGCGCATCAGAAAATTCTCCGCACACCGAAAAAGTCACCTTGTTTAACAGCTTCTCTTACAACAACTATAACAATTATTAAAATCCCGGAATACTAGAATTATAGAGAGGAGATGACTCTATAATTCTATGATTCTAGAATTAATTGATAATGTTGTGTTTTCGCTACGGAGTAAGGGAAAGAGAGTCCTTGTTGTGAGTCTTACGTGATTTAGGTGGTTTGGTGTGGGGGCTTTTTTGTCACCCGCGTGCGTGTTCCACCAGCAAGCTACGCACCCAGCACCCTGCGCAGCCCAAAAACCACCAAAAATCGGAAAAGCCGCGCCTTGATATATCTCAACAACGACTTAATAAAAAAATCCAAAACTCTCTACTTAGGCTTTTATATCTATTTTATAACTACTATTTGACTCTACAAGTATTCTATTAAAGTGGTTCTAGAGATGTAGCAATTTAGCTTAAAATTGGGGGCCAAAACGCGATATCTTAATAAATCTTGATAATAGTTAGGCCTACTACTCTAAGACTTAAAAAAATGAGCTTAAAATAGATATAAGAGTCTAACTATAAAATTTCAGATTTTATTATCTAGTCGTTGTTGAGATTGCAAGGGGCTGTTTTTGCGATTTTGAATGGGTTTTGGGCTGTCCCACTGACTGGGGTGTCCCACTGAGTGGTGAAATACGTTAACGTTATAGGCTTATTTGCTCGTCGCAGCTCCTCACAAGCTTCCAAACTTCGACCGAGCACCAAGAATCCTACACAGCCCGCTTGAGGTGCTGTGTCCTATGAAAATTATTCTTTATGCTCACACTTCGCAATGGCTTTGGCGGCGTCTACCGGCAGATTGCAGACCGCAGTGCTGACTGCAAGTAGCCGAGCACACCCCGCATTGAGAGGTGTAGCAGGATGCGCGACACCAAGGACGATTTTGATAGCTTCAAGACGCCCGCTATGGAAATTCGATAATCCGACGAGCGTATTATCAGCACTTGTAGCAAGGAGGGCTTTTTCAACAAGTCCAATATGGCGACTTCATACGAAAGAGATGGATGAAAAGGCGCTAGCAAGCTTGAAGGTGGATAAGGATCGACTCATGAAAGACATCCACCACACTTGTCGATGGGGCATCGGGGAGCGATGGGGAGAGTACGCCAATCCTATATTTCTCTATCCTTCGGTCCAAAACTCAAGAACAACACTGACATAGCTGTAGAGCACCCACCGAAACAGGCATGTCCCGCCTCGCGCTCTCCGATGCGGACAAACAAGCCCGCGACTGGTTTGTTAATACTATGGAAGAGCTTGGATGTGAGGTTACAATCGACGCTATGGGCAATATCTTCGCCGTCCGACCGGGACTGAACAAGGGTAAGCCCCCGACGTTTGCGGGGTCACATATGGATACGCAGCCGACTGGAGGCAGATATGATGGTATACTGGGGGTTCACGCGGGCGTTGAGATGCTAAAAGTACTGAATGATAATTGGGTGGAGACGCAGTATCCTGTTGGTGTCGTTAATTGGACGAAGTACGGCATATCCATAGCGCTAGAGGATAGGTTGAATGCTAACATCTGTCCAGCGAAGAAGGCGCCCGCTTCCCCAAGTCTATGGTTTCCTCCGGCGTATGGTCCGGCGATATTCCCCTAGAAGCCGCTCACAATCTGAAAGAGGTACATCCCGGCAAGGCAACAATGGCCAGCGAACTGGACCGCATCGGCTACTTAGGTACCACACCCTGCTCTCATGAGTCGATACCAATGGCTGCCCATTTCGAACTTCACATCGAGCAAGGCCCTCTTCTTGAGATGGCCAACAAGAAAATCGGTATTGTCACGGGCGTACAGGCGTACAAATGGCTCACAGTCACCGTCAAAGGACGAGATACGCATACAGGGACAACAGATCTGAAAAGTAGGGCCGACGCCTTACTTACAGCATCAAAAATGATACTGCATAGTCACAAGTTGGCTACCGCGAACAACGCCCTTGCTTCAACTGGTATCCTGAATCTCAAACCCGGAAGTACGAACACCGTACCAGGCGAAGTACGCTTTTCACTAGATATCCGTGCGCCTAAAGATGAAGTCGTGGCGCGCATGAAAGCTCTCATCGCCCATGACTTCTCCAAAATCGCTGCCGGCGAAGACATATCTAACCTCAATGGCGGCTGCACACCCAGTCTCCCCCTCACTGTCTCCATTGTAGAAGACTTTAACAGCCCCGCTACAACCTTCCACCCGCGCTGCATCGATGCTGTGAGCAAAGCGGCACACTCTACCCTCGGTCCCGATAGTAAGAATTTAGTCATGGAGATGACGTCCGGCGCTGGACATGATAGCGTGTATGCGAGTAAACGGTGTCCGACGAGTATGGTATTTGTGCCGTGCCGAGAGGGGGTTAGCCATAATCCGACGGAGTTTTGTAAGGAAGAGGATTGTGCGCTAGGGGCGCAGGTTTTGATGCAGAGTGTGCTGAGGTTTGACCGGGAGAGGGAGTTGTAGCGCAGTAAGTTGGCGCGCAAAGGTAACGGAGCAGGTAGCGATACTCGAGTATCAGTATTTTGCAATGGTATGGATAGCACCCTGTCAAAGATCTAATGCCCACCTTTGCCCGGCTTTGACAGCCCACTTCCCCTCTTGAGCCACTGCAACTTCACTTGTTCAATCGACGTCCCACCTCCCATCTCCTTCTCCACAATCCGCCTCACAACCTCCAATCTCTTTTTCAAGTCTACGCTCTCCCCATCTCCCTCCACACCCTCGACCCTCCTCCCAATAATCGCAATATTCCGCGTAGAAGGGATCCTCAGGTGTTCCTTTTCCGGAACATAGCCCATGGTCTTAGTCAGATGACCAACATAGCTGCAGAGCGATGTGTAGCCGGAGACTTGCTTCGACTTCGGCTTCGACTTCTCGGTAGGCGTGTTCGATGGGGCGTGAACTGAGTGTTCAGGATAGTGCGGAGCGCGGAACCGTGCACCGCCAAAATCGTGGCTACAGCATGGTATAGCGATGAAGGGGCTTGAGGATAAGTACGCGAGAAGCGGAGTCCAGGGTGTTAGTTCGTCGGCATGGTTGGAGATGATAAAGGTGCCGGTGGGTGGGATGCCATTGTGCCAACCCGGGTCCTTGTCTTCATCTGGTGTGGCGGTTGTGAGGACTTCTGGAACGAGGAGCATTTCTTGAAGGTTAGCGCGGTATTGGGCTTCGAAGGTGAGCCATGTTTTGCGGCGGCGCGCGTCGAAGCCGGTGCCGCTCCAGCCTTCTTTATTGAGAATGTAGACTAGGAGGCCGTTGCCGCAGCCTATGTCTAGGAAGGTGGGGAAGGATTGTTGGGCGCTTGTACGTCGGTGCTGCTCCATCGACGTAGAGGCCTGGTGCGTAGCTTGAGATGCTGCGCCGTTTGGTGCTTCGGTTGCGGTGAGGCTCTCGTCTGAATACTCACCGCCATACATTTCAGTCCACAACTCGATGAGGAACGCGGCGATTCCCAGATCTTCAAAAACGTGTTTGTTCGCTGGTGTTTGCTCCACCCAATTATCAATGAGCTCTTTCGCATATTTGCCTTTCAGATACGCATATGTATCCTGGAAAGTCTTCTGCGGGATGATGACGTCGTGGTGGACCCTCTTCTGATACCCTTGCATCCGTCCTCGAGAGTGTTTGTGTATGATTTCGATCATTTTCAGCGCCGTACGCGACATACGGTTATCCAGCGGTCTCTCAGCAAAGAGGTCGTAGTATATCGATAGCATTCCTGATGCAGTGTTTGAAGGAGCATTGGTTTGGAAGGTGTATAGGATGGCTACGCCTCGCACTTTGGGGTGGTAGAAGGGGATGGAATCTGGTTCTGGGACATGGGGGAGGTATAGGACGAGATATCGTTCTGCGTCTATTGTCTTGCTGGATCCGTCTTGATCGCGCAGTGTTACCTTTTGGGTAGAGATGAAGAGGTGACATGTCTGCAACAAAGCATTATCGACCTTGGGATTTCTAGGTATCAACTTCCTTACCACCGTCCACTCAAGTTTATATCCTGAGAGGCCACCAGGAAGGATACGTGGTTGGTGATCAGGCTTCAAGTGCTTGATAATGCCAGCGAGCTCATGCGGATGCCTTGCATCCGGATTGAACGAAGCATCAGCGAAACTTGTATAAGACAGCTCGGCTCTGGACAAATGCGACGTGGTCAAATTCGGATTCTCCAATAAATTTCGGCTAACTTCGAGGAAATACTCCGGCGTGAAGCTTGCGGGTGCGGATTGGATGATGGTCCAGATCTCCGGTGGAAGACCAGAGTCGATTGATGGGGCGTTCTCGAGGTTGATGGGCTCAAATTTGGTGCCGTCTGTAGGTGCGTTATTATTCATCTTGGGTAGGTCTTGTGATGTAGAATTGTCGTGCAATCGGCTTGGGGAATTCTGCCGGTTTCTTCGCTGCTTCTTGTGATATCCAGTAGGAGAAGGCTCTAGTCCGCGACTCTCTGCCAACGCCACTTAGGAAAGGTCTCTTTGGTGACCAGCAAATGCCCATATAATGCTTTTAGTGACTCCTGTATTTTGACTCATCCGCTAAGGCGCCCGCAAGCTTTTCGAGTTAGGGTGCCGCTTCAGGTGTCCAGTTTCGCTAGCCTACGGGTCGATATTTCTGTTTAAAATAGTTAGAGGGCTGTGCTGACAAAAACACGATGGTAGGCATGAGCTCCAAACTACGCAGTCGAAGTTTGTGCCCATGTTAAATTCTCCAGCGGACTTCTGACCAATAGAAAGTGACGCCAAGACCACACTCTGTCAGCCTCTGCCACTTGCCAACCTTCCGCCATGCTCCTCACCATTCAGGTCGTCGTGTATCACCGAAGAATACCCAGAGAAGCTACTAAATAATGGTCTCCCAAAACGTAATTGAGCTTCAACCCATAGGCGAAAATTCAAGGGACCAAGCTCCCATCAATACGAATGATGATCCAGTAGAGTTCCTCCCACAGCCATCAAGAACCGTCAGTGTCGTAGAGCGATGGAACAGTCCCAGGATCAATATCTGGCGCACATTCGCGACCTTCCTTGCTTTTATCATCATGGGCGCGAATGATGCGGCGTGCGGTGCGCTTATTCCATATGTAAGCTATTCTCGGGAATGGTATGTTAAGCGCCGTGACTGATGGCCTGTAGATTGAGAAGTTCTACGGATTGACATATGTTATTGTCTCTCTAATCTTCCTCTCACCACTACTCGGATACGCGGGGGCAGCTTTTCTTAACAATTCCATCCACATCCGCTTGGGTCAGCGCGGTGTTGCCTTCTTAGGTCCAGCCTGTCACGTCCTCGCGTACCTGAGCATCGCACTACATCCACCATACCCCGTGTTTGTAGCAGCCTTTGTTCTGGCCGGCTTCGGTAACGGTCTCGAAAACGCAGCGTGGAACGCCTGGCTGGGTAACATGGCCAACTCCAACGAGGTTCTGGGCTTTCTTCATGGGTTTTATGGGCTTGGAGCGTTACTTAGTCCACTTGTGGCGACTTCTCTAATCATTCAGGCTGGTTGGCCCTGGTATGCCTTTTACTATGTTATGGTATGTAACCCCTTGGCCTCGTGCTTCAGCAACTCATAAATCTGTAGCTTGGCGGCGCAGCTATTGAACTTACCACCTCTCTATGGGCCTTTTGGCCAGCTTCTGGCCGTGTATATCGAGAATCCAGGCCGCGCACTGCCGCGATGAAGGATAATCGTCTCAGCGAAGCACTGAAGAGTCGAGTTACATGGGTCGTGTCCTTCTTTCTACTCTGCTACGGAGGTGCCGAAGTGGCTCTGGGTGGTTGGGTAGTGACCTTCATGATACGAGAGCGTGAGGGTCAGCCTTTCGAATCGGGCATGGTAGCTACCGGCTTTTGGACCGGCTTCACCACCGGACGTTTCGTACTCGGTTTCTTAACGCCCAGATTGGGAGAGAAGCTCGCCGCTGCGGTAAATTCTCTAAGGCTTTTTACCTAGATGGGGCTAATCGCGGCACTAGATCTACGTTGTCCTTTCCATGGTTTGCCAGCTCATCTTCTGGCTCGTCCCCTCGTTTCACGTTTCTGCTATCGCCGTGTCTCTCCAAGGCTTCTTCCTAGGTCCGCTGTTTCCAGCCGCAATCGTAACAGCAACAAAGGCCCTTCCACCCTACCTCCATGTCTCGGCAATAGGTTTCGCAGCTGCTTTCGCTGGTGGAGGCGGTGCCGTCCTGCCCTTCGCGATTGGTGCTCTAGCACAATCGCAAGGTGTGTCCGTGCTCCAGCCCGTCATCCTTGCAATCTTAGTGGTCCTCCTCATTCTATGGATCTGCCTTCCTGCAATTAATAAAGCTCCAGTGGGAAGTCATGATGAGTCAGTAACCAAGGGACGACAATGGGTATATGTCGATTTTGACCTTGTGGAGGCTGGAAGGCGGACGATCCGGAAGGCTAGGGGTGGAGAGTAGGCATGCCTCTTACATTTTCTTTGATGTATCGGCGCCTCCTGTACTAGAGCAGAGGTCTATGTACATTAGTCTCTTACATTCTACAGTAAACCTGTTAAGAACCCTGGAACTACGTAGTTCTTCTATGTACTACGTATCCTGATAGCGTTCAATAAATAATACTAACTAAAGGCTGTTTAATTTAGTAGATAATTTATTGGAGTAGAGATGGCCATGTAGGTTCATATGCACAGACTTCTGACACATGACTGTAACACATCAATAGTGTGCCCACTCCCCAATTTAGTTTGGATTTTTATAGCGGGAGTCTCTTTTGTAAGATCCGCACGAAATACAGTAGGAGTTTGTATATAGTAGAGGTGCTATACGCACACCTTATACAGGACTGTCGAGCTGTAGGGCTGTACACAGTACTATCGATCGTGAGATACCGACGAGGTGATATTTCGAACATCGAACATTGAGGCGACGAGCAATGACATGTGCTGCCGAACCACAGAGCCTTGTTAAGAGACCAACTGCGGTAGCGATGAGTTAGCATACCCACACTACCGCCCACAATGTAAAAATTGCCTGCGATGATACCAGCAGCCTACTCGCATCCATCTCTTATCCTCAGCCAGGTTCCTCACATCCATTTCTTATACCCAGCCAGCTTCCTCACACATCATGTCTTCGCCAACGATTCTTCGCCTGGCCTTCAGTAGGACAGTGAACTAGACTACGCCCGCTCCTCAATGCCTACATATTCACATCAAGCAGTGAATTACAGAGCGATGGGAAATTCGTGTAGACAAGTAGCACCACAAGAAAGCATTTTCAGTGATTGGATCTTGAACGCAGTACTCTTGCCTTCGCTGTATTGCAAGGTGTGGAGCCAATTTTTGATTGACTGCGACCGTACCAAACGTGCAGCTGATAGGAGGGGCGCCGCAAAGACAGTCGACTACTCATTCGCCTCGCTTTGCGGAACCGTGATAATGTACGACATCTTTTTTTTTTTTTGCATACAGTTCTAGCGCACTATAACTTGCACTGTAGACTCTTTACGTATATATCATGTTCTCTCCTGCAGAGCGCTAGCGACTCAAATAATTGTAAGCACATGGCATATGCTAGGCTTCCAGCTTTCTTGCAATCTGCACTGGTGCGACGAGTTGTATAAAGGCAGGCCAGAGTATATACTCATAATGTTAAGACTATGTTATCCCGGACGGTATTTCGTAATCAACAGAAGTGGCAGAGCGGTATGGATATGACTACAACCCTTCCGAACTCCTTACCCGGTGTTCGCACCCTTCGCCCGGGTTCTCGCGATCTTGGATTAATATATAAGCGCAAACCCGGGTCCCACCGACGTCTAGCCACTTCCACGCCATCGGTTGTTATTTGGACATTGTTGCACGACAGCAAAACACTTTAGTAGATAGACCATTCGCATGAATGGAGCTTTCAACGTCGCATGGTAAGCTGGGTTAACCTGAACAAAGGTGAACCCGAGCCGCTACTCCGCAGCTCCCACGCCGCCAAAATAGCCTGGTCTGTTCCAGAGCGTGGTCCATCGACAGTTCACCAATGATTTATGCCCTTAAGTGTTTGCGCAAAAACGTACTGTGGGGCCTCGAGTTTTGTGGATACCTTGTCTACGGTGGCTTGGTACCGACTAGGGTAGGGGCTCAGATAGATTGATCGTTTAGATGGACTATCGGCATATACCTAAATCCCAACAATATGCACAGCACCATGAAATATAATGTACCTCCTTTGTACCTTTTCAATCGCCGTTGCGTTACTCTTTGCTGGGACCTTTTCCTAATTCCTTTCCACGACTGTGTAAAAGATGAAGGTCAACACTCTCGCCGCCTACGCGGCGCTCACAGCAACTGGCTTTGCCCAAACTAAACCGCCACCAGTCTGCGCAGAATGCTCCACCGCACCCATGCTCCGTTTTTCTTGCTCGCAGCTTGTGGTTGAACGTCTTGATCCTCTCGTCACACCGGGGCTGAATCCGTCACCTCATGTGCATCAAGTAAGTGCAAGCAATACCCAACAAAACAAAAACCCCAAACCTATCTATATACTTAGACTTTCTAGATCGTGGGCGGCAATTCCTTCAACGCCAGCATGGACCCTCTTAACGACTTACCCGCAACTTCAACCTGCACAAGCTGCACATTTAGCGAGGACTTCAGGTACAGCCCATCACTTTGAAAGTACACAACAAGTAATTGACCAATACCCAGCAACTACTGGACGGCAGTGCTCTACTTCCGTGCCCGAAATGGCACCTTCCGCCGCGTTCCTCAAATGGGCAACCTCTTCCTCGAAGAGGCCACCGGCGGCCAAACGGTCTACTACATCCCGCCCTATGACGGCATCACCAACGTAACCGCTTTCCGCCCCGGATTCCGCATGCTCGTCGGTGATCCCAACGCACGTACCGACCGTCACACACAGGAATCGCGGCAATCTAGCTTTCGGTGCTTTGGTGCCGGGTTCGAGGGTGGACAGGGACCGCCAGGCGGTGGAAATGATACGAGACATTTCCCTAAGGGGCCGTGTACGGGAGGGATTAGAAGTAATATTTTCTTTCCGACGTGTTGGGATGGAGTGAATCTAGACAGCCCAGATCACAAATCACACGTCTCCTTCCCCGCCAACAACGGCTCTTTCGAACGGAACAGCCCCTGCCCGGCCTCCCATCCCGTTAAGATTCCGCAGCTCTTTTACGAGATCCTCTGGGACACTCGTGAATTCAATGACCTGTCGGAGTGGCCTGAAGACGGCTCCCAACCCTTTGTGTTCAGCACCGGCGATCCGTAAGTGTTTCTCCATGTCTGCCTCCTCCCTTTGTATGATACTAACGTGAGATCAAAGAACTGGATATTCTCAACATGCTGATTACATATTTGGTTGGAAAGGCGATGCGCTTCAGCGTGCCATGGACCAGCGCTGCGCCGGGAACTGTCCAACGCTGCAGACGCAGGCTACCGGTGTAGCAAACGAGTGTACGCAAGCCAGGCGTGTTGATGAGGTGATTGATGGATGTAAGTGGCTCCTCTGCTTATAATGACTTAGCAGCTAAGCTGACTCGGTATAGGGCTTGATAGTCTTCCAGGAAATCATCCTATTACATGGGAAGAATAAGCGCTATCTAGGAGAAGTAGAAGCTGGTTCTAATGCGTGCATCGGTTACCCTTCGTAGAAACTGATACGGACTCAAACGTTGTCCCTTACGTATGATTAGAATTAGGCCGCAAAATTCTCACAGATTGACACGACCGCCGCGAACTGCCACCACCTGTATCTTGATCCAACTTATCGGCCCGAATTCTTATTGTAAGATTAGATCATAAAGATAGACGCAAGAATCTAGAAATGTGTCTTGTACAGAAATGCTCCCAAACGCCTCTAGAAACGTACAATCGTACTCGCCCATAGTGTGCAACCACTCATCTGAACTTGCTGTAAATAACCGCAAAGATAAGCAAAACAAGCACCGTGATAATCGCAATGGTGATGATTCGGTTTGTAGCCATCCTGTGATCGTAATCTCGTTAGCATACCGGGCCTCAAAACGGGAACCATGATCTAGGGCATTCCGCATCAACATGCCTAGCTTTGTCACCAATTTTCGGGAGAATACACACCTTCTTGCCATTCCCTTCAGCGTTTTGATACTCCGATCTGTGTAACTTTCGCTCGCCAACAACGTGCCCCTCGTATGCTCGATCTGTTCCCTCTGCCTATGCAAATCACTCAGTGTGCCCGCGCCAATCTGCTCCGTTTCAAGCGCCATGCGCTGCGCCGCAGTAAGCCTCCCTGATGACCGCTGAAGCCTATCGGTGCCTGATAGCAGCTGCTGGCGCTGCTCGAGCTGCGCATCTGTGTCCGGGTTGTCGGTATAGCGATCACCGAAGAGTTTGCTGCGGTCATTGGTGTAAGCTTCGAGTTTACGCTTGGAGCTATCTAGGTCGTGTTCGAAGTTGCGGAAGCGCGAGTTATATTTGGATTTGAGGTTTGCGGGGATGTTGGACTTTTCGAGGCGCATTTGACCAATCTAGATACGAAGCCATTAGCTATCATTTTGTGATAATGCCATGCATGAGAGATATGCGCTTTTTCTTTCGAATAGCAGCCACGCATTCTGTCACATGCACACTAGTAAGTCGGACTTACCAGTTCATCTGCCTCCTCCAACGCCCTCTCTGCCCTACTGATAGCAGCCTTCCGAGGCTCGCCAGTTGTTTCCTTGATCTGCTCTATTTGTTGGTTCAAGTCGGCCTGCACGAGCTTCAGCTCGGCTTCGTAGCCACCGAAGCGCTCGGTGCCTGCTTCCGCATCGATAAGGTTAGACATGGCGGTTGTCGCGAGGGAATTTTTCCAGTCTACGAAGTGTCGATGAGAACTAACAGGGGTATGGGTCGATATAGACGCGTTGCTGTGAATCGGAGAGTGGGTTATGAGAGTGTCGTAAAGGAAGGTTGCAGTCGCGGACGAAGCGCAATGCGTAATGCCAAGACTGAGGCTAGGGCATCCTTGTCAGGTCACGTGTGATGACTATGTGCTGGTCTTGCCCGGTGTTCACAACCGTTACTATGTATGCTATTCATCTTCTCTTCTGTACTTGGCCCATAGAACAGCAGCTCTCATCGTGCAAGTGCACCCTGACACACCATATGGAAATAGCAATAAAATCCAGAGTTCTGCCCCAATCTATTCAACCTTTGACCGTCACTTACATCTACCTAAGCCCACCTTTCCCCAACACGAAGGTGTCTTCAGAAACAAAGACACGAACGTTTTCATGATAACTTTATGACGCTCTAAGAACGATGTCTCTACCTCCACTACCGGAAGCGCCCTAGCGCAACCCCAACCACTCCGTTCCATCCAGCTAGTCAGATCGTTCCGAGGACGTCAACCCAAGTAAGGTATAAAGACTTTGACTCGGCAGTTATCCTTGTCCGCTTTTTGCACGCGATATCCGCACATGTTTGAACTTTTCTCACGTTGAGACTAGCTCTAACAAGCTGAAACCATGCTCGCTTCACAGGTCAACGACCTCACCACTTCTTCCATATCGCCTTTTTTTTTGTAAAATTTTCCTTAATACCATTTCACTAGTATTACTATATCGCCGATCCAACCTAGATTTGGTAAATTTCCATCCAGCCTCGCAACCTACAACCTATTGTCGGGCGAAGAAAGAGATGGAGAAGAAACGCATAGCAATAGTCGGAAGCGGAATATCCGGTCTTTCCACCCTCTGGACGCTCCGCAACGCCAACCAAGACATTCACCTCTTTGAAAAAGAGAATCGATTAGGCGGTCACACGAATACAGCAATATGGACGACCAAGCAGAACAACAAGAGTACGCCTGTAGATACAGGGTTCATCGTGCTGAATACAGCTACGTATCGTTAGTCTACGCGTGATAATACAGATAGACGAGTCCTGACGAGACTCACAGCGAACTTCATCGCCTTCTTGAAAGAACTAGGAGTCAAGACAATGACAAGCAAAATGACTTTCGGTATATCCCGCGACTTCGGCGCCTTCGAATGGTCCGGT
The DNA here is from genome assembly GCA_030770425.1 of Darksidea phi. Taxonomy (NCBI): domain Eukaryota; kingdom Fungi; phylum Ascomycota; class Dothideomycetes; order Pleosporales; family Lentitheciaceae; genus Darksidea; species Darksidea phi. The sequence goes on from JASJFT010000110.1 coordinate 114,928, forward strand.
ACCTCCCTCTCGGCACTCTTCGCCCAGCCCACCAATGCCCTCCGACCAACCTTCTGGCGCATGATTTTTGATATTATCCGGTTCAACCTGTTCAGTCTCGACCTACTCTCCTCGTCCTCTAGCCCATCATCTGAGCTTACTATTGGCGAGTACCTCGAGCAGCAGGGGTACTCTGACACTTTTCGCGATGACTACTTAATTCCAATGACTGCTTGTGTATGGTCCACGGGCGCTGATAAGTGCGCGCTCGAGTTCCCCGCTCTAACGCTTGTACGCTTCATGTGGAATCATCATCTTCTTTCGACGGTGCAGGAACGACCGCCCTGGTTGACTATTGAGGGCGGATCCCAAAGATATATCGATGCGGTGATGAAAGAATGTCAAAGTGCGAGAGTATACTTGAACACGCCCGTAGAATCGCTCGAGCGCAAAGACGGGAAGGTGGAGATAACACTTGGTGAGAAAGGCGAAGGGAGAAAAGAGTTATTTGACGAGGTGGTGCTAGCTTGCCATGGAGATCAGGCGAGATGGATCGTAGGCGATGCAGCAACGTCTGAAGAGAAAGATATCCTGAGTGCCTTCGAAACGACACCTAACACAGCATATCTGCATTCTGATCTATCTGTACATGAACTCACACCCCTCCTTCAACACTAAAGTTAGCTTATACTAACAATCTACAGCTCATGCCCAAACGCCGCACCGCCTGGTCCGCCTGGAACTACCTCACTCACTCTTCACCCCCATCCAAACCTGACAGCCCTGCAGCCGGCACACTCCAAACTGTTTCACTAACCTACAACATGAACATCCTACAAGCCCTAGCCGTCCCCACATATGGCGACATTCTCGTTACGTTGAATCCCCAAACCCCACCATCCCCCTCACGCACACAAGCAACCTACCAATACCGACATCCACTCTACAATGCTCGCATGGTGGCCGCCCAAGGAGAGCTTGAGCAAATACAGGGGAAGAGGGGAGTATGGTATGTGGGGGCTTGGACGGGATATGGTTTTCACGAGGACGGATTTGCAAGTGGTATGGGTGTGGGATTGAGACTTGGGGGAAGCGTGCCGTGGGAGGCGAAGAGTGCGAAGTTTAGCAGGGGCGTAAAGCCGGTATTGGGGTGGAAGGACTTTGTTGCTAGGGCTGTTGTTTGGATGTTGCAGTTGTACATTTTGACCTTGGAACGTGTAGTAGGGATACAAAGGAGGAGTATACTAAAGGGCAAGGAGTATGCGAACAGTAATGGTGTAACCCATGGAAAGGTTAAAGCATCATAGAACGTCAGAAACTTGGAAGCCCTTCAGCTCTCCCGCAAAGATCAGTATCTTCATCTAATCATGCACTTTATGATCTCGAGCTTAGCACCGTGAGGTTGTGATTTATGTCGTTGATTTTAGAGAAACCTTAAGATACCCATGATGGTCGTCACAGAACCGGCACGACCGGAGCCTGAATGCTGATGCGCGACATCTTACTGTCGATATGGCCGCCCGCATATTGAAAGACGCTCGAAGAACTCCCCCAACCCAGGTGTCCGGAACCACACTAGACCTCAGCAATTTCTCTCAATCGTCGGATGGTGGACCTTGTGGCCGCGGCAGCGGGGGTACTGTCAAAAATTAGCACAGTATTTTTAAGTTAACCTCCGTTGTTTGGGTTCGTGAATGTGCACGCGCGGCAAAGGGAGGCTTACGTGACGGTGTAGGCGCCACCGGCGGTGGTCTTGCGGCAGGACCGGCACTTCCAGATACCTGGGCGAGTTAACATTTCGCAACTAATTGACGGCAAAGGCGGGTGGTTTCTCAGGTCTGTGTAAAGGCTCCAAGATATGAATAGCGTTGTCCTAAGCCTCACACCGACCAAAGTTCCCACTGTGCGCCTCGATTCCACATACCGACAGCCTCGCGCTTGACAGCGTTCTTTCCGCAGAATTGGCAGACGTAGCGGGCGTGCTGGGTGATCTACCGCACACAAAGTCAGCCATTGCGCTCGCCCACAACGCGCTCGCTCGCTCGCTGGTGGTATACGTACTTCCATCTTCTTGACCTGCTTTCGCAGGGAAGCGCCGTAACGCGTTCCGTACTTGCCGGTGATGCCGACCTTCTTCGTGCGTTTGGTCATTGTGCCTCGTGTGTTGTGGGGTTTGGGAGGGTGATGGACGTTCGAGGTTGGAGTCGCTTCGTTATTTTGAGGCCGCGCTGCCAAGGTCGTGGCTCGCTTAGCCAGAATTAGTGGGTACGTTGCGGTGCATCGGCGGATTATTTCGCCGGTCCGAGAAACGCTAGCTTCCATCTAGTTGCCTACTCTCGAACCTAGGACTACTGAATACGCTTCTTCATTCATTCGCTTGCTCTATCTTGGAAGCCTGGAATTTGAAAGCAGCTCAGCTGGTAAATCCCAATCCGGATCATGACCGACAAACACCCATCTCGGAGCTTAGCACGCGAGCAATCACCCGCTCGTCTCGAGGAATACCACTATATGCAAGAAGCTATATTCGCCGATCTTCCGGACGAACTGATATCCCAGGTGCTTTCCCACATTGTCTTGGATCTCGCTCCTCCAACATGCACAACGCAGCTACTTCCACTCGGCCTCATGAATCGTTAGTTTTCTCGTGCAGCAGGAGAATTGGTTTACGAAAAGCTACAGTTCCCTATTAACGTCCGTTCGACCTCCTTGTTACTAAGGACGCTGCGAACAAAGCCGTAGCTGGGACGTCTCACCAGAGCAGTTTCCTTTCAGTCCTCTATGTATGGTGAACAGCATTACGATCCTCAAGAAATCTTCGACATGGCCCCTAGCTTAGGTGTCCCCAATTCTCCGCTCTGTATACATCAACATTGGTCTGACAGGTAATATGTCGGCCCAAGAGAAGCAGTTCTCGCAATAATGCTGTGCTTAACGTCAAGTATCTCAACCATCGATAAGACCAAGGAAGCTGACGAGCGAAAATCGAATCGACTACCTCCTTTAGTTCCTCTTTAGCTAGAGCCGCTTCTACATATATCTCGGCGCCAGGCTTTTGGCTCAATTCAGACATTTCAGCTGTCTGCGCAATCTGCACATGTGTCTAAGCACGGTCCCGCTGTCCTACGTCTCTTCAATTCTCGGACTACCGTCCCTCCGAGCCCTCGAATACAATACATGGTACTATAAACCTGAGCTACGGCTCCACCGCCAACTCACGAACGAAACTGCGCAGCAGCCGTTTCTGAGATTCAACATCTACGCTTTTATTTCTCATTATACGATTTCCGTCAGGACATTGTACAAGCTTTGACCTCTTGCAAGTGATTGAAGTCATTATACATTGGCTTACACCCGGGTGGAGATAATTCTAGCCTCTTCAGCGACAGCTGCCCAGCTCTACACAAACACTCGCCGCTCATTAGAGAGTTTGCAGATCGTGGAGCTCTCTAGCACGCAATACCAACTATCACCTAACAGCCTGCTCAAAAGTCTTCGTGATCTCCGCGCCATCCGCATCCTGAAGCTTCCAGTTTACGTCCTCGTTGGCATTAATGACCTTACGACGAGATCTCTTGATCTTTCGGATATGCTTCCAGCATCCCTTGAACTGTTAGTCGTCAACGTCACTGGACTTCCCCGTGATCACGTGTGACAGAGCAACCTGCACAAGTTTCTCTGCAGCTTAGCGGACATAATACCCATTCACTTGCTAGGTCTTCATCGAATCTGCGTCCTTGTCAGGTCATATATACCGTCAGCCGCACCGTTGGATTTCATCGTACAACGGAAACGCTTTGCTCAAGTCTACGTTCGGTTCGATTGGGTCGTGAAGCGCTACGGCAACGACAAGGAAAGTGAGTCGCACGTTCCGCGCATGTCATGCGTTTGATGTCAATCTAACGGATTTGATTTGGATTTGCATAGTGGGAGTCTCTTTGTAAAGTCCGCACGAAACACAGTAGGAGTTTGTCCACAGTAGAGGTGCTATAGCACACCTTATACACAATAATAGAACTGTTGAGCTGTACACAGTGACACCGCCAAGGTGATGTTTCGATATCGAACATTGAGGCGACAAGCAATGACATGTGCTGCCGAACCGGTCAACCTAACAGATATAGCCGAATATAAAGCAGAATGAAGACTGCAGAATGCCAGTGGAGCCAGCAGTCAAGAGATGGCATCGCGATTTCTTCTATGGCCCGACCCTACTCCCCACCCAGATGCGGTGATACTTCAGGAGTATGACATCTTCCCCGGATAAAATCCTCTTGCATTGAAGCATGTATATTGACATGTACACATCCATGGGACTATTCGTTCTTTTATGTTCCCATCTCAATCGCGACATGCTACAACTTGCATGGTTCTATTTTCTGTTGGGGTAGAGGGTTGTTTAAAATAAGGGATGCCCCAGAAGCCTCTTTCTTCATGGCCTGCTGCTGAAGTATTCCAGGGAAACGAACTAGTGTGATGTTTTTGCGAATCAAATAGTGTGTCGGGATGTGGTGTCTGTCGAATCGCGTGTCGGAGCATCCTCACCATCATGTCGCCCGCCGCTTGGCATGTCTTGTTGGACCCCACGAGCCCACTCTACATCTTACAACAGGGTTAGAATACGAAAGGATAAGCCTCTTTCGCACTAAGTAAAGAACTACATCTTCATATCATGGCCTTATTAACCGATATAAGAACACAATCTCCGTTCAAAACATCCCCCTGTGTCCGAAGAAACAAAATTCAAATAACAGTGACCACTCTACGTTGCGTCAAACTTATCCTACCAATTTCAGGCCTCTTCTTCGTATTTATAAAACAAGCCCCCACTCGACTATACGTATCTTTCTGCCCCGCAATAGCCTGAAGCACCAAACAAAATACCCTATTATGCCACTGAAACTCGTCAAAGCCCGTCTTCAGCGACTCTTTCCAAGATGCTCTGTATGGTTCCGGATCACTCCGTATACCCCTATGGTACGGATCATGCTGCACGCATACAGGCAAGCAAAACCAAGGAGTTTCGGCTAAGGGTTTGAGACCATAAAGGTCGGGCGAGAAGTTGGAAATGTCCTGGGCGTAACGGGTACCATGTTCTACCAAAAATAGTCCCGAGTCCTCGTGTTCGTCTTCCACCACTGGAAGCAGAGCGCCGGATAAGCACAATGAGGCCTTTGACGTCTTCCCGAATGGATGTTCGGCACAGGTTGGCGGGTCCGAAACATCGAGGATATCTAGTAATGGCGATATAGGGATATGACGTGCGTCACACCCGGCTGAAAGAATGCTCATGTAGCTCACTGGACAGTTGACTGAGGCCCAAGACCAGGATGGCGCCCTCGTAGCTCTGGGCTTTCCGTTAGGAGTCAATGTCGTCGACATCCATAGGATACCGATGATCAGATCGCCACTCCATAATCCTGCGTGGTAGTTGTCCTTTGCCCTTGCTGAGAATCTTTTAGCAACACCGGCTATAGCGGGCAGCTTGTCATCGTTGTATGTCAGCTTTCGGGAAGTAGCAGCCATTACCATTCGGTACCAGCAAGTGTAGATATCAATGTCTGACTTGTCAGGTTCGAGGGTGATGGCGTCGTTGATGATGCAGTGGAGGAGACGATGGTTGTCCGTTGATATGTCTGGAGCATGCGGCATCCCCAACGGGTACTTCTCACTTGTAGACATACTAGCACAACGCCAGACGAGACGGTTGTTTGTGAAGATCAAGGAACGGCGAGACAGAACCTGTTCTTGCAAAATCCATGCCCTATCGTTCAAGGGTTGTAGAGATTTTGGGTTGAGGTCTCCTGGGTCGCCACCACTCTCCTCGTCTTTCGTCGGATATCGAGAAATGTGGCACTGTTGTCCAAATAAGAGAAGCGGGCAGGGCCAGAGCATAAGGCCAAGACGCTCTTTAAAGCACCCCTCAGTGCTGTCCGCGGATGCGGCAGCAGTGATTGTTAAGATTGAGTTACCGTATACATCACCCATTTTGGGAGCTTCCTTAGCCCAGTCCTCTTGTGAATCTTGCTCTTGGATGATACACAGCGAATCGATCCAGAGGTACTCTATACCGAGTTCTCTACAGACCTTTACTGCATCTAAAAATGTCTTTGGCAATTCTTCGTCTTTGATCCTTTGCTGCCGTAGCTTGAGCGTCTTGTCAGTTGTTGTCAATGGTCGATTACTGGGACTTCCCCAGCAGTGGCTCAGAGTGGCGTAATTGCCTCTTTTATCGGTTCCTGAAACAAGGGAGCAACTACTAGAGCGTTTCTCCCCTACCACAAGCACTCTGGTAGGTAATGGCGGCGGTAGTTTGTCTTTCCGGTTACATGCCGGATGTGAAGAAGTGCAAATGTCCAACCATGCTTGCATCCTGGAGATACTAGCTTTCGAACCTGTATCCATGTCGCTCATTGAAGGAATGCTTGCATCCGGAAGGGCTTGGAAGCCGGCTAGGTCACAGTTGTCAGAGATTGTGAATGTTGTGGCGGCGTATACGACACACCGTTCGTAGGGTAACAGATCAGCTGTCCTCCCATTTCGGCAGGCATATTGCCACATTGGATGCTGATTTGAACCTCGTCCACTTGAACACCGGTGTATTGAAGCAGCCTTTTCTCTCTTCGGAATTTGAGCCTGATCCAGCCATCCAGGGTAGCTGAATCGAAGCCCGACCTCGCAATCCATTGGTCATTTGTTTCCCGGGAGAGGTAACAATTTTGGTCCCACGCTATCAATAGCAGACAGCAGAAATGGCATCCTTCGCGTGCGCTGCTGAATAACGTGCTAACTGTGTAATGGTGTCGTACGACGATATCGCGGAAGTTGTTTATACCGTTCCAGTATTCAGATGGCAGTTGACCGAGGCTGCGACAAATAGAACAGAGTCTCTCTCCCTCGCGGGCGTCCAAACTCCAAGGCTGAGTTTTCGGGAACAAATTCGGCTGGCTTCCGTCCCGGCCCACGCAATACCAAGTCCCAGTTTCTATTGTGTAAGGCCGTCCCCAATTCCAGGGCGCCGGAATCGAAGGTTGAGGTTTGAAAACCGAGTAGGACTGGCCCATTGAACCGGCAGTAGCTGTTAGACGTGCTCCACTCGTATATAATACTCTCGGTAACAGAATTGCCTAAATGCAGTAGAGAAAAGACAGCTACTATGTCCTTCGTATGAGGTAGCGCAAGACGTAATGGCATGGAGAAATAGAAAATTGAGCAAAGGCAGCCACGTACTAGATGCACCGACTAGGTAACAGCCACCAAGTCACCTGACGCACCCTTCTAGCCTCAAGCGCTTGCATATGATCGACGAGGGTTAACAAGAAAAACCGAGGTTTTGTCGTTCTAATACTCATTTTCGACTTGGGCTGCCCTTTTGGTGAGTGCCAGCGTCTTCGTCAGGACGTTTCAGCCGTATGCACTTCGCTGAGGATTATCCAATAACAACAGCGACAACGAGAATAACATGAACGTAACGCAATAACCAAACGTTAAACATTCCCATCTTCATAAGCGCCTCCTCACTCGGACTGTTCCAATCCCGACCTAGTTATTCGCTGTCTTATCGTTATAATAATGAATCGTCTGATCCGCACAACCCGCCGGCGTCTGATACATATAATTGCCCAAGTTGATATACAGCTTCTGCCCCGTGCACACATACCACGCACTGGGATTCGGTCGATTGATCCCACTCACACTCCACTGTAAATCATCACCGCCAAACTTAAACGTGCCATACGTATTTTTGGTCTCCGAAAAGGTTACAGCCAGCGACATATTGTTGATGCTGCGGGTCTCGCTCACGACGGCGTATAGGAATTTTTCGGGCTTCTCGCCGGGACCGCTGATCAGCTGAACGAGTTGTCCAGATACGACTTGTAGCTGACCTGCAGTGGTGTGAGAGCCGAGCAGTGCGGGGCCGGGAGAGTAGGGCGGTGAGGTTTGGATGTATTTGTGGTAGTTTGGGGCTGTTACGGCGCGGATCCAGAGGTAGCCGCTTTGGAGGGTTGTGCCGGGGCCGGTGCCGGCGGGAGCGTTGCTGGTGCTGGGAGTGTCTGGGGTTGTTGGGTCGGGTTGGGGTACTGGTTCAGGGTTGGGCGCTGGGTCAGCGGGGGCGGCGCCGGGTTGGCATTGTGAGTAGTAGTCACTGGGTGGGTGTTAGTTGACTGGAGGTGAAGAGATGGGAGACGGAGGGAAAAGTACCTGAGTTTGACGCAGCCGGCGCCTGTGGCACATTGGGTGTCACCATTGAAGTTTGATCCACCGCCTACGCTTGAAGTTAGTATGTTGAATTAGAATTGGGGGGATGAGCATACATTGTTGCCAGTCACCTACAACCGCAGAAGCAGTTCCTGCAAAAAGGGCCAATGCGACCGCGGTAAAGTGATGCATTTTGAACAAGGAGCTCTATGCAAGGTTTGCCGAACAAGTTCGAAATGTTACGACCGAGCCGAGAACGAGAAAATACGGGGTATAGAAGCCACGACTCCATATATAGCCTTTGAACCATCCATAGCTGTTAGAACGCAGCGCATGTGATGCGGTGAATTTCGTGTTCTCAATGTATATAAACCGCCGGACCGTGGCAACCGGCAGAAAGAGCATAGATTAATGACCCGGGGGGCAAGCGAATATAAGCCATCAACGAATAAGAGATGCTCAGCTTTGCATCCCAGGCTTGATTCGAACAAGACTGGCGGCCTAAATGGAGCTTTCGAGCTTAATAGATTGACGCTGTCGGATGTTGTGCGAGGCTGTCTTTGGGAGGTAGCTCTGCCGGAAGCTTGAGAACGGTAGGCCAGAAATAGCGATATAGCCTTTTAATTTCGCAGCCGAGAGCGTGGAGATCCGAAGCACTACTCGGGTTCTGGATAAACTAGCGTTCTGTGCGATGTGATGGGGGTGCTCTGTTCAGGCGTACATGAGTCGTATGAATGGCCATCGGGTTCTCCATAGCCCTCGCAATCCAAATGAGGCTGATTTGAGGAGTCAACGCGATCTTTCACAAATATTAGTATTCGGTACACCAATTGCATAATACTCACGCTTTCTCATACCCATGTCTACAGGCTCTCTTGCGCGCAGCTCAGCGCAAAGGACCGCGCCAATTCGTCAAAACACCACATCCCGTAGCACACCACATCAACCACCCCCCTCCGCCAACCCACCAACCGGCTCAGGCCGACTAGAAAAAACAATCTTAAACCCCACCACCTCAACAATCTCCAACTCCTCTGGCACCTCACCTACCCTTCCATCTCCCTCCCCTTCCACACCACCCATCTGCGTATCCCCCACCCTCCTCCTAACAACCGCAAACGGCCTCCCCAACTTCTTCACCTCCCCCGCCATTCTCTGGTTCTCCCCCACGTAAAAATACGCCCTCTTCATCCACTTCGTATCGTCCACGCCGTTCGCCTTGGGGTTATACAGCGGAAAAACTAGTTTGCCGACTTGTGTGGTTGGCGAGGAGGGCGTGGGTGGGAAGCGGATGTCGCCTTGGAGTTCGAGGAGCGCGAGGCCGGTGGGCGTGTGGAGGAGTTGCGGGAGGGGGTTTTCTAGGTTGGATGAGGGGTTTAGAGGGCGGGGGTAGAGGGGTATTGAGGGCATGGTGGGCGAATTGGTGGGGTTAGGTTGGGTGGGTGGTAAAAGGCTGGTTGGCAGGGGTTGGATAGGTGAAAGGGCTTTAATGGAGGTTGTTGCGAGTGATGGCCGCTGGAGCGTGTTGAGGTTCAAGCATTTTGGCGGGGCACGCGACGCGACTGATGGTCTGTGCATAATGGGGTATTGAACGGTAGAAATTTGTCAAGATATTTGATGTTTCTAAGGAGGATGTATGGTGGGGTTCATGTATTCATTGAAGAGCTTTGTATTGTGCGCAACTAAAAACGAGCCGCCAAACAACGAAATCTTTCTACTGGACGTCCCATGAATCATCATCAAGACACCTACGCCCTCTTGCCGAAGACCTTGTCATACCCCGTCAATGTAAACCTAAATCTCACATTATCGTTGTTGTACACCCTCTCAACTGCCTCTTTGATGCCCTTCTCACTAATATCAATCGTCTCCACCCAGCTCTTAATGTTCTGCTTTGCCGCCAACTCCAACATCTCCTCCATCTCAGGCCTGTTACCGATATGCGAAGCGCCCATGTAGCATCCGTTGGGAGCGAAAACCTGGGCCATAATCTGAGGTAGCGGCTTGTCGGGGAAGCCAACCATGTGGAAGGTGCCGTTTACTTTCAGAGTGGAGAAGTAATCGGCGAGGTTGAACTTGTCAGTAGCGTCGGCGCAGTTGAGAATGATGTCAAACTTGAACTTCCAGGCCTCGGCCCAGTTCTCCTTGGTGGTGAGGATGAAGTCCTTTGCGCCGAGCTTGAGAGCGTCGTCTCTCTTGCTCTCTGAGTGCGAGATGACGTAGGTTTCTGCGCCGAGGGCGTTAGACCAGAGGACACCGAAGTGGCCGAGACCTCCACTGTGCGACCTGTTAAATCTTGTCTAGCAAGCTTGTATTTTGATGGTGAGCTTACAGTCCAACAATGGCAACCGTCTTGCCTTTACCGGCTCCTAACCTCTTCAGAGGTGAATATGTGGTCAAACCAGCGCACAGCATAGGAGCAGCGAGAGCAGTGTCAAGACCGTCCGGGATCTTGAAGGTGAAGTAGTCGTGAGCACGGATGTGGCTGGAGTAACCACCCTGGGCCACCGTACCATCTGTATGCTTCGCACCGTATGTGTCAACAGAGTTGGGGCAGTAGTTCTCCTGGTCCGCTTTGCAGTTGTCGCACGTGAGGTCGGCACTGATCTGAGCACCAACACCAGCGCGATCGCCAACCTTTACGTTCTTGACCTTGGAGCCGACTTTGACGACCTTGCCGATGACCTCGTGGCCTACACAGAGCGGAAGCGGAATGTCCTCGCCCCAGCCGCCGGTTATAGTGTGGACGTCGGAGGCGCAGACACCGCAGGCATCGATGGCGATATCAACATCGTGCTCTTCGAACTTCTTGAGGGGAAGCTGAGAAAGATATTAGAAGCTGCTACAGTCCAGAATATCGACCCAACTCACATCTTTGCGTGTGAACTCGCTCCACTTCTTGATGTCAGTGACAGCAAACGCATCGGTAGTCTCTGGGTAACCCATTGTAGCTGTGGAAATGCAGTTGATGAAAGATTAATTGTCGCTGCGCGTAGAGAATTTCTTTCCTATCGCAAGATAAAGTGAGGGGCACAAACGGGTTTTCAATCCAAACAATCCACAAGCTGCGTAAATTCTCGGCCCAAGTAAGCCCGCCACGGAGGTCATGAGAGCAGAATATCGGGTCGGCCTGGTCTGTTGTCCACGAAAAGCGGTCGTGCATTATGCCTGATTGGGCGCATTAGAGCCGCTATATTCCTTTGTCGCGTTGGCGACAGGGAAAGCGTCAACGCGCCGTGGGCTATCCGCGGTTTGACTGGATGTGACGTGTACCGGTGGATGTTTTCAAAGAACCGTCTTCATCGCGATAGCCTCTGAGGTCTGATGGAATGCTCCCCTTGCATATCGGGATATCGGGGGCAAGATTTAGCAACTACCATCGAGACGGCTTTTTTTATGATGCCGTCATATTCGATCGTTCCGATCGCCAGGCTCAGGAACACGGCGTGCGGTGATGAGTAATATTCCTCCACGAATGACTTGGTGTCCTCGTTCCGATCGTCGGCTCGGATGTCGGAAAGCCCCCACTAAATCCCGGTTTATCATTTCTTGATGTTCGTCTCCAAAAATTTGATCGTCTCGAGGCATTCAAAGCCGTCGTCGAGTCCATGATACTTCACACATAGATGTGGCCGTCCGCCATATACCTCCGCAGTCATCTCCAAATGGCCCGATTTGGTGCACCCTACCACGAGTTCCGCCAGGTAATTCCCCATCACTACACACAGTGCACGCGAGCAATCCCCATCGAGGGTATTTGGACGTCGAAATCCAAAGCGTAGTACTGTGGGTGGTTTGTCTCTATGGGTTTTGTAATTCGCTACCCCGCGTCGCGAGTTCCCTAATGGCGGGGTAAAAGATTGTCGGGATTCCGTATTGGGTGAGCCCGAGACTCAAATTCGGAGGCAAGCTCATGACCACAGGTAGCTTCTGAAGAACGGCATCCCTTGGGAGAGGCGGGGAAAAGGCGGCCCAACGGGCTAGAGAAGCCTTTTCGATGTAATTGGGCGGGGCGCAAGCTCGATCAGGCAATACCGCTGGCTTCGTGACTTCAGTTGCGCTGCGTTTGTCTCATCGTTCCACGCAAACACCGTCCATATCTTCCTCTCCAATTCCACTTTCGCATCTCTCTTATCTCTCTTACTTCTGAGTAGTAACTTGCCGCCTCCCGAGCCTGGCACCACTATCGAATTTCCTTAACGCGCGGTCTGGACATTTGTCCTGTATCCACAACCATGGCCTCCTCTGGCAACGAGACAATGAAGGCCCTGCGCTTCCACGGCAAGCGTGATCTGCGATTGGAGGACATTCCAGTTCCAAAGATCGGCAAAGGGCAGGTAAAGCTTCGGCCGGCATGGGTTGGCATTTGCGGCAGCGGTCAGCATGCCTCGTGCATTCCGTTATCTTAATCCTGATAAGCCTCACAGACTTGCACGAGTATCTTGGTGGCCCAAACTTGTGCCCCACAACGCCCCATCCAATCACGGGAGAGACTGTACCGGTGACTTTCGGTCATGAGTTCAGTGGGACGATCGAAGAGGTTGGCGAGGGTGTAACCGACTACAAGCCGGGTGATAGGGTCGTTGTGCAACCGATCATATACGATGGAACATGCGGAGCTTGCGAAGCGGACCTTCACAATTGCTGCTGGAGCAATGGCTTCGTAGGGCTGAGCGGGACGTAGCGCATTGATATAGCTTCGATTCTGGCTAACAGAAACAGGATGGGGCGGTGGGCTGGCAGAACACATCGTGCTACCTACTTCCACGCTGTATCGGCTTCCAGATAACGTTCCATTGGAGATTGGAGGTAAAACGGTCTTCGAGCATGATAGTGGCTGGAGCTAACTCTCCCAGCCCTCGTCGAGCCACTAGCTGTCGGATGGCATGCCGTGAAGATCAGCCCCTTCAAGAAGGGTGATGCGGTTCTGATTCTTGGAGGGGGCCCGATCGGAATCTCAGTGATTCTTGCTCTGAAAGCGAAGGGTGCAGAAAAAATTATCGTGTCGGAGGTCAGCCAGAAGCGACAAGAGTTTGCGAAAAACTTCGGCGCCGACTATGTGATCGACCCGACAGAGGAAGATGTCGTGAAGCGCTGCCGGGAGCTCTGCGATGGTCAAGGCGTGCATGTTGTTTATGACTGCGCCGGTGTTCAAGCTGCTCTTGACCAGGCTGTACATGCTACTCGCGCTCGCGGAACCATTGTAAATATCGCCATCTGGGAGAAAACCTGCACCATTACACCGAACGCCTTGACGTTTAAGGAGAGGAAGTACATGGGCGTTGCAACGTATCAAATCGGCGACTTCCAAGAGGTGCTTGTAAGTATTTTGACTTTTGCAAACAAACGAAAGCTGATAAGCTGCAGGATGCGATTTCCTCCGGTAGCATGAAGCCGCATGATATGATTACCGGGAAGATCAGGTTGACGGAGGTGGAGGAGAAAGGCTTCAAGTCGTTGATCAACGATAAAGACAACCAGGTGAAGATTTTGGTCGAAGTCGGAGGCGGTACTTGAATAGCGAGAACAAGATTCGGCGAAAGAGCGGAGGAATTCAGGTGGGACGACGGCCGAGGCGTGAGGTGCACTTAAGCTGCACAGAGAGAGATTCGTCATGAGTACCTTGTTGTCAGCATGAGTGCCGGCGTCTTGGGACTTGTAAGCCGGTATCATGCCCTCTCATCCAACACTTTTGTACAGTAATGAAGTGCTATCAAGTAATTATTATGTCACAAACACCGATTTCTTCGTCTGTGCACCTATCTAGCCGAACGTCTTCCTTTCCGTGAACTTGCAACTTGTATCTAATAGGACCAAGGTCTAACCTCATCAGATGTGGCCCTTGAACACTATCCATCATATCTAGACAGTGTGACACGGCTTTCGTCTGTCGAACGGCACCAGCAGGGCATTCTTGTGGACAGCTGTTGCAGGTCTCGAGCATGTCTGCAATGCCCCCCTGATGCTAACGTATCATAAGTGATCTCAACAGCTACTTTAGTGAGTGCCAGGCGTCGGCTAGGTACTATAATAAGTAGTTTATTTCCGATGGACTTCTTGATTCTGACAGATGTTTCCTTGCTACTATATCTGAGTATTGTGGCTGGAGAGTCCTCTAGTGGCCGGTGGGTATAGCGCTTCTGAGTGGCTGCAGAACTTGATCTTTGTGGCGTCAGGTACGGTGATATCTTCCAATCTTCCCAGCCATGGCTTCAGACCTTTATATGCCCTCTCCTTCAACCTCCGACTGCGACTACCTCCGCTAGCACAACCTTTCCACTCATCAGCATTAGCACGCGCAGCCCGGCACTAGCTCAGATACAGGCTGCATGAGTTATAATTTGCCTTAAGAACATCAAAGATAATCGGACATTCTTCTCCTCCTGTCGGCCTATACGCAGTATTATCTTGTCGATCATCTATCCATCGCACAGAACTCGACTTGGTCCAACACAGAATGCTGGCAACAGCTTCCAAGGCTTGACGTCGACACAAAGAACAGCGCGTGGCTCATCGATCGCGGTGGCTTTGCCGTGACGAATCACAGCCTCGACTACACCATCATTTCCACCCGCACCCAATCCCGCAACGACGATCCAAGAACTCCTCGGCATTAATGATGAAAGCAGGCATTGGCGTGCTCGGCTAATGCACTTGCAAGAAAAACTTTGCAAGCTGCACGTTCTTGTTGCCGTCACATGCGGTCCTGCCGGGGTTCTTGGCAGAAAGCGGCGAATGACGTCGGTCGGGTCGTGGCTTGTGCGACCCTGATCGACAGCCGCTGCAGCAGCAGGAACTCGACGAAAACAAGGCTGCGTCATCGCCGCTTCATAGATACGTCTACATACCTATAAATCAGGACTCCCCTGCGACATGTTGAATAGCACCGCTCCTACGAACCACAGCGCTGATCCGACCACCTTCTCCAGCTCTTTACTAATACTCTCTTCTTTTGGTTCCTAATTAATCATCCAAGATGGCACTCGGCAGCGCTGCTGTGAAGCTCTTTCAGACTATCCTCTACGCAATTGAATTCTGCTGCGCGGGCATTATTCTAGGCATATACAGCTACTTCCTCTCAGTCCTTGCGGACCGCGACATCCCCATTGCTACCTGGATCAAAGCCGTTACGGGTCTTGCCGGCACTGCAGTCCTCTACACCATCTTTGCTGTCCTATTGACATGTTTCCTCGGCGGAAAGACGTTCTTCGCCTTTCTCGGCATCCTCTTTGATATTCTCTTTGTCGGCGCCATGGTCGCTATTGCGGTGCTCACCCGCGATGGCGCGCATAGCTGCACTGGCTTTGTCAACACGCCTCTTGGAGACGGTCCATCGAGCTCTAAGCAGGGCTTTCGCTCCGATGACCAAGGCAACCAGATTACCTATGCCGTGTCGTTGGGAAGCGCGTGCCGCTTGAACACTGCTTGTTTCGCAGTCGCTATTGCTGCCGCGTAAGTTCTACCATATACCTCTCTCATGAGCGCGTACTAATCTTCTGGCAGTGTCCTCTTCCTTGTCTCGGCTCTCGTCCAATTCTGCCTTGGTCGCATCCACAAGAAAGAGAAGCGTTATGGCCCATCTCCTGCCAATGGCTACACCAAGGGTAGCGGCATCAAGTTCTTTGACCGTCGCAACCGCAAGAACCGTGGTCTCCGCGATGCTGAGATGGCTGGTGCCGTCCCTGCTACTGGCACTAGCACGCTCGCCCCGGCTACTCACGACTACCGTCCCTCGCACGATACTGCGTACACCGGCAGCACCGTCGCACCTACATCTGCCACCTATGACCATTCGCACAAGCCTTTGACCGGTGGATACCACACCGCACCCACTGGCACATACAATGCCACGCCCGCGACAAATTACTAGAAGTAATGACGAGGGTTGAGGCTGATTGTGGAACTGACTGTGAGGATGTCATCTCACGCCATGTTGATGGTTGAAGAAGTTGGCCTAATTTCTTTTTGTATGCTTATGAATGTTACGCATTATACCAGGATACGGAGCACGGCTTGACCGGGTCTGTACGATAAGAAATCTGGATGGAGGTGCAATGTATAATATGCCTTTGCGTATCTATACCTAATAATCAAACTTTAAATCAATATACTTCGAGCTCATTGCATTGTGACTCTGGACTTACTCAACAACGCTATTGTTCGTGCGATGGTCGAAGAGTGTTTGCAAATCCCAGGGTATACCATATCCACACTACGCCAATACACCATGAAAAGCATTGTTTCCCTTGTCTCTAAATAAGCACATCCTTCCTACTGCTTCGCTTTCCCCTTCCCCTTCGCACCTCCTGCGCCAGTACCCGACGGTCGTCCGCGTTTTTTCGGCTGGTTCTGAGTTTCTCCTCGTCCCTCGGCAGCCTTCATCTGGTCCAGCTCCTGCTTCAATATGCTTTCGAGTGCTTCGTTGCGTCTGGTGAGGAGCATGACGTCGTCGGTGTTTATTACTTTGCGGCCCGCGTGTTTGGAGAAGACTTCGAGGTCGCGAGCGGAATTTGCTGGGATGGAAATTTAGTAACGGTTCGAGATGAGATGGTAAAGCGAAGAGCATACCTATCTGCGTGTATACGAGCTCTGTTAGGGCGCCAATGAATTGAGGTGTTGCGTTGAAGTCCTTATTTGCAGCTTCTTCGTCGACGAATTGGCCGATTTGGTACCAGAGGGCGGATTTGAGCCGCTGGAGATGGTAAGCTTATTCTTGCTTTTCATTGGGAAGGATATGCGCACTTCTTCGCGCTCTAACGTCTCATCTGACGCCATATTCCGAGATTCTGGCAACGGCCTGGATCGATGGTGGAGGGGTACTGAGACGACGCGCTTGAGAGACGCGTCTGGCCGGACCTTAGCCGATTGGCCGAGGGATTATCCAGGGCCGATCCAGAGTTGAGGGCGACTTTTCGTGAGGGAATTATCTGTCAACCAGGGACGAACTTCTCCGACGGCCAGAATATAGTTATTGGCGCAAGCATATATAGTCACGCTCTATTTCCGGGATTTATTCTGCATTTGCTCCTGCGACCTCTACCAACCGCATCGCCCGCCTACATCACCCAGCCAGAATCTACGATTGCCGGACGATCAAGAAACGGCTACGAATACTACCACATAGAGCAATAGATCAAGCCGCCTGCGACCCAAATATCACCCACAATGGAAGGACTCCCTCAAGGCCTCCCTAGCCTCGAAACCCTCGCGACCTGGCGCGACAACTTCGTGCGCAACACCTCGGAAGCCTTCACCAACATGAAGCCCGAGGGCTACATCCGCCTCGTCGTAATATTAGGCGCCTATGCGCTCCTCCGTCCGTACATCATGAAGATCGGCGCAAAACTACAAGAGCGGCAGCACGAGCGCGACGCGCTGGAAGAGCTTCTTCCTGCGGATATACATCCCAATGAGCTGCGGACGGGCAAGAAGTTTGCGATACCCGGGGTGGAGGAGAGCGATGATGAAGAGGATGGGGAGGCAAAGCCAGGACAATGGGGGAAGACGGCGAGGGTGAGGCAGAGGAGGTTTATTAGGGAGAAGTTGGAGGAGGAGGAGAGGAGGTTGCAGGAGGAGCAGGAGGCGGAGAGTGATAAGGAGATTGAGGATTTGTTGATTGATTAGGAGTTCGGACGGTGTTGGATAGAATGTGGTAGGGTTGGGGATCTGTTTTCACGAGCTTGGAGAAGCTTGGGAAGCTTCTTTCAATGTTGGCGTTACACGGGGACTCCCTGGAATGTAAGTAATCTCGGCCCTTTCGGAGAATGGCACTGAGCGGTATAGAACGCTTGAAGTGGTTCGTAACGCATTCCTCGGTCCTCCTGATGTTGCGACGCTGGAATGTGGAGTTGGCCATCTAACAGTTCAACGAGAAACAGAGCTTCTAGAGGTTGAGTTAGATAAAATCATCAACGTGGTCATAATGTCTAGTATTCGCTCTCGCGTCCGACTCGCATTCAACATGTACCAAGATCTGTTTCTTCTTCCAGTCTTTTTTCTTAACATTTTCATCCCTCAGATCAGCAACGCAACCACGCCAGGCACGTTGTCCCCAGGAATCCAGCGCGTACACAGGGGCAACGGCACTCCCTGACCCCTTACTTTCGCCCATAAAAACACCACCATGGCCGTTCTCGCCCGCCCCATCGCCCATGGTCGCCACCGTGCATCATGGCACTCCACTCCTTTACGCGTACACTATGTACGCTTTCGTTACTCCTTCCACTGGTCCTCTCTCATATGCAAATGGAAGTACCTTCCCCACTACGCGATCCTCACAGCAACCGCACCGCCGAACCCAAAGACTACAACATACTGACCCCCCTGCACGCCGATGGCAGCGATTTCCCATGCAAAGGATATCAATTAGATACCCCACTCGTTCCAGTAGCGACGTATGAAGCGGGCGGAACTTATGAGCTTCGCCTGAAGGGGGGCGCGACGCACGGCGGTGGGAGCTGTCAGATTAGCATGAGCTATGACAACGGCAAGACCTTCAAGGTCATAAAGAGTATCATTGGGGGATGTCCGCTTGCGAAGAGTTACGAGTTTACGATCCCCGAGTATGCGGAGAGTGCGCCTTGTCTTTTTGCTTGGACTTGGTATGTAGAATACGCATCGATTGGGAGCCAGGGCTGATATACTACAGGTTCAATAAGGTCGGTAATAGGGAGATGTATATGAATTGCGCTGTGGTCGACATCGTAGGCGTAGGCGGCGCGGAGAAAGGCGATATTGACAGCGCGTACGCTGAAGACTACATGGCTTCTGCTCAGGCTTCTCTGAGCGATCTTCCGGATATGTTCGTTGCGAATCTCAAGAGCGTTAATGATTGCTCCACAAAGGAAACTGTTAACGTAGACTTCGCCGACCCTGGATTGGACGTCGTGTATGGCGATGGCATGGGTGCTTCTTCCTCTTCTTCTATCGTCGAGCGAAGCAATGAAGGTGCTTGCACGGGAGCCAGTTACGAGTCTACCAAAAGCTCTGTGGTGTTTTCGCCGTCTAGCGACTCCTCTTCCGAGTACTTATCTGGAGACTCGTCTACTGGAACCGACGGAAAGTGGCACGGAGACAGCGACAATCAAGTGACGGTCAACACCAACAGTAGCGGCGGCTCCCCTGCGTCCCCGTCATGCAACGACGGACAATGGCATACCGAGTGCGTTCCTCAGCCTTCTCAAGCCTCCGCCACGTCGACGATACTCGACAGCGATGCGGTTACCTCCACCGACAACACGGCCGGGGAGGATGCTAGCGAGAGCGTCGGCACTTCTGCTGATGTGGCCGATGAAGACGGTTCAGAGCCTGCGCCTGAGAAGCACGAGTCGGCTTCAAAATCCGCTCACGATCACGCGAAGCCAGCCGAGTTTTACGAAGGCGACAACGAAGTAGCAGACAGCAAGTACGACTACAACTACAAGGACTCTTATGCTTACGCCGATGGTTCGGATGCTTACTTTAATCGTCAAGTTATTGCATCTCGCAAATTGCCTGAAGAGGAGCCCACCCCCGTACCTGGTGTTGACAGCGATGAAAGTTCCGTGGTCACAGACCCGGGTTTGGCTCCAGATGAAACAGTGACTTCCATCGCTGCTGCGGAGGAAGCCCCAGAGCCCACAGAAGTACCCCTCTACAACGAAGAGGGCGAACCACTGCCCGATCCATCTGTCGATGCTGAAGACGATGTTACAATTCCGGCTACAAATTCAAATCCCGCCGAACCCGCTTTGGAATCTGTTGCACTTTCGCCAAATGCTAGTCTCTACGCCAATACGACATCAGATGCTAGTGTTCCAGAAGTGACGATCGTTTTGGACGATGACGTCTCTATCGACGATCAATCCGACGATCAATCCGACGACCTTGCCAACTCCGATGTCTTCGACGTCGGCCCCTGGGTCGAAGAACTTGCCAAGCTCAATCAGGGTCCCTCTGCTGATGAAGAAATGGCTCTACCAGACGGATTTTTGCCTTCTAATGATATTCCTGATGCTATCCCGTTTGTTGAGATCTCGGATGAATATTACAATCTAGAGCGTGTTAAGCAACAGGAGTACAGGTAAGTACCAGTTAAATTGACTAGCTATAAACATGGCGAGTTGGTCAGAGATTGGGCTGCTGACTTGTAACTGTAGCCCTACACAACCAGACCATCCAGAGATTACTGAGGAGTCGTATGAGGAATTCGGTAGTTACAGTGATGGTGATGATGATGAAGAAAGCGATGGCGATGTGGAGACACATGGATGGTGTGAAAGACCGGTGTACAACTGCAGGGGCTGCAAATGGCCAAAACGGTGTATGAAGATCAACAAATGTACATGGTCTTGTACACATAGACGTAGGTTTGTTCCTCCGTTTGAGGACAAGTTGCAGCTGACTGGGCGTAGACACCAAATCGTCCTCGACGCGAAGCCGCAGCCGCCACAGCCGCTCATCTCACTCGCATCGCACAATAACAACTGCAAGCTCAACTACTGCTCCTCCCCCGCCGCCGACAAACTCAACAACCTCGCCCCCACCTCCGACATCATGCCCGCCATTGCCTACCCCTTATGCCACTGGTAACCCGAACGACTTCTTGCCCTGCAAGCCAGGCTCTTTCCTCTGCAAATCATCCACAGAGTTCTATACTTGCGGTCAGTTTGGCGGTAGCCAGTGGACTTACGGCGCTCTACGCCAAGTAGTTGCGGGGATGGCATGTCGGCCTAACCTTGTCAAGGGTAGCCCGAAGAACAAAAGGTCGTCTGGGTGGTGGATTACGAGCGGTGATCAGCTGGGCGAGGACGTGGAGAGAACAGTTGATGCTGATGGTGATACAGATGCAGAGCAACCTAATCCGATGGACGATATTCTAGCGAAGCTAGATAAGCTGAGTGAGAACGTCAAGACGTTGCTTAATAGCTTCAGTGAAGAGGTCTCTGGCGAGGAAGATAATAACGAAACTGATGGCGATACTGAAAGTGACGATCTGTGGAACGCGGGGGTCAAGTTCGTAAAGAGGCGTTTCGGGTGGTGGGTCTCTGGCCGAAACCAAATTGGCAAAGAAGCGGATGAGATCAACCCTCTCGACATCATCTTCGACAAGCTCGACAAACTCTCCAAGGCCATCGATAAACTCTCGGGCTTCTACAACCACAGCACCGACCAAACCCACAAGCGTAGTTTCGGCTGGTGGCTCTCCGGCGGCGGCTACAACGCCGGCGAAGAAGACGGCGATCCCCTCGCTACCATTCTTGGGAAACTCAATGCTCTCATAGAGAAACTGGAAGGCCGCCCCGGAAAGAAGGAAGACGACCCTAAGCATAGGAAGCGTGCTTGGGGTTTCTGGGGCACGCTCGGCTCTGATGCTGCGAGGCCCGAAGATGTCCAAAATGAGGATGGTGAATTGGAAGATCCATTTGCGCCTATTACGGAGAAGTTGGATCAATTGGCTGAGCTCGTTAGGCAGCTTCTTAAGTCTTTGGGTAATGGTGATGAGGGTGGGAGTGGGAGGCATGATAAGCATGGGCGCCCTCATACCTGGACGAGGAACAAACGTCAACTTGAAGAAGCCGAATCTCCGATCGACGAGGATGACGTCCTGCTCCCTGAAGTCGAACCGAGCGAGGAAACAGATACTCCCTTTGAAATCGAGCTTCCCAAGGTCAACCTAAGCGACAGCTCACCTGGCATCGACAACGTTACCGCGTCCCCTGCCCAAAACGTCGCAAATACCTCGTCCCCAGATCTTTCAGGCCTCTTCCCTGGGTTCGATCTAGACAATGAGGATACCACTGCTCTTGACACCCTGAACGAATTCGACGAATTTGATCCTTCTAGCGTGGTTGAGAATGTCAACCCCGACACCGATGCCGACGAGAATGTAGTTGACGGGACCGAAAACGATCTAGACGAAGATCTAGCAGCTTTTTTCAAAGGCTTTGATTTGGAGAATGAAGATATGACTGCTGCCGATACTTTGAATGAGTTTGAGAACTTCGACGCGCTTGAAGAGAGGCGCGTGCGCAGACACCAACCCGATATATCTACTGTTTCCGAATATTCTGAACTCGATCCAGAAGGCGAAGAGACGGATGAAGATCTCTATGAGTGGGTTGATGTGTGTAGTGTTAAGGGTCAAGATGAGTCTGAGGATGATGATACGTATGAGGAGCGACGTATCCGCAAGCGACAAGAAGAAAACGATGACACCCCATCTGTTAAAGACATCACCCCGGACCCTGAACCCTTCACCAACAATGCCGACTTCGATCCTACTACCTTAGCCGATGACACTCCCCTTGCCGACCTCTTCTCCGGTTTCGATCTCGAAAACGAAGACGCGACTGCCCTAGACACCCTCAAAGAGTACCAAAACTTTGAGCTCGACGGTTGTGAGAGCTGTCGTGAGAGCACGCTGAGAACGAGGCAGGTTGGATTCGGAGAGGACGTCGAGCCAGATCCATATGAGGATATTGCTGCGGCTGCAGAGGCTATGTTTGGGAAGGAGGCGAATCCGCTTTATCAGGGGCTGTACAATCCTAATGCGGAGAATGGGCCGTCTGGGGCTGCGGGGGAAGATGAGGACAAGAATGAGGGTGAGGATGAGAAAACAGAGGAGGGCGAAGGGGCTGGACAACCACCTGCTGCTAATAGCGAAGACGGTGATACTCCTGACGGCGAGGAAGTCGACTCTACTTCGTCGTCTGGAGAAGGCGATTCCCTTCCCGCAGAAGAAGAAGATTCCGCTCCTGCTGAGGAAGAAGATACCACTCCCGAAGTAGGAGAGAGCACTCCTCCTGAAGAAAACACCACTCTCACTCCATCCACTTCAGAATCCCCAACCGCCACATCTACCTCCTCCACAATCGCCCAATCGGACTTCGAAGACGCCGTCTTGGTCCCCGCCTCGGAGGGTCCCCCTGAAAACGACAGTTCCGACCATGACGGTCTCTCACAAGATATTCGCCGCCTCCGCCGTCGCCAGAATAATCCCTCCGGCTTCAAATTCACTGACAACGATGGCGTGGATTCTGACCCTGTTGCATTGTTTGGTCCTGAACCGAAGGATTATCAGGAGAAACATGGACCTACGATAGTGGCTCTGACGCCTACGCCTGTGGCGAAGGCAAAGGCAAAAGCGAAGGGGAAGACGACAGGCAAGGTGACAGGAAAAGCAACTGGAAAGGCGACTGGAAAGGCGACTGGAAAGGCGACAGCAAAGACGACAGGAAAGGCAACAGGAAAAGCAACAGGAAAAGCAACAGGAAAGACAAAGCCCAAGACGCCCCCGTTCAAGAGCACCGCTATCCGCAGACAAGCCTTGGATCATGTCGGCAAAGCTGTAGGTAAAGCAATAGGTGGAGGTCAAGGTCGTCCTGCACCTGCATCTGCAGCCGCACCCCTATCCCTAGCCAATGCCCACTCCATCGACAAACCCGTCCTCGACCCTATAGACAAAGCAGCAGCCAAAGCCCAGCCCAAACCCCTTCCCCGCCTAGCCGGTTCTTTCGCCGAGCCCGAGGTCGACAAGCACGGCAATCCCGTGCCCAGTTTCGGCGATCTCGGCTCCGCTGACGCTTCGGATGTGATAGCGCTTTTCCCTGACTTTGTACCGCCTGATCCTGTTCTTGATGGTCTTCCTGGTCCGGATGGGCCGGCAGGGGTGGATGGTAGTGGGTTAGACACACCTGTTGGGCAGGATGATGGACAGGGTGCAGAGGAAGAAGATGTCGGTGTGCCTGTTGAGGTGAATCTTGCAGACCCGGCGACCGTTGAGGGAGAAAGTGTTGGCGATGAGAATGAAGAAGCTGTGGATGATATCGCAGATAAGTCTACGGGTGTCAGCGATGTACCCGTCGCCACTCGTGTTCCTGAGCCTGGGCCCGAGCCAGAAGTTGAGTCGGAAGATGCTGTTACAGAGCCCAACGCTGTCCCAATCGATCCGCCAACCTCCTCCCTCCTCCCCGAAGTCATCGGTGAGGCCGTAGCAACAACAGTCTCAGTACCTACCGCTTTCCCCACACTAAACGCCACTGCCGTCAACAGCACCGCCGAATCCCTCCCCGTACCCGAAGACGAAGACGAAGATGAAGCCGGCGACTGGGAAGATGGCATCCTACCCTTCTACTCCGACGCCGTAGAAGAACCCACCTCAACTGTCTCCACAGACGCCGTAGCCAGTATCCTACCATATATCATGGGCCCCGGCCCCGTCGTCCCCGACGGTGTAAGCATCAACTGGCCCGGTCCATCAGACCTCGGCGACATACCAATCGACACTGTATCCATTTCCGTCGACGCGGTACCTACCTCCACCTCCACCTCCGCCTCCGCCATCCCCGCCGAAGCCACCGCCCCAACGGAACCCCCATCAACTATACCATCCGAGCTCCCTCCACTCCCAAGCGTGATAGATACATGGCCTCCTCCACTCCCAGGCGTAACAGGCGCATGGCCTCCACCCCTCCCGGGCGTCACGGACACGCCTCCCATACCCTCCGCACCGCTTCCCAAACGCTCCATGAATAAAGTCGAAATGGTGAAACGCGCCGTCGCTAAGAACCAAGCCCTTATGCAGAAGAAGAAGATCCAAATGGAAGCTTTGCTAAAGAAGCCTGCTCCAGGGAGGAGGAATGCGCATTGTCCGCTTGTACCCGCGGGTTATTATCGGGATGATTTGCATGTTAGGGGCTATTAAGTGGAGTGAGAGGGGAAAAGAGAAACGATGGGAAAGGCGGGAGGGGAAGGGAAAGGATGGAGTGGAATGTGAGATGCATGGGAGGTTGATCGAAAAATGGAAATGAAGGAAGATAAAGTGTTTTCTTTCGGCGCTGGTTTTCGCAAGTATGAATGGGTTTAGTAGAGTTGATCATTCTTTCAGATAGCTGTTTTATATAGCATAATTCCACGTCGTCGTTTTCTGACCGCCTTCGTTCCAGTGGGTTCTACATCGCAATCTCAAGGTACCATCTACGGCACCAAGTCATCACGACTCTTCGTGGATAATCATTGATTTGCCATAAACTGTGCGTGGTATATACTTCAAACAGCCTCACCATAACTCTGATCAAAAAAAGAAAAAAAAAAATTAATAAAAAAAAAAAGGGAAAAAAACCATCCTCCAAACCAACTCTCTACCGCCCGGAACCCAACTCGTAAGTCCCACTGTGCTGCTGTCCATACTGGGGATACCTCTGCTGTTGCTGTCCCCCAGGCAACTCCTGCCTCCCATGCCCACCATCAACCTCATGCGCGCCTCCGTGTCCGCCCTGCCCTTGATACTGATACTGATATCCCCACTGCCCTTGACCACTCTCTTGATGCGCACCGGTATTAGCGACCTCGTGGCGTGGAGGCGGCATAGACCCAAGGACTTCTCTCGGCCCGTTCTCGTGCAGAGTCGTTGTAGCTGAAGCGGGGGCGGGCGAAGCAGGTTGGACCTTCTTAGTCGTAGGGGTGGACTGTGGACTGATCTCGCCCATGCCGCCACCGACTTCCTTGCGGGTAATACCCACCATGGGGCCTTTCTCTTCGATCGGACTGACGTCGCGCTTAGTCGTTGCGAAGGCAGCATTTGCTTGCGGGACGTGCAGGGGTACGGGGTGTTGCATTGGTGGGGGACTGAAGGGCCCGTTTCCGGAGTAGGGGGTTGACGCCACGAGTTCTGGGTTATGCTGGAAGTTCTGCGTCGAGGTTGGTGGAGGCATGTAGATGGGTTGTTGCTTTTTGCGGCGAAGAAGTAGGATTATGGCGATGACAAGGAGCACGCAGAATGCGGCTCCGATGCTAATGCCCGCTTTTGCGGCGGTGTTGAGGACCGAGGAGGAAGAGCTTGAAGCCGCGGCTGTGGGATCGGATGTGCCTAATAGCGTCGTTAGTGATATGTCGAGAGAGAAATGGGAAGGCCAGGTACTGAATGTCTGAGAGGTAGCAGTAGAATGTGAAGGGGTCTGAGTATCTAACGGGTGTCAGGGGGTTTACAAGATGATGGGTGGCGATTCCATCCGAAAGAACGGATGGCATATGTCCATATCAGCCCCACAACCAAATAAAAACACTCCAGCCTCATTATGTAGAGTAAGAAAACCCCTTACCAGTCGCACTCGGTCCACTAGTGGGTCGCGCTCTAGTCTCTGTCCCGGTCCCCGTACTCGTGCCCGTCTCGGCGGCTCCCGTCTCACTCGCACTACTTTCCGTAGGCAGAGCCAGCGTCGAACTCGGCAAAGCCATGCCCGACGGGCTCTGATTGTGATCCACACAGTATTGCACTTGAATACCACTGAGCATGCTGACGTCGGTAGCCGTATTCATATTAGCAAAGGTACAGCTCGTGGACGCGCATCGTGTAATGGTTGCGATCCGAAGATCGAGGTTGCCTTTGTTGCACCAACATGCTGCATTGTCGCAACCCTATAACGAGATTAGTCTCCTTGGGTGGAGAGAGTTAAGAGGGCATTTTGGGAGTATTGATACATGAGGGGCTCAGTGGGATAAGATGAATTGGCGCGACAAAGTATAGAGGTTGGAGGAGAACATACGTTGTATGCATAGTCGTAGTTGCAATCTCGCATGCAAGGTGCCATCGCTGAGTACCCTGGGTAGGCGGTGAAGGGATTGTACTTTCCATCGAGTTTCGACATCTTGACGGTAAGACTGTAAACTCTCTTCTCTTCAGATCTCTTTCACTGCTAATTCAGTCTTTGCAGCACAACCTCTCCTCAGAAGTCCAAGAAGGGGAACCAGTGCTTACAGTAAGGATGGGTCTTCCCTACTCTTAAACCACGCACACGCGCTGCCAAGCTTTGGGCCCACCGGTAGATGGTCACTCAGCAGCCACTGTAGAACAGGGTAGGAAAAGATCTCTCAAACACGAGAAAAGAGCCGGGGGGTACTGGTCGACCCGCAACACCATTGGCAGGGGGCAACGATGAGATTGGATATCCGGCCAATATAACATTGTCATGCTTGCTTGCCCCTCTGCGCTTATGTTACCAAGGGACGCATATTGGCGGCCTTAGACATCTGTGGTATGCCCATGAGTGACCACAAGTAACCACTATTGCCCTGTATCATCAAGCGAAAGTACATGAACCTGTCGGAGTTCATTCAACTAGCGAAGCCGGACTCGCATCCCCCTATGACCATCGGAACATGCACTTTGCCCATCACCATTTTCCGTTCCCTTGACCTACTGCCGCCCCGTGTCCCCCCACCGCAACCCGCTTCCCTCTCTCATCCATCGCCACAGTAGTTGTAGAAATAGCCTTGGCGTTTCAAGATAGCCTCTTGTCCCATAACCGGGCATACGGGCCATTGGCCAACTCGCCTCGTCTTCGTTGAAAAAGCAAGCCACGAATGCGAGATGGTGAACACGGTTGACCAATCAGAGGCGGTGTGGCTGCAGAGACGATGTGTGGTTGGGTGCGGCTCGCGTGCCCCTGCGGGAATAGAACGGTACGAGCGGTAGATTGCGGGTTTGGCTATAATTAGCGTTGCGGCCCGAAGACCATTTGAGCAAGAGCCTCGCCGATGCTGTTCGGTAACGTAAACGAGAAATGGTAACATGCAAGAAGAGGTGCTTGAAGGTAAATGATGCGGTGAAGATGCGGGGGTATTCGCATTTCGCTATTCAACGCCGATAGTACCTTTCCTAGAGGAGTGATAATCCTCAATCTTCTAGCTCAGGGCGGAGCGTATCATCGTCTACCAACTCTTCGTCTATCTTCGTGCCCAAGTCTATATTTTCTAGGAACGATCTGCCTCGTAGGCCCTCGGGTAGATACTCTTGCTGCACCCTTCCATCTAGGTAGTCTGGATTATATTTGTAACCCTCGGAGTAGCCCATCTCTTTCATCAGTTTAGTTGGCGCGTTCCGCAGATGCAGTGGTATCGGTAGACTCGCTATCCCCGGTTCCTCTAAAGCTGCCTCGGCGGCATTGAGAGCGCGATACGCCCGGGTGGACTTTGGTGCAAGGCTGAGAGCCACGACGGCGTGAGAGAGGTTGATGCGGCATTCGGGCATGCCAATCTTCTCGCAGGCACTATATGTGGCAGTCGCGAGCGAGAGCATGCTGTTGTCTGCTAGGCCGACGTCTTCCGACGCTACGACTACGAGGCGGCGCGCAATGTATCGCGGATCTTCACCGGATTTGAGCATTCGCGCGAGATAGTAGAGTGCGGCGTTGGGATCGGAGCCCCGTATGGACTTGTGTAGCGCTGAGATGTTTTCATAGTGTTGGTCTCCGGCTCTATCGTAAACCAGCGTCTTGGTCAGCCTCTTCTTGATTTCTTCCTTGGTGATGGATGGATTCTTGGACAGGCTCATTGCAAGCTCGAGCAGATTTAGAGCAGTTCGTGCGTCACCATCTGAGAATGACGCAAAATATCGGAGCATCTCAGCATCAAGTAGCGGCGATGAGCAATTCTCAGCAGCCATAGCTCGTTCCAAGATCTTGACCAAGTCATCCTCGCTCAGATTGTCCAATGTGAAGGTCCGGCAACGCGACAGGAGAGCACTAATCACTTTGAACGACGGATTCTCCGTAGTCGCAGCAATTAACGTGATGGTACCCGACTCAACCGGTCCGAGAAAGGCATCTTGTTGGGTCCGCGAAAACCGGTGTATCTCGTCGCAGAAGACGATGGTCTTCTTCCCGGTAAGCTGCAAGTCCCTCAGCGCTTCTGCAAAGATCTTTCTGACTTCTTCCAGCTTCGTGCTTGTGCTATTGATCTCGACGAACTTGGAGCCGGAAGCGTAGGCGAGGAGACGGGCAATTGTTGTCTTCCCCGTGCCACTCTTGCCCCATAGAACCATGGACATTAACTTCTTTTCGTCCAGCATACCTCGCAGTACACCTTGTGGTCCGACCAGCTGTTGTCCATATACGTCATCGAATCTGACGGGGCGCATGCGCTCCGCGAGAGGTTGAGCAGCTTCCTGTGCTTTCAGCTTCTTCCGCTGGTTTGTAGGTGGCGATTGTGGCTCGCCACTGACAGGACCATCACTCGGGTCGTCAAAGGAGCGTTTCGAGCCTGGCGTAGGTGTCTTCGGTCGTTCTGCTCGCTGTATCGCAGCTTGTGGAGCTGGCGGAGCTACCGGTGACAAGGCAGGGTTGCCGTTCCTCACACTAGGGACAACCTTGCGTCCCGCGGGCGCAAAGAAGCTGTGCGTCTTCTGCGGGTTGGGCGTATCATTCTGCTCGATGATGTGCTCTTTGCACTCACTGTCGATGTGTTCGTTGATGAGGGTCTCTTTGACGGCTTTGTTACAAACGGGGCACGCAACCATTGTCGAGGGATGGGGGACGATTCCACGCCGCGCCGCGCCGCGTAAATTAACGGTCCCAGACTTTTGGGAACGCGAATGCGAGACGGAGGAATCTCGGCGCAAAGTGCGGCTGATGACGGCACCGGCCGGGGCTTCTGCAGCACGCAATTCACGCTGCTGAAGAATCATTGCTACCCTACTCCGATGCACAACACTGGGGGATGCTCACTTAGAGATGAGAGCTCTCGCGACTACGGCTTCTCGACTTATATTTCGCCCCACCAAAGCAACTATCAAGCCAGCAACTGCAGCGCGGAAGCACCCCACCGCATTCGCTCCCCTCCGCGCCATGTCAGCGACGACGCGACGTGAGGACCCCTTCAAGCCGGCAGCGAGGGTTGCTGGGCAGAAACAGGATGTCTGGTAAATCAATTGAGCACACAAAGTTCGGGCGGCCTTCTAACCAACCCTACAGGACTATCGTCAACGAAGCCGCCGCAGCCTCCCCCGTCCAACCCATCGTCAATATGGGCCAGGGCTTCTTCGGTTACAACCCTCCCCAATTCGTCCTTGACGCTGCGAAGTCCGCCCTCGACAAAGTAGACTGCAACCAATACTCCCCCACAAAAGGCCGGCCGCGGTTAAAGAAAGCTATCGCCGACGCATACTCCCCGTTCTTCGGCCGCACCCTCGATCCCGATAAGGAAGTCACCATCACAACGGGCGCGAACGAGGGCATGCTGAGCGCATTCATGGGTTTCTTAGAGCAAGGCGACGAAGTCATCGTATTCGAGCCCTTCTTCGACCAGTACATTTCCAACATCGAAATGCCTGGCGGGAAGGTGGTATACGTGCCGATGCACCCGCCCAAAGACGGCGCGACAAAGACGACGTCAGCCGCAGAATGGACACTCGACGTCTCCGAATTCGAAAAAGCAATAACACCCAAGACGCGCATGGTCGTCCTCAACTCTCCGCACAACCCCATCGGAAAGGTCTTCTCGAAAGACGAACTCCAAGCCATCGGCGACATCTGTGTAAAACACAACATCATCATCCTCTCCGATGAAGTCTACGATAGACTATACTACGTCCCGTTCACACGTATCGCAACGCTCTCCCCTGAAATCGCGAAACTCACACTAACAGTCGGGTCTGGGGGCAAGAACTTCTACGCCACAGGCTGGAGAGTAGGCTGGTTGATTGGTCCCGAACATCTCATCAAATACGTCAGCGCAGCACACACCCGAATATGCTACTCCAGCGTCTCTCCACTGCAAGAAGCAACAGCGATTGGGTTCGAGCAAGCAGACGCCCACAACTTCTGGGAAGAATCAAAGCGCGAAATGAAGGGTAAAATGGACAAATTCAACGCTATATGGGACGAGCTCGGTCTACCGTACTCGGACCCTGAAGGCGGCTACTTTGTCCTAGTGAACATGTCCAAGGTGAAGTTACCAGAAGATTACGAATTCCCACCACATGTGGCGGAGCGACCACGAGATTTCCAGTTAAGCTGGTTTTTGATCAAGGAAGTGGGTGTAGCGGCTATTCCGCCAACAGAATTCTTCACACCGGGCAACGCGCACATTGTGGAAGACTGGCTTAGATTCGCAGTGTGCAAGAACGACGACGTGCTCGAAACAGCACAAGAGCGTCTTCGTGGACTGAAGAAGTACATCAAGTAGAAACACATGAATGCACGCAATAATCTACACTGCCGACGACTCCAAACCTCCCCAAGCCCTTCCACTCCTCATTTCTCACTCTTCTTCTCACTCTTCCTCAATTCCACAGCCCCTGCCATGGATATCGATGAAAAGGGGTTTTTTAAAAAAATTCCCCACTGACCGACAGCCGGTGGGAGCATGGTCGAAAAGTAGTTTTCACCTAGCAAAAAGCTGAACTCGGATGGGTATCCTCACTGCCGCAGCTAATGCCCTTGCACTTGGATGGCGAGCCGAGCTGGGCACGGGGGAAGGAGGGTTTATATAGCTTGATGGTTGGGGGGCGTGCCTAGCACGTGAGAACGGTGTGCCTGCATGGGGTGCATTTGAGTGTAGGTAGATGCGTCACGTGAGTAGCAGCCTACCTAGGTGCCTACACATGTGCACACGTTGCCCAGGCCCATGACACGTCAGAGATCTATGCTGATGCGGAGGTTGTTGGTGTAGCCCTGTGTCGCATCTTACTGGTGTGTTGTGGTTGACGACCGATCCGCCAGTCGGACTTGCGCATGCGTTGTCCACACCGTGTCTGTAGGGTATCACCTTTGCGTCCACGCTCTCTTGTCAGTTTGGCCGAGGCAGCGCGAATGTTACCTTCCCCCGTGTAATGTTTACATAGGCAGTCGAAGGCCAGAAGCTTGTGAGGTACTGTTATGATCGCTAGCTCAGGCAACGGCACCTAGCTATGACAGTGCCGCCAATGTCCATACATAGCCCACCTCTCAGCAGCGCCGCAGATGGTCGCTTTATGCTGCCACAGACTTATGTCTGTTCATAGCTATCTCGCATGACTCCTTTGATATCGCTGACCCTTGTACCAGTCTCTTATGCCCTACTGCAGGCGCGCTTGCCCGAAGCTGCCGCGTCCCCCCTCGCGATCGTTTGAACATGATGTGCGTGGGCTGTAGGATTGCTAACGGCGATTCGGCTGAGCAGCGTTTGACATGGCGATAGGCTCTTCACAGCATAGGTGGCAGGTGAAGGTATACGGCTGGCGGAGAGACAGGGTTGACGGGTCGGCGAGAAGGTAAACGAGTTTAGAGGCGGACGTAACTTTCGCGGCATAAGAAAGCGGTCGGGGTCTGTGAGGCGCGGTCGCTGGCTGAGGTGTGGTGTTGAGGTCGTCGACCGATGCTAGCTCGTGGAACGTTTGGATCGTGACCGGTACGGCAGGCTCTGGGGCGATACCAGTAGTAATGTTCTTGTGATGGAGCCAACAGGCAGCGGGCTCTGTTAGGTGTACCGCTCTACGAACGCCTTTGCATTTTGTGGACAGGGCACGCGAGGAGGTATCGAGCTTGCGACGGAAATTTTTTTACTGCGTGAGAAGTACAGCATCGAGATCTTCAGCGATGCTGCACGCACTATGCACACCGCATGAATGCGAAGGCATACAGGTCTATAGTGCATCAACGAGGTGAACAAGAGGCAGAGACGGTAGACAGCAGACTTACATCAAATCCTGTTATTCTACACAGCATGAGCTGAACGCGTCAGACGCGTCCATCCACCACAGCTGTACCCGTAGCCGTGGCTCGCCTCCGTCTCTCATCTCAACTCCATCCACTCTTCCTCAACCGTGCAGCTCTCGCCACAACGCTCAATGAAAAGTAACAAAAGGGTTCCAAAAATTCCTTGCCGATCCGAAGACCAACAAGAGCGGTCATAGTTGTAGTTTTCAACTAGCAAAAACGCTACCTCAGACGAATCTTCACTGGTAAGCGTAAAGCCCTGCGCGAGTTAGCCGTGTACTGCCACTGAAAGGGTAGTGGGTTGAGAACGTACCGAGCACTTAGATGGGGAGCAGAATTGGGGACGGGGGCGGACGGGTTTATATAGGCAGACGATGCCAAGAATAGGCGGGACGCTATCGGATGCACGTGATGAGCGCGGGCCTGCTGCTGCCTGGCGGAATCGAATGGAACGTCACAGGCTGGAACCGAGGTGAAGGAGCAACGCACGAGCAGGGAGGGATTTGTGCTTAAGCAACATGCCCCGTCAGTTATGCACGGTGAAGAAGATGGTGGTCGCTAGGTGTACGAAGTCATCAGAGCTGGAACGCAGAAGCTCAAAACTAACCTCCTTCTTGAACAGGCGGAAACGGCTCATCAGGCACATGCCCTGCCAGCAGATGCCCTGCCATGGCAGATGATTGCCGCCCACTTCGAATTTGTGTACAAGAATCGAATGTACAATGGCAGCACAAATCTATATCCATGCTTCAATGCGGGCCAACACGCATCTGCACAAGAACGCACAAAGTATCCCGACGAGATAATACCGCCGGGCGATGAGGAAATCTTCATTCCGGATAGCACCGTCAAGTGGTACAAAACTCCATCAGAGGACAGACTCTCTGACGAAGAACGCAAACTCCCGTACTGGCTTGACAGCTTCAAGCACATGCGCGCTGCCTGAAGAAGTTCGCCAAAGCATGGAGCTTCTCAAGACACTCATTTCGTACGGCGATATGGAACCGCTCTTACGGCTAGCAGCTCATCCCGAGGTCCGCCTTCCATGCCACAGTGACACAGAGAATCGACATGTTGGTCAAGGCGAATGGGAATTGGATTGATTGGGAGTTCGAAATCACCGAGGTTATCCATGATCTTTGGGGTGTTCCGTATCCGAAGATGTCGACTACGGTTCTTGGTTGGGAACATGATGAGAGGCAGGAGGGTGACGTTGACCAGAACAGAATGAGGAGGACGTTCATATAAGGTGGCGATGGAGGGGCTCAACTATCACAAAATAAACTCGCAATATGGCCACAGGAAGCCATGGGCGACCAGGATATTTGAAGGCGTACACGGTTTACCTCACCGGAAAGCAGCGGCATTCACGACGAGAAGCGCCAAAACCAACCCATTGAGACGTTCAAAGCACATAATGCAGGACAAATTCTATTAAGGCCTAGATGTGGTGTCTACTATACACCGGGAATACAAAGGAAAAATATGCTGGTCCAGCTTGGCCATCGCGTCAGCCAGAGCGCCGAAAGAGCACCGAGCTGAGCTCTGCCGTGCTCGGACGCCCGCTCGACGCTCGAGGCGCAATATCAGATGTTGAACCAGCTGAAATACAATATTTCTTGATATTCGAGTCCATATCCGCCGCTCCACATTTTCGCCATCCGAGACCATCCATAGTCCTGATCCGTCAATCATCCCTCCTTCGCGCCCTTCGTTCCCAGTGCTACCATCGTCTCCCCCGTTTCCCTTACTTGCTTTCGCAAATCGCCCATCTCCCTCTGCAGCCCAGCGTTCTCGCCTTCAAGCTCCCTATTAGCTCCTCTACGTGCACCATTCTCGCCTCCGAAATTCCTTTCTCCTTCAGTTTTTCAACTTCCTTCCTGATCCCTACGTTCTCCATATCCTTACCCACAACTTGTTCTTTCATATAGCGCAGATTCTCCATATCAGCCTCGCCTTGCTTCCTCAAGCGCTCAAGAACCTGAGACAATCCCTCTTTCTCGGCTTTCTCGGCTTTCAACATCTACTTGGAGACTTGGATGCGTACGCGCTGCTCCGCCACCGTGGTTTTGCGTCGAGCAAGGCGCTCCTCCAACTTGTCAACCTGCGAGTCTTCTCCGCCAATCATGACACTCTTCGCCTCGCGAGCATCTTGAGACCCCATGATCCTCGCCTCAGTCACTGCCGAGTTCCAAAGTTTACCCGGTAGCTTGACAGTCACCTTTGGCTCGACCGATGGCAGCTCCGATGAGCTGGTGTTGAGCTACACCCGTTAGCGATACCGCAAGAATACAAATCCGGATGTGGGACAATGGCGACTTACAGGTACCACCTCCGCCATTGTTAAACCGTGGAAGTATCCCGTGGGCGTAGACGGCTTGGATGAGACCTCTGGGGCGGTGTCGGCCATTTGCGTTGATGTGTGATGGGATGCGATAGGGTTGAAGGACCGACGCCATGGTTGGATGCTAGAGCTCGATAGCGTAACGATGTGGATTTAGATTCTTCGCTGAATGCTGCCACGGTCTCTCTCGTCTCAAGCTAGTTGCGACTGTAAGATCTAGATGCAATGACTAAAATCTCAGCTCGTTTATATTGAAGATATGGATGTGGATGTGGATGTGGATGTGTACGGTGTCAGTGGTTAGGTTAGAAAGCTGTTGCTGGAGTGTTGTTAGGTTGGCGAGAGAGTTTGTAGAAGTCCAGCTCTAGCTATTCTTATATCCCCC
>JASJFT010000111.1:0-80795 GCA_030770425.1 Darksidea phi
AGAAGACGAGCACAAAGACACGCCGACGAAACACACGAAACACAAAGCCGTCGTGTACAATCGCAAATTTCATGTACGACACCTCGCACATACATACATACATGTATGTTTCCACGCGACCCCCAACCCAACACACCACCTCCCCATCCCCAGCCATCCCCAACTATCCCCTACAGACGAGTGTCTTGGCTGTTCCTCAATCTGGTATCGCACAGTCTCTGGGCTATGATGATTCATTACTTTTAATTACGCCGAATCAGACTCGCCGCGTGGTTTCTGAATGCGTCAGGCGTCATATCGTTAGCAAAGTAGTTGGCCGTGTCCCCGTCCAAGCGTGATCTTTTTCTTAGTGTTTCGTCTCCAGGGCGCAGTCCGGTAGTCTGCCATTCGTTGTGCCACACGCGCTTCCTATTTATGTTTGCCACCTCTCCGCATGAGCGAACGGCAAATGTCGCAGTGCTGTATATGCCCAAAGACATCTCCAAAGACTTCGCCATGACATTCAACTTTGCAAAATCTTCCAGGTGCGCGTCTTCTTGGAACTTCCCTTCTATTTCGATGGCCTTCAAAAATACACCAACCGCTTGATTCGATGAAAGCCTAAATAAATTTCCTAAGAGCTTTTCGGTTTGGTGTTCGGCGTTGACTACGGTCAAGGTTTGGAGATTTTCTGGAAGAGTATCGATAGGAAAATGGACCGAACTGTCCAATTGCCGAAATGGTAGGTAAACCGTGGGGTCTTCGCTCTGGGGTGGGTCTACAAGGAAAGCCGATGCAATTCGGAGACGCTTCAGTCTAGTGAAGCCCGTGAAGTCTGGTGCTTGCCACGTAGAGGGAAGAGGAGGGGGCTGGTCAGATGCATACGATATGGAAACATCCGTCAGACTATCCTTGTGCAACTGTAGGCTCAACAGGAGTTGGTCTGGACGGAATTGGTGACACGCGTGCACTCCTGATTCGTAGATGAAGGTCCTCAGCGCGGCATGAGGTTCCAAGAGATCCATGATGGAAAGCATCAACACATCTCCTTCACTTACTTCGACATGCTCCAGTGGGGACAATGCGATACTGTCAGGGGATTTCCGTGCCTCAATAGCTCGGTCAACGTCCCATTGATTGATGCCCCACAGCGGTCTGCTCAGTTCATGATCGCGTAATCCATGGATGCGCAATGTTCTGACACCAAGGTAATGTACGAAGGGATGTAAATGCTTGACTCCGTAATGATTTCTAGATATGGCGGGGTAGGATGTAGGAGTAACCACCACTACCTCTTCGAGACTTCCCAGCTTGGACAGCTGATCCAGTAGATGTGTGTACCAAGGCCCTGGAACGAGAGGCAACCCAAGTTCTAGACTCTTCAGGTTAGGTAAAGCAGGTAAGAGCAGTGCAAGTAGCGCATCTTCTCGCGTTTCCTGCGCCAAGTCACTCGTCCACGAATTTGCTTCCTTAGCCGTTTCTGCCCTAGCAACGGCCGCAGAACGTAGCGTTGAATGGACATCTCTTCGTCTACTTCGCCGAAAGACCCATGCCGGGCGTATACTGAAGCTCTCAACGCAGGATGCGAGTTCGGGGTTTTCGAAGAGCCTGATAGTCAGGCGGCGCAGCTGTGGGGAAGGTAGGCCTGACGTTGCTCCCGAGTTCACAATGCGTACATGGCGGTAAAGATAGGGGAGACAGATACGGTGTAGCTGCTTGGAAGCGAGGGACAGGCCGTACAGTCCTGGCCCAGATGCGTACAACGCGATCTGATCGAGAGTTTCCTCTGCAAGGTCACACAACGACATGTCTCTTCGGGTGGCATGGCACAACACAGCGGTGAGAGGATGATCGCTTTTATAGGAAGCTCTAGACAATAAGCAGGGCATGGCGCTAGCGCCGGGCAGAAACCAGCAAGGCGCGGCCCGAATGGAACCTACCCCGGCACCCCACGTATCCCGCGAACCTCAGCCTCCGGTCCGTTTTCATTCGGAGCCAACCTTAAAGCTCTCATCGCCATCACGTCGGCGCACCACCTCTCCTGGATGAGGAAGGCGAGCGCCGTGGTGCTATTTGGCAATTAGTCTCCAATCTGCTCCTGGGGGAAATACTCCTGCAGAGCCTCCTGCTCTTCACCATCCGAAGCGAACATCGACCCACGGATGAAGGCGCTATGAATGTTCCCAGCGCAAACCTCCGCCAGGACAGCAGTCGGAATGCAGCACACGAGCTTGGTACAAACCCGCTTTCATTGGACACTCTGCATCCCTCGTGCACATGATAGCTGAGACTCCGCGCATGCCGGTGCGACAGATCTGCCACGTACCACAAGGCACCCGGGCGAAGATAGTTTAGCTTTAGCCATATACTAGCATAGTCGGACGCCGCGGCGGAAGTGGCACCATCGGACAAAAGGTCCGTTTGAGATGAGAAGACGGGTTCCTCTTCCTCCACCTCCTGTTCTTCTTCGCTCGTCCCTCTTCTCGGTCCGCCTTCGGAGTGAGCATGGCATAGCGAAGGATAACCAGAGTCTATACCCTGATTTTCCTTGGCCATCACTGTGAT
The DNA here is from genome assembly GCA_030770425.1 of Darksidea phi. Lineage (NCBI taxonomy): Eukaryota > Fungi > Ascomycota > Dothideomycetes > Pleosporales > Lentitheciaceae > Darksidea > Darksidea phi. Next base: position 2,545 of record JASJFT010000111.1, read on the forward strand.
CGGATTCTTCAACTCGACCACTAGATGTGTCATGAATAGAGGATTCATCTGACGACGAATCGCTATCGGACGAGCTATCACTCGGTCCCGAACCTCGATGACCAGATGTTCTACACCGGTTATCAAGTATGGGCAAGCTACCAGAATCTACATCCTGATGTCCACCATTTCCAGCCTGATTAGATTCTACAACTTGATCAGGCCTCGCTCGTCTCCTCGATCCATCAGAATATATATCCTGAAAAAGGTCTCGCTCTGCTCCTCACCCCTTCGGAATCTACATCCTCAAGGAGGTTCTCAAGCCTATCCTGTTACATTAATGTTGCATGATACCACACATCTCCGACCCAAATTCTGTACGCATCGGATTGAGCAATGGTGTACCCTGAAATCGCTTCGACTGCCTGTAGCCGTCCATATCGAATGGCATCTCACCAAGAACGTAGGAGTCGAGCATCGCCTGATTCGATGGGTGTTTCACCATGTTACGCCCAAGCTTCAATAGGTTTGCCCCCCAATGCCGGTAGAGCGTGGTCTAGTGTTGTGTTGCACCGGGGTCTCCGGAAGCGCCGACGACCGCGTGGCATCTTCTGCATTTGCTTGCCTGACCAACGTTGTGAACCTACGTTTGTCAGCCACGCTCAGCAACATTGGATGAAATGCCTACTCGTCCTCAGTCTCTACTCCCTCCGCATTCTGCTGCGCCAGACTTCCACCGCTAGGTTCACTGTTCTTTCACTTCGACTGCATCGTCGCCTGATGTTCCTGGGAACAGAGTACAGGATGAAGGCAGAAGAGAAATTGGCAGAATTGCTGCAGGCCCGATTCTACGGCAGAGTTTTAGGACGGAGGAAGATCGAGCAGTGGGAGAAGCTGAGACCCGATGCGGCTACATGTTATGTTCATAGTGACTCGGAAGAAAGAGTTGCAATGGAATCGGCAGAGGGCATCCAGGGTCGGCGCGGGGTCAAACGGCCATGTGCGACAAGGCAGCCAGGGCAGCATGACGAGCAGGACTTTATAGGTCTTTTGCCGCTCGAAAAGAGCTCGCGGGTGAGTAAAGTTTGGGAGGACCTAGGCTTTTAGGTGATGGATGCGTGAGAAAGCAGCGTTTCGTCAGTTTACATCTTACATACTCTAGTGCCATAACCAGCTAATCAAATATTGCATGAGGCGCTTGAGCACATAGGCTGCTAATACTCTTTCCATTCGAAAGTGATGTATCGTCTCTCTACCGTTCCTCTACCCCGATGTTCCTATGGCTATGGGAAGCCCATATATGGATAAGTTGCTGAAGCGTTTCAGGGTCTATCGTACCAATACTGTTTACAAACCTTCAATATTTCGATATTGGTCCTAGAGGCGACCCGTTGCGAATATAGCGGTTGAGAGCTGGTGTATGGTTCACTTCCTGGAGACTATCAGGATGAGTTTTCGGATGTTAATCCCAGCACCCCGTATTCTCGACTTGTGGTACGAGATGGCCAGACATACGGAGTCAGTGGGAAAGCGCGGGGCGCGACCGCAAAACAACACGCACGGATTGGTGACCTGGCTATACCATTGGTCAACCAGCCCGGCGAGCGTCGGTATTACTCAATGATTCATGTTTATTTGGGCTGCTCTTCCCGAATGTGCCGGTCTCCACTTATAGATGGCTGACACATAGGATTACGCGTTCACTGTTATTTCTTGTTTTAGTTTAGCGCGAGCACAAGCCCCTTCCCAAAAATGGGAACTTTTTGAGACGTTTTACACTTCCCGTTCACGAAGGCTCTCGCTTTTCTCAATCTTGGTACTCTCATAAGCGTATTGTCGCTCATACACCCCCATCATGGCGGAGGACAATCTTGCTGCCTTCAATTGATCCGCCCTATGTCCCGCTGGCCTCTGCCGAAGCCTGGAGCGGAATGGTGATGAGCATTGTAAGGAGCGGGACTGGATGCACAGATTGGGGTATACACTGAGTAAATAAAACGCAAAATTTACTCTCGGTCTCGCGTTTGTCCAGAAACTTTTGAACGAAAATGGTACCGTATGGTTCACCGTTTACGGGCTAGCGCAGACACTAACAGGACCAATGAACAATCGAGAGATGTAGAAAGTATTGTTAGGTCTGAGCTCAGCTGCATTGAAGATTAATGGAATACAGTGAGAAACGGCCTCAACATAGATATCCTATGGAGCCTAGACCCCTTCATATGTTCCGTCGTGGACATCAGTGTTTATTATTACCAACATTTTCACTGTATGACCGTATTAAGGCATAGCACGAACGCTAGGATGACCATACACAGATCCGTTATACTTTTAATATTGCACTGGAGCTATCGCTTAAGGAAATTTGCGCGAGAGAAAGTCGGTGAAAAAAATGATAGTAGATGCTAACAAACCGTGATTCGCATTTCCACGTTCACGCTGAAGGTTTAACTATGACTTTCTTATATGGGCTGTCAACAGCTATTCTATAAGCACTAACACGTAATCACAAGGGCTTGGAATGACCTAGGATTACCTAACTGCAAGATCTCATTTTGCCCGCATCCCTCTTCATTGCAAGAATGTGCATCCATCTCTACCCCCAACTTCGGCCAGTGAAACATCCTCGGTTCTCCGGTCGAAACCTCACCGCTTGTAGGTCGTAAACAAGTATCAAATGTTTTATAATATACCTTAGGGAGTTACAATCTTTATGCTCTTGTTATCGACAAGTGTCTTGGGTGCAATTAAAAGACTCATCTGAGAAAGCCCGGCCAGTTTCTAGTGCGCAGGGGTTTACCGATGTCCATTTACAATAGGTGGTATGAGCCGTGCACCACTTCGGATGCCCTGCGGGGGACCGGAGCGCTAACCGTATCGTGCGCAATTATCATGCTGAACGGGGAGTTATTCACGAGCACCCCAATAAGGGCGCTCAATAGGCCCGATTGAGTATAGAGGCAACTTTATACCTAGCGCTAGTGTCGCACCAATACTATTATAGGGATTAGTAGGGCTGGGCAGTATTTAACTGGTACCAAGAGCGCAATAAGAATTTTTGGAGGCGTTTTTGATATTTTCTTAATATTTTTTAACGCGTTTTTGGTGTTGATTCTCGGCCTGAGGGCCCTGCGGGTCATGTGGGTTAATTTCTGAACGATTTCTGAACGGTTTTGAACCTGTACTGGGTAACTATGAAGGAGAGGTATGAGGACAGCTCCTCTGGCACCAAGAAATGCAGGATTTGTATGGGTTTCGGTCCTATTAGGAGTTTGCTGAGGGCTAGGCTATACCCAGACGAAAACTGGTCTTTACGAGGGGGCATGAACGTCCGTACTGCTAGCGCGCAACGGTTGCACAAACCACAGAGAGGTCTTTCGTATAAGTGCAAAGACTAAGCGCTAGCAGTCTGTTCATGCCCCTCCCCCTGTCCTTGGGGGCCGTGAATAACTCCCATGTTGACAGATGGACCGAAGCCACTAGCGTTGTGATTGGCCATGTTCAAATGGCGCTGTAGATCAGTAGCCCCTCGGTCAGGTCATCGTCCTCTCTGGAGAAATGTTCCATAGACACAATTCCCCACCGAATTGCCATCGCGTCTCCTGTGGTTTTTGGCTGTCTAGCTAGCAAGATGGTACCGCATCTCTGGACTGGATTAGCTCTCATTCCAGCGATCTCGATACCTGCCGCAGCGCACATCCTCTCCAAACGCGCCGACGCGAGCTCGATTTGCCGGTACCTCCCTGGCGACGAAGCATGGCCTTCAGCAGAGCAATGGTCGCAACTGAATGCCAGCGTGTCCGGTCGACTCATCGCTACCATTCCCGCTGGGCATGTATGCCATGATCCGACCTTCGACGCAGCCGCCTGCGCAGCGCTGCAGGAATCGTGGGCTTTCCCGCAAACACAGTATGCACCGCCATACATGCTGCGCGACAAGACACTAATATCTGTTGCTAGATTCCTCAATCCGTCCGGCTTCATGGCGTCGTATTTCCAGAATGCGACATGTGACCCGTACACGCCCCGCAATCAGACATGTATGCAGGGAAACTACGTCGAGTATGCCATTAATGTGACGGGCGCGGATGATGTGGCTGCGGGTTTGAAATTTGCGCAAGAGAATAACGTGCGGCTCGTAGTGAAGAACACAGGCCATGAGTACGTACAAGCCTTTCTGGATCACTGCTCCAACACGAAGACTAACCGTGAGAAGCTATCTGGGCAAGTCCACCGGGAAAGGTGCACTCAGTCTATGGATGCACAATCTAAAGTCTATCACATTCTCAAACTACACCAGTGATGCGTATACAGGTCCCGCTGCAAAGATGGGTGCTGGCGTGCAAGCCTTTGAAGCATATGCTGCTGCAGATAAGGTGGGCTTGAACATTGTTGGCGGGCAGTGCCCCACTGTTGGCATTGCAGGTGGGTATTCTCAAGGTGGCGGGCATTCGTAAGTCAACTTATACTCTCTATGGCATGGTGGTCGTTGCTTATATTGAAAAAGATTACTTAGCTCGAGATATGGTCTCGGTGCCGATCAAACTTTAGAATGGGAGGTCGTGATTGCAAACGGCACCCTCATTACGGCGTCGCCCACGCAGAATTCCGATCTCTTCTGGGCACTCAGTGGAGGCGGAGGTGGCACATACGGTGTCGTCCTCTCACTTACTGCAAAAGCTCACCCAGACGGTAAGGTTGGTGGTGTGAGCCTCGCCTTCGCAGGCGCAACAGCAGATGATGATTCACTCTGGGACGCCGTCACCTTCTTTCAGCAAGACGTCCTCGCAGACATCGTAGACGCAGGCGCACATGTGCAATGGGGCGTCTACGGCTCTGCATTTAGTCTCACCGAAGCCACGATCCCTGGTGCAACAGAAGCCGACATGCGCCAAATTTTCGCTCCGTTCACCGAATATCTTGATGCTCAAGGGATCCCGTACCAAATGAATGTGACCGAGTACTCCACATTCTTGGAGCATGCAGATCACTATATCGGGCCCCTTCCTTACGGTGTCGTTCCAGCTGCCCAAATACAAGGCGGTGTCATGATCTCTCGCTCTACTGCAACTGAGAATACGACAGAACTTATCTCCACTATCCGCAACATCGCCATCAGCAACCCAGCCTTCTTCATCGCTTCCTACGCCCTCAATGTGTCCGCGCAACCTTCTTCACCCAACGCAGTGCTGCCTGCTTGGCGTGACGCTCTTTCGTACTTTGTTATCTTTCAGTTCTGGAACTACACTGCGCCTGTCGAGCATATGAGAGAGCAAGAGCGCATGTTGAGTGAGGAGATCATGCCGCCCTTGCAGGATTTAGCGAGTGGGGCGTACATGAATGAAGCCGACTTTGCCAATCCGAGATGGAAGGAGGAGTTTTATGGGGAGAATTGGGATGAGCTGCTGAGCGTCAAGAGGAAGTGGGATCCGGAAGGGCTGCTATGGGCCAGGACAGCGGTGGGAAGTGATGAGTGGGTAGAGAACGAGGAACAGAGGTTGTGCAGGACCTAGACGCGATGTGGAACTTGTACCAAAGAGTAATAAAGTCCGAAACTCACGTCTGGGCAAGTGCAAATGCTCGTTATATAAAATAGTATTACTTCGCGCTTCATATCTTACTGGATGGTGTTGGACCTGTTTAGACCGTATGCGATTCGCCCTTTTCGGACGTCACCCGGTAGAATGCGCGAGGGAGTGTGGGATCTCGCGAAGCTCGGTAGTATTTCAAAAGTTGGTGGATGATCTGATACGAAATAGTGAATTCGATGAAGCAGGTCCGAGATCTTCTCACCCCGTTTTCGCGGTTCCGCCCGCCATCTCAACAAGATCCAATGCTCTAAGGTACGGCCAAGGAATCCACACACCAAGTCAATACTTCGAGTCGGAATTTGTTTCGTTTCCTCGTCAAAATCACATTTGGACGCACCGTGGAATGCGTGTGCCCGGACATTTCGTATATACCGTATTAGTTAGTCTGAAAAGGGCTTAGAGAAGGTCTTACGTGATCTATTAGCTCCGTAAAAGGGATTTAGGAGCTGTGCCGTGGCTGTGTATACTGCCTTGATGGAATCGATCAGTAATCCTAGGTGCTCCTTGCAAGCGTAGTCAACAGGGTTAATATCGTTCCAGCACTGGGACGGTTCTGATTCCGGAAGGAAGTTGCACAACAAATTTAGTTCAACCGAACCTCTATTTAGCGATTGGCTTTTGGGGTGAAGTGGACGGTTTACAGAGAATTTGTCTTCCTTTATACTAATCGTCTCGACGGTTCCCAATGTCTTTCTCAAAAATATCTTGCAACTGCTCTAATCTAACGTCGATATAATACGTTATCTCTTTTGTAAACCCATCTATAGTATACCGGTTAGTAGAGGTCCTCCAGAGAGCTATCATACTAGCCTGTCCGCCCGCGAATGACAAAGACGGATTCGTCCAATTTCCCCACTTCTCCTTTGGCCGCTTCCACAATAGTGAGTCAGTGCGCCCCCCCATCCCAACTAGGACGTGTTAGCTGACCGGGTCTTACACACTTGCTAGAAGCATACTCTTCATCAACTGTCTTGAATGCGGACGCAAGTTGCAGATGATTTGCGCCTTAAGGTTTAGCAGCTTTGCGATCAGGATCCTGAGAAATGTTCGTAGTTGCTTGGATTGCCTAAACGACATCCTTAAGCAGCCGAGCCAGACATATAACAGTGACTGGGTCCGAATGCGGTAGAACTGGGGCGGCCACAAGGGGCTGAGTGGCATCAGGCCCTTGGACGCGATTGGCATTGTTGCTCTGGGTTGATTATGTGATGAGCTGGGGTCGAGCTCGATGCCATTTCTTAGGGAGCCCCTCCTCATTATTGTATTTGCCAAAGGATCCAAGTATGACGCGGATAATAGCCGTATGCGCATCCGTCCATATGCGCTTTTCCTTGCTGGTCGAGAGAGACGCTCATGCACGCTGATGTTGCTCCATGCGTGTTAAAGCTTGATTGAATTAAGATACAGGTATGCTAGTTTTCGTCTGAGATGTGTCCGCCCCCGTATCCCGATCGCTGGCTCACACCAAGTCTCGCAAATTTACTGTAGGTATTATCTTGGCTTGGTTGTGGAGGCGATTTCAGATGGAAAGAAAGTATGGTTTTTGCGACGCTTGCGGACAGACTGCCATGGTTCGCACCGCCTTCACCACGGCGGCGCGCGCCTAGGTCAAGAGTGCATTCAATCCAACATTACGTATGGTCCATTACCCGTCGTACGTTACGGAAATATGTGGTAGCTTCTGCTGATGCCGGTTGAAATATTTGCATAGATTCTTTCAGCAGCCGTCTAAAACAAGTGAGATGCGTATACATGTTCTCAACTGAATTGTGGCTGTCTAGGAAGGGAGGGGACGGTGGAGTCGGAAAAGAACGAGAGACCTCAAGTACAAAGCCATGGAAACAATGGCAATTATCGTACCCAGTCCTTATCTTATACTATCTTGCTCGTTAGGGCCAGTTCACTTCGACTTTAGTCGACGGAGATCAACCGGTTGCTGAAGTTGGTGCACGTGCGCTGCCTGTCCCAAGGTCTAGCCACTTAAGTGGAATTATGTGGTGTATGCCTTTTATTTCTACACTATCCGTGATTGCGCCTAAGAAGAAGAAATGATTGGAAAAGGGGTGTATTGGGCTATATATGGGGGCCCTCATAGATCCAGACGCTTCGGTGTTAAAAAACCCCTCGGTTCGTGAATAGATACTGTGGAGCAATGCAAAGATTCTAGAGGAAAAACCATCGCTAATTCCTTGCGACCTTCCAGGCACTCGCCTCGAAAAACTGAAAGGGGTGCTCGTGAGCGGCACCAAGTGTTGCCATGAAAAGGTGATGAGCTCTAAAGTTAGATGCTAGAAGGGAGTATAGCCTTGAAAGCTTTCACTATGGTCTTTGGAAAGATGACTAGATTGGTTTGGTAGGAGGACTGATCACTAAGTCCGGTTTGATTCGATTGATGAGTAGTGGAGATGAACGAACTAATTGTCAAGCTTGGTAGTCAGCGAAAGTCATCTACTGTTCATGAGGCTCTTGAGCCACACACACAAAAAAAAAACTCTCACTGCGGAAGCAGTTGGCGCGGTCGCTAGAAGGGAGTAGGCGTATGGAATCCCAACCGGGAAATGCTTGGTCGCTGGTGGAACACCCTGCGACATACCATTTCAGCAAAGGCAGCGGCACAATTGGTGAGCATCGATGCCTGGCGAGTCCTCAAATCACTTACGATTGCTCTTTTTCGCAATGCTTTCCTCACTTCTCCTGGGATTCTCTGCGCTTCTCCTTTGCGCCGTGGGCTAACAAAAGCTCGAACACCGCGGTGTACCTGTGTCTTTCTGACTTTGCTGCTTCCAACTTTGCTGCTTCCAAAGGAGTATAGGGATGCTTTGCGACACTTCCGTTAATGTCAGCACCTGCATTCAGAACGGCTTTGATCACATCCAAATGCCCAGACCTCACCGCCGCAATCAACGGAGTTGTGTTCAAAAATTTCTTGTTCGGATCCATGAGCTTCTTCGCCAATAGTGCTGCAACCACTGCGGGCACGCCCAATTTGCATGCCGTGATCAAGTGGCCACGGGTGACTTTGACTCTGCCGTGTCGCTCAATGCCCAAGACAAATTTGACTATGTCGACAGAGCCAGTACGGATAGCAGAGGTGAGCCAGAGTTCATAATCAGCTCTTTCTAGAGAGCAGTGGCTCTGATGAACCGAAAGAAGACTCTGCAATATTTTTCGAGGGGCTTTTTTTTTGATCGCAAGGCGCATGGCGTCGGCGATCCGGAATCCGTGATAATGCGAGGTGAAGGTTTCGTAGTGAGATCGACCACCAAGCTTAGGGCGCAGAACACAGTCTAGGATAGTATCCACCATGTTCGAGTTTCGCAGGGAAACAGCGCAGCTGAGAGGTTTGACTGCGAAGTCATGGCCAAATAAAAAAGACTCAGCGGGTTCTGAGAGGTTGGAGATTAGAGTGCAAACCAAGTCACTTGCATCCCCCAAGATTGCTACTACGATCTTGTCGCGGATGGATAGGCTTTTGGGTTCGACATGAGCATCCACATTCAGCGTGCCCCAAAGGAATCCCAAAACTGCACTAGGTCCGAGCAACTCAACAACGCCCTCTCGAAGTTTGGCGGCGTATTCTTGTTGCTGCTCAGGTGTGCTTAGGCGTAGCTCTTCGGTCAAATAGAGCAGCATCGTGTCGAGTTTGTTGAGAAATGACACTTCCACGTCGAGAGGCAACCTGGCTCGGTTCGCGAGGTAGCGAGGAACATTGTTCTTCAAGACGGGACAGACCTCAGCCGGGTTTCGAACGCATTTCTCGAATAGTTCCTTTGGCTGCTTCGCGAAAACATCATATTCAATTTCTGCTGCAAAGGTTCCTAGTAATGTTAGTGCTTAGCCCCCGGCCTTCAGAGTATGGGCGCATACTGCAAACTTTGCGGAGTTTCCACACTGCACATGCTCCCAAATCGGTGGCTAGCTCGTGAACGATGTTCTGGAAGATCTCCGGGGGGAAATCTAGGAGATGCATTGTGCTTCCCTTTTCTTGCCTTGGGTTGATATGCTGTAGAGTAGTTCGCTTGTGACTCTTTATTGCGACTCTTGCTCGAGGCTTGTTTTTAAGAGCTCAAGAGATGGGGCGTGTGGCGTCAGAGAGTGGCTCCACGAGGGTAGAATTTCTTGCCATGGGTTTGGGAGAGGGGAAGTGAGGGAGGAGTAGCCGCTGTAATAGAAGAGTTATATAGAAGGGAGACGTGAGACACGGTCCACGCCTTGAGCTCAAGAAAGAAGGAGGCGAAGAAAAGGGTAAGACCCAAAGGCTTCGACACCACCAAGTGAGAGAGGACGAGCAAGCGGAAGAAGAAAGAGATCTTGCTATCTGTCTGAAGGCGCTGATGAGTAAGAATCTTGTACGAGAACGCGGGTTGATAGATGAAATATTCATGCCGGTGAAGGTGATCGCAAGTAGGCGGAGGTATGATGGTGATAATCGCCCCCAGTTCGATCAAGCGCCACAATTGTATGAAAGATAGCTTGATAAGCTTCAGTAAGACCTATACTGCTTTCACCTGACGTCTTAGACGCTACTGGCACACGTTGTGTAGATATCGCAGAAGAGCGCGGAGAGATGCATAGCCCCGGAAGAAACGGGGACAAATACCACGTAGCTCTCAAGTACAGCCAAGAAATCAGCTGATTGACGTGTACAGGAGAGCTAATCAACGTCAACGTTGAGTTAACAGTGGGGTAGCCTTGGCTGCACCGGCCTGCTTAACTGTAAGCAATGTCACGGTTATATACACTTGATTTGTTTACGCTAATGTCGTCTCCCACAAATTCTTCGTACTTGTACTCAAGAATTACAATTGCGCAGGATATGGTTATGGTTGTCTCGGGAGTCGGGACCAACCAAAGCTATAAACAGCCATGCACATCATATCCGCTCCATAGCTCGAATGCCTTGTGGGCAACTAAAAGTATGCCAGCTGCCTAAGCGGCTTCATAAGGGCACGGCTTACCACGAGAGCGCTCATAGTAGCGCGTTTCCTCGCGATTGACAGTCGTCACGCCAGCCTGAATCTTCTCCTGTAGTGACTGATGGAGCTCTGCATCTTTATTCATGCGCTCAACCCACTCAGCGCCATTCTTCAGTTCTGGCGCCTTCCACTCTTCCTCCTTCCTCATCCTCTCATTGTCCAGTCTCATCCGCTCATTCTCCTTCCTCCACTGAGCGTTGCGGCACGCACACTCGGCCTCCATCTTCCGCAACATCTCTTCCTCCACCCTAATTTCTTCTTCGACAAGCTTCCTCTCCCGTTCTTCCCTTGCTTCTTTCTGCTTAATCCTCTCTTCTTTCTCTTGCTTAAAATGCATCTTCGTCTGCCATTTCATCTCAGCCTTCTTTACACAGCTCTCCAACATTGGGTTCTCCCGAATCCACTTCTCCATCCTCTTGCCATCAACCACAGTCCCATCTCTCCGATATGCCGCCAGCCGCTCACTCACCAAGCGCAAAAAGTAGTCATCCGGCCCGACAGCAATGTTTAGAATAGTCTGGACGTCGGCCGCGGAAAAGGGCTTGTTGTAGAATCTCCACCAGTAGTGCTTGTGAATATGTTCAATGTACTTCTCCATACCGAGAAGGCGGCCGGTGCGACAAATGAGAAGGTCGGCGGTCAAATCCTTGGTTAGGCGGACGTTGAAGGAGCTAGATGAAGAACAGAGGGCGATAAGCCAGCAGCCGATGGCAGCGATTGGTTCGAGGCCGGTTGATGGCGGGAGTCGAATGCAGCCGTAGGGATCTATAAGGCGTGGTTCTATGGAGGCAGTGAGGAAGAGTGCGCGGGGTAGTTCCATGGCGAAGACATCGCCGTCAAAGATATAGACGGCTGGGCCCGCGAGGAGGGATTGTCGTTGGCCCGGGGACAGCTCGCGGAGGTCGGGGACGTATTCCATATGGATCGGTGGGGGTGGTTGAGTCGACGGCGGCATGCTCGCCGCCAAGGTGCTAAGCTGATAGCGAAAACAAGACGATTGATAGCTACTGCCGAAATGCCCTAGGTGTGGTTGAAGTTCCGATGTGGTGGCGATCCATGCTTTCATGATCGAAAGAGGATCTTATATGGTAGTCACCTGGACCGGTCTCCTTAGCAACGTCATGCACATTCACATTAATGTTCAGGTGCTTTTACTCTACATAGAGGGCGTAATAGTCGACAGATCCGGATGTGCCTCGTGCGGTCTTGAACCTTCGCGTCTGGTGTGGCAGGTGAATGGTACGATCACCCGATGTTGGCCTGGCAGGACTGCTCACCCTAGAACTATCACTGGGTTGCTGGAGTACCCTGGTGGCAATTGGCAAACTTTTAGCCATTGGAGTGAAAAACAAGACGCACGCGGAGACGAGATAGTTCGAGAGGATACGACGGAAGCGAAGGATGCAGGAATGCGGAGCGGGAGGATACGACGGTCAAACTGCATGTTAGCTACCCAATGTCAAACAATCGAATAGTGTTCGTATCGAGAACAGCGATTTATGGAAATTGACGTTTCCTGAAGCTTCGTCGACCCAGCGGACGAGGTTGACAAACACTCCCAAGTACCGGGAAGCCGAGCAGGATACGAACGATCGCCGGGACTCCGTAATGTCCGTGGATGAGCGCCAGCAAGGCGTGCTGTTGCACGTGTAGAGCGGTGATGATCGGCTAAACATGTCCAAATGTGACGGTGCAACTATATCATACGATATAGATGTCTGGTGGTAACCTCAGCGCAACCGTATTGAAAATCGCCTCGCAGTTGAGCCAGGGCCGAGCCATAGATGACAAGTGTCGCGATCGAAGGTGACATTAACCATGGCACCATTGATCTGCTGCGCGTGACTTTACCCCGCAGCGTCTTCCTTCAGTCATTAAAGCGAACGAGTATCTCATGCACAGTGTGCCTTCGTGACTGACCTCGCGCGCATGTTAAGCTGAATGGAGGTGAGATGAGATGAGAAGGCCATTCGACCAAAGCGAGTGCCACACGTGTTCGCTTAACTATCTTATCTACGTTTCAGCAGCTACGCCTTGGATTTCTGTGCTCGGTCTCTCACCACTCGTTGCCCATCAATGCGAACGATCAGCTATTCCACCACGTCTCGCAACACGGCCCCAAGTCTGAATGCGTCCTGTCGATTTGCCTAAATCGGCCCGCGCAGGGTGTGGCCGCCGGCGCTCATCAATACGCATAGACAAGGACGCCAATCAGCGACAAGGTCGCATGCCTCGCATATTCGGACCTGCAGCATCTGGTCACAATCCCGCCCTTGCACGCTCATCCTGGTGTGAAACATCCGCACCAAGACTGGGACCTGGGGAGCCCCTTCTTCAATCAGATTAAGGAAGCTTGTTTATATTGATGCACAGGGCCGGCAAAAAAAGTATATCATGGCCGCTGCACCCCCCGCCGACCGCTTCACCGTCGGCTTTGTGTCTGCTTTTGGAACACGCGACACGAGCGCAAGGCGACACGTTGAACTCTGGAAGCAGTCGGCGGCTCATCAAGCTATTTCTAGCTCCTCGGTCGCACTCCCTACGCCCTCCTCGACTGCCCCATCCCCTCAGCGTGGCATCTATTCGTTCCGAAAATGAGGTACTCTCTCTTTACGGGCCTGCTGGCTCTTGCCGGTGCCAACTGCAGATCTACCTCATTCGTCGAGGGCGAGACTGTTGAGAATCTGGGCCGCGTACCTGAAGGTTGGAAGGAGATCGGCGCTCCGTCCCAAGATCGCAAACTCCAATTCCGCATCGCGGTGCATTCGGTCAGAAGCTTCTTTTTCTTTCCCTTCAATTGCACTTGGTGGCATCGAAAGTGTTGCATCTAGTGCTGTTCATGGCGTTGGACTGCGCCTACTCCAATTAACACCAGCTAATCATGCGCAGCCCAACCATGACCTCTTCGAGCAGACTCTGATGGAGATCTCTACCCCGAGCCACCCGCGATATGGACAGCATCTGAAGCGCAACGAGTTGAAGGAGCTCATCAAGCCCCGTGCTGAGTCCACCGACTCGGTCTTGAGCTGGTTGGAGAAATCCGGCGTCCCTTCAGATGATATTGTGGACGACGGCGAATGGATCAACTTCATCGCATCTGTCTCAACAGCGGAAAAGATGCTTGACACCACCTTCAAGACTTACCAGAGTTTGGTTCGCGAGGACGTTAAGAAGATCCGCGCTCTGCACTACTCAGTTCCGAAGGACGTCCGTGAGCACATTGACATGATCCAGCCCACAACGCGCTTTGGGCAGATCCGACCGCAACTCAGTCACATCATTGACCAGGAGGTGGTTCCGTTCATGAGCGCCGAGGCCGCTGTCAACGCGACCTGCGGCACGAACATTACTCCCCAGTGCTTGAAGGATTTGTACAAATTCGCCGACTACAAGCCGGGCAACGCTTCTGTGACCGTTGGTGTTACGGGCTACCTCGAGCAATATGCCCGCTTCAAAGACTTTGCCGATTTCGCTAGGTTGTTTGCACCCTGGGCTGTTGGTACCAACTTTACCTGGACTTCCGTGAATGGTAAGTTGAATTCCAATTTCGAGCGTGCGGTAACTGATACAACATAGGCGGCAAACTCGATCAACGTGCCACCAACAGCAGTGTAGAAGCCAACTTGGACGTCCAGTATGTGGGAGGTCTTGTTGCGCCCTATGTGAAGACACACTTCTACAGCACCCCTAACCGTGGCCCACTCGTTCCGGATCTCGATCAGCCAACTCTAGATGATAACCAGAATGAGCCCTACCTCGACTTCTTCACCTATCTCATCGGGTTGCCAGATGCACAACTGCCGCAGGTGCTCACCACCTCTTACGGAGAAGACGAACAGAGCGTTCCAGCCGAGTACAACAAGAAGGTTTGCGACATGATCGGCCAGCTCGGCACCCGTGGCGTTTCTGTCATCTTCTCCAGCGGTGACACCGGCGTTGGCTCAGCCTGCCAGACCAACGACGGCAAGAACACTACCCGCTTTCTACCCATCTTTCCGGCCTCTTGCCCATATGTTACTTCGGTGGGTGGCACCACCAAGATTGAGCCTGAAGTCGCTGTCGACTTCTCCTCCGGCGGCTTCTCAGACTTGTACGAGCGCCCTGCGTACCAGGACGCGGCAGTTTCTTCGTACCTCAAGAAATTAGGCGACAGGTGGACGGGTCTATATAACCCCAAGGGTCGCGGGTTTCCGGACGTCGCTGCACAAGGTACGCGCTTCCGTGTCATCGACAAAGGTGCGCAGATCTCAGTCGGTGGAACCAGCGCTTCCGCACCCGCCTTCGCCGCCATTGTCGGTCTTCTCAACAACGCTCGCCTCTCTAGCGGAAAGCCTGCACTTGGCTTCTTGAACCCGTGGCTGTATGATCAGGGCCACTACGGTTTGAATGACATTACTGGCGGGGGCTCTACGGGCTGCACGGGCAGGAGCATCTACTCAGGGCTGAAGGCGCCGTATGTGCCGTACGCGTCGTGGAACGCGACGGAGGGCTGGGACCCGGTCACTGGTCTAGGAACACCGAACTTCGCCATGTTGCTTGATATTGCTAACCGCGGAACGTATGGAGGACGCCGCGGGATGTAACTAGATTAGGCTCATCGATGGGGTAGGATATCCCATCATCATCATACAATGTATATGAACACGCTTTTCCACCGCCCACATTGTTGTTAGCTTTAACCAGAACCCTTGAATGCTCAAGTTGATACATTATGATAACTGTGCGATATGGAACTAATGATCTCGGAAGCGTGCTGATACGACGCTACACGTGCATTTGATGATCTCATCTGTTTCCAACGCGCCACTCCCGGGGCCGTTGCGCCTCCTCTTAGCGGCCGATAGTGATGCGCCACTTTCAACACTCAACACCACACACCCGCATCAATTCCACACTCATTCCATTACCCAAACAACAATCACGCGAGGCAACGTCCCGTCTGAATTAAACCTCGCTGCATACTTGCGAAGCCTTCCGCGCCGCGTGTTCCACCACCGTCCATTATTCCCGCCCGCCACAATCCGAGCTGCCCCTTGCGGTTAGCACCCCCTTGCAGCTTATCTGCAGCAAGCACTGCGCAAGCCTCGCACCGGCGCCTCTCGGCGATGTCGATGGGAGCTTGTCTTGAAAGCGCAGCTGTATCGCCGAGGGTTGCGGCACAGCGCATCGGATGCCTGCGGAACGCTATCCTGGTCTTTGGGGAGGGGATGAAGAGGGAAGGTGCGGAATGTGTGATTGTGGAGAGGCCGCGTAGTAAAAAAGGATGGGATTTTCCGATGGATGTGGAGGGCATGGTAGTTGAGGCACAGACATGGGATGGTAACGCGAGATTCCCATGTTTTGGTCATCGCACAGCTCACCTTTACAGCTCGGAGCTACCTAACACCCGAGCGTACAATTCACCTCGCTCCCCGGCACAAACATTCACTGATCAAGATTGGCGTCCGACGGAATCGCCCTATTGCGCAGGATGATCCGGTGGCGGCGAGAGGTACTAAGGGCCTGCCTATTCCGGCTTCGTATTGATCCTGGTCACTCGATATCGGTCCATCGTCATATATCCAGAGCATCCGCGCAAGCAATCTTTCGGGCCTGGTGCGGGTTAATGACATAGTGCGCTGGTGTCTGACGTCGATTTACATCTGTCGTCCTCTTTCCTTCTTCCCAATCGTCCGAAGCATTCAATTGCACTTCGCGAGGGTTGAAGAATAGCTCGCACGAAAGACTCATTAAGCTCTATCCGTGAGCAGATCTTTCAATTGAAGAAAAGAACTCCAAGCGACGCGTTAACATGCAATTGCTCTCCTTTCTCGCCATCAGCGGCATCGCCAGCACTACTTTTGCGCGTAGCGCCCGTGAGGCAGCTTATGCGAAGCGGAATATTGTGCCTCCTGCGCCACGCTATAGATACCCATCGCAACCAGCTGCGCACGCGAAGCGGCAGGCAAAGACAATCATTCCGCAAACTGACAAAACTGCGAGTATGTGAGCCTTCATTAATGTCTCAATGGAACGGTGATAATAGGTGGCTAGAATATGTCGTCAATGGCACCGCAGGCGCAATTCCAGAAGTCAATTTCGACATCGGCGAGAGCTATGCGGGGTTGATGCCGATCAGCAGCGCAGGCAATGAGACGAACGAACTGTACTTTTGGTTCTTTCCGAGCGAGAATGAGCAGGCCGGGGATGAGATTACCATTTGGCTGAATGGCGTAAGTAACGTTGTTTCTACTGCTGATACAGCGCTGATCCCGCATAGGGCCCTGGATGCTCATCGCTGGAGGGTTTCCTGCAAGAAAATGGACCTATCTCCTGGCAATACGGCACGCCACATCCCGTCTACAACCCGTGGAATTGGGCAACCCTCACCAACATGGTGTGGGTGGAACAGCCCGTCGGTACCGGCTTCTCGCAAGGTGAATCGAGAGTGAATAGCACTCAAGAGGCTGCTCAGGAGTTTGCGGGCTTCTGGAAGAACTTCATCGATACCTTCGACTTGAAAGATAGGAAGGTTTACATTGCCGGGGAGTCGTATGCGGGCAAGTATATCCCGTATTTTGCGGACGCTTTCCTGGCGAAGAACGATTCGGCATATTATGATGTGAAGGGTGTCCTGATCTACGACCCAAGTTTCGCTTCAGACACAGTTCTCGAAGACGGTGAGTGTACCTGCTTGCTGATATCATGGTGTAAGCTGACAACAATGTAGTTCCGTCCCTACCGTTCGTGGAGCGCTGGGATGGGCTCTTCAATTTCAACAAGACCTTTATGGAAGACCTCCGCAAGCGCAACGACGAATGCGGTTACACCGACTACTACAATAAGTACCTCACCTTCCCGCCTGTCCCAGGTGCACTTCCCGAGCCTGAGAAATCTGCAAAGGACGAGGGATGCGCGATCTGGGAAGACATTCTCAACGCCGTCTTTCTGACCAACCCGTGCTTCGATGTGTACCAAGTCGCTACAACATGCCCTCTGCTCTGGGACGTGCTCGGCTTCCCCGGCTCATTCGACTACCTTCCTCCAGGCGAGACGATCTACTTCAATCGCACCGAGGTGCAAAAGGCCATCAACGCGCCCGTTGGCGAGTGGAACGAGTGCTCCAATGGCATCCTCGACACCGACACGTCCGAATCGGTGACCTGGGAAGTCTTGCCCCGCGTAATCGATGCGCTCGACCGCACAGTCGTCGTCCACGGCGACCTCGACTTCATTCTCCTTGGCAACGGTACTCTCATGACCATACAAAATATGACGTTTGGAGGCCAACAGGGCTTCCAATCCGAGCCCTGCGACGAGTTCTTCGTCCCGTATCATGCGGACTATAGCCAAGAGAGCTTGAGCGCGGCGGGCGTCATGGGAAAAACGCATACGGAGCGGAAGTTGACGTGGGTGGAGCAGGCTTTGTCCGGGCACATGGTGCCGCAGTATCAACCGAGCAGTGGTTATAGGCAGTTAGAGTTCTTGCTAGGCAGGATCGATAGTTTGACGAGTACGGTCCCGTTTACGACAACGCCGGGGGCGGGAAAGAATGCAACGATGTCGAAGAGGGCGATAGCTGGGATAGATACGGAGTTTGGGGAGATGAAGAAGTGGTATTGAGATACATATTATGAGGACGGCGTAATGTCTACTATTATTCAGAGCGAGCAAAAGGAAGGTTGAGCTAATCTCTACCACCAAATCGTTGTGGCTGCTGCACCCGAGCCGCGAATTTGCGCCAAGAGTGATGCGTACCTGTCTTAGCGCGCTCGCCATACCTCCGCACATCCCCGAGTGTCCCCGCAATCACTCCTAAAACCCCACCATGTCCGAGTCACGCCTCAATCACTTATACGCCCCGTGCCCTCCACAATGGGCTCTACATCTGCAAATACGTCCCTACCGTTGACGCGAGAGTCTGTCGTCGCCGCCCACGAGCTGATCAAACCGCACATCCACCTCACGCCTGTGCAGACCAACACGACCCTATCCACCCTCGCGTCTACACCACAGACTACCGATGCGCTAAAGGGGACGCCATGGGAGGGGCAGGAACCTGCGAGGCCGAAGATCAGGCTGTTCTTCAAGTGTGAAAACTTTCAGCGGATTGGCGCGTTCAAGGTTAGAGGGGCTTTTCATGCGGTTAAGAGGTTGATTGAGAGGGATGGAGAGGGGTTGGAAGGAGTGAGGAGGAGGGGTGTAATTACTCATAGTAGTGGTTAGTCTTCCATCCATCCTATTCATCCGATGTGTCTTCATCGGTTAAGGGAAGACCATGCTAATCATAGCTGTGAGAGTATAGGAAACCACGCACAAGCCCTCGCCCTCGCCGCCCGCACCTTTTCTATCCCCGCACACATCGTCATGCCCAGCATCTCCACGCCCTCTAAAATCTCCGGTACGCGCGCGCAAAACGCCACCATCCACTTCAGCGGCTCCACATCGCAGGAGCGCGAGGCCGTTGTGAATGAGGTGATCAAGGGGACGGGTGCGACATTGGTCCCGCCGTATGACTATGTGGATGTTATACTAGGGCAGGGAACGATGGCGTTGGAGACTGTGGAACAAGTGAATGCATTGATAAAAGAGGAGAAGTCATTAGGTGTGCATGAAGATGGGAATGGTCTGGACGCGGTGATTACGCCCTGCGGCGGTGGAGGTATGTTAGCAGGAAATGCTGTTGCGCTACAGGGTACTGGCATCAAAGTGTTTGGTGCGGAACCTAGCTACCAGGGCGCGGATGATGCGCGGCGTGGAGTAGCTGCCGGTGAGCGCATCACCAACGTCAAAACCCTCACCATCGCCGATGGCTTGCGTACACCACTCGGGGAACACAACTACAAAATCATATCGGATCCCTCATACGTCTACGGTCTTTACTCGGTAACAGAGGATAACATCAAAGATGCGATGCGGCTGGTGCTGGAGAGGATGAAGTGTTTCGTGGAACCGAGCGCTGTGGTTGGACTTGCAACGATTCTATATAACGAGGACTTCCGGAGAATGGTGGAAAGTAGTGCGGGGGAGGACGGGTGGAATATTGGTGTTGTGTTCAGTGGGGGAAATACCACTATTGAGGCTATTACGAAGATATTTGCGCCTGTTGAGGAGGGGAAGGCGGAGAGGGAGGAAGGTGTTGTGGGAAGGGATGGGAAGAAGGTTGCTGAGAATGTGGCGGGTTGAGAAGGGGTTGGCTAGGAGCAGGAGTCTATACATTCATCTATACCCACACCAGATTCTAACCTCGCTCAGCCGCAGTCCCAGAACTAAAGTCTCTACCCATGCCCTGCATCGTTGTGTCTATATCATTTTCTCTACACATACAACCTACTTCACAGCTGCCGTCCAGCGTCTTCCACGCCATCACGCCCCTCGAAGCCCTCTTCTAAAACTCCAATCAGATCATCTAGCCGGTTGACGACTAAATCGGTATGCTCGTGCTCGGCCAAATGCTTGTTCACATCATTGGCAAGCAGCACAGTAGCAGCGCCTGCGCGATGACCAGCCGTCATATCGTCGATGGAGTCGCCAACCATAATTAAAGAATTTCCGCCATCAGTGTGGAACCAAGATTTCGCTATGTGCAAAATGCCCGCTGGATCCGGTTTCGGCGGGCGGAATTCGCGCGTGATGATAGGATCGAACTTTGAAGAGGGGAGGAAGGTTGCAAGGAGATGGGCAACCGGAGCATCGAAGTTCCTCGTGCAAATCGCCTTTGGAATATTCCGCGAGTCGAGGTAGTCCATTAGTTCGACGAGGCCGGCTTGGGGTTGCTGGTCGGCCATGGCGGCGCGTTCGATGGCGCGGACTTTCTCTTGGGCCGCTTCTTGCTCTGCTTCTGGGAGCGAGTAGATGTGGTCTAGGATGTCGGTTGCTTTTGTGATGCCGAGGGCGGACCTCATTTCGGCGAACATGTAGGTTTGGGGGAGGCCTGGTGGAGGCTATTAGCATGATCGTCTAGGAATGTAGAACAGCTTTTCAAAAAAAGAAGAAAAGCTAGTCTGCGAGTGTATTGAGGATTGTATATAAAACGCATGCAATGCATAGGTCGATGACGGGGAGAAGTGAATGCGAGTAGGAGCTTCATACGCATGAAATAGAGCGAAGTAACTCACATAATGTTCCATCGACATCAAACACAATCCCTTTCAACAACGGTCTCGTATCGCCATCCACTCTTTTCGCTGGATTCAGCGGGGCAAAGCGTCGTGGTCGCTGCATCGCTGCCCTCGCGTTCTCCATCCCGGTCGTAGTTGAGTACCGTGGATAGGACCAATGACGTAATGATCGTAATGGCAAGTTTTGTATAATATCTTTTGGTATATTGTGGTATACGCGGTTCATGCTATTGAGCTCAGGTCCTGTGTTTGAATCGACGGGTCTGTGCTGAGGGTGGGTTGTGTGAGATTGCGAGGTTGGTTGGTTTGGGTGCCCGTAGTGTGGCGGGGGTTTGGTTGTCGCTTTTGAAACTCCAAGCTTCTTACCTCCGCGGTCCCGACTTTTGCGTATACTGCTATAGGGTCCTTGCTTACATGTTCTTTTCCGATCTGTCGATTGGTAGGGGTACGGAGTCAGCAAATTACGAAGTGGGGTGTCAGTACCTAACATTATATACGAGAGCCACCGTTGTCTCACGCCATTCAGACCTCCCCCGACTTACGCAATCGACCTACATGTCGTGAGATATGCGATTTGATGGGATGCTTTTCCCATCTGTGATGATTGATCGCGAGTGCTATTGCGCTGGCCATGTTGATAGCAAACACCCCGTGATTATATCCTCTATCCGCGCATACCGTCACGACGGCACTGATGACTACGTTCATAGCTGCATGTATACTGTGCCTAGTAAAGGGAAGCGCACTCTAAAACCATTCTCAGAACACGGCAAGACGAGGAACACCGTGTGCGACGTTGGAGCTGCAACGGCAGCTCGTGCTGTGAGATTTGCGACTCCACGATACTGTTTTGGTTAGCATATTGTTTTCTGTGTCCTTTCTGCTTCCAAGACATCATTGGCAATTAGTTTGAACGGAAGCAAACTGCATCGCCACCTAGAATAATGACCACCCCAAAAGTTTGATACTCCTAATCTTCTGCTCAGCGTAGCTTACTACACTGTTCAAGCTTGTACGAAATCCTTCTGCGAAATATTTTCTATACCCAGCAAGACTATATATTAATTCTCGGGCAAGATTTACGGAAGTCCTCAATGGCCGTTAATCAATAAGGATTTCAGTTTACTAATATCGAAACAGCTACAGGCCTGGATTGTCACCGAAAGGGTGTCCAGTCAGTAAAGGACACAATGTCTTGCCCAACCGAGAGTAAGAAACGGGACGGAAGAGGAACATCAGGAATTTGTGCTAAAGAGATTGCACGCGTATAGTAGTGCTGGGGTAGACTTACGGCCTTTTGGATTCGAGAAGGCTTCCATTGGAGAGAACGGTAGAGCATTTCAGTACCACTGATTGTGATGACACGCTGTTCGACGAGCGAGAAGATTTTAGCTGTGAGCAACCGGAGCCCTTGGTGTAAAAGTTCATTGAACTTGCCGCAACACTTGAGATGGGAAAAACCGTCGCTTTCTCGGGCTTCGCTAGCGGGATTCATTGATTGCGGCAGAGACACAAGCTCTGAACCAGGACCAACCAAATGAAGAGGATGCTTCCGATCCGGTCACTCTTTTCGCTTCTACGTCTAGTCCGTCTACTACGACCAGCATATCTGAGAAGTCTATTCTTTTAGGCTCTACCGCGGGCTACCTTCACGATAATTCCATCGGTGTGCCACTCTTGCACCCGCTATTTACTGCACTACTCGCATATCGCATGGGTGGTCCTATCAACGTATCGAACACAGCTTATGCTCACCGGTGGAAGCTTCCGTTAGACCTTGTAGAGGGCGCACATCCGAACTACTCGAACTCGCTGATGGCACTAAGGGTCCTGTGGAAGATCATCGGATTACTTTCGTTTGGGAGACGGAAGAAGATGTCGCAAAGAGGTGGCCTGAAATTCATGACATATTTCCAAGCGTCAATCCCACGCCACTGAGTTTCTCCCAGAACCTTGATACAGCAAACCGTAGTCGGAATGGATAGCATTGTTAGTGAGGAACTGGATCGTCTGGGATGTATTTGCAAAAGGGTCACCTGCTCGGCCATTTCGGGTAAGGAGAGCGTAGGGGATGATCGTATCTCACATAGTAGCTAACGTAATTTGTTTGGAGCTAAAGAGTGCTTAATGCGCTAGTCTGAAGTAGATTATTCTTGACTTCCCTAACACGTTCCCCACTCCACTTCGCTCTATCCTCCCTCTCATTTCTACCATGCTATCCAATGCCTCAATTGTGTTTATCAAAGCTTCTTATCTCTCCTCTATATGGTGGCGACGCGCCACAGGACCCGTATTTGCTGTCCCGTCTCGCCATTCGCCTCCGCAATATCCCATCGGAAGGGTAAACATGTTTCCACCAACAAAACAGGGGTGAGGATAGCGTAATGCGAGTATACAATAATTGCCGTGAAGTTGGTTGCCAAACAGCTTGACGGCATTGCTCCATTCCAAGCCATGGGACAGCTGTTTGCACAGTAAAACGACCTCGGTCTGTTCATATATCGCACGTCCATATACAACGCCGAGTACTATCTCGGTCGTCCGTGCAACCCTCGGTATCTGACGCAGTAGTGGATCGCTCATTTCCACCACAACCCTTCATCGGAAGTGCGGACAAGCAACCGCCGAGGAATGACAAGCTTTTTCCGTCCTAACAGTCGACACATCCTCGTCTAGGCTTGTGTCTTAGGCGTTTGATATCTACCATAGCCTATAAGTATCGAAGCATGTATCACCTCAGGGGTATCAGCGAAGCGTCGCATATTCCAACATGATATTTTCTTATATCACAACTTTGATCCTGAGTGCTTAGTGCGGTTGTGGCGGCTGCGCCTGCTCCTACGCCTACTGCAGTAGCGAAGCTGCACGATCGCGCTACGAGCTGCACGTTCACAGATGCAGCGGCGGCAAGCAACTCGAGGACTGCTTGCTCTACCATCGTATTGAGTAATATCACTGTTCCATCTGGTACCACTTTAGATATGACGAAGCTGAATGAGGGTACCATCGTAAGGCATTCGTGTTCCATCGTACAAACGTCGGCTGACTTGTAATAGGTCATATTTGAGGGCACCACTGGCTTCGGATACAAGGAGTGGAATGGCCCTCTGATCTCTTTCTCCGGTACTAACATTACTGTCAAGGGCGGCGATGGTCATCTGATCGATGGCAACGGAGCTATGTGGTGGGATGGTGAAGGGTCTAACGGTGGAAGGACTAAGCCCAAGGTACGCCCCTATGTTTCCTTTCCAGATGGGTCCCTTAACCCAACCACAGTTTTTCTACGCCCACTCTCTCAAACAATCCACCATCACCGGCCTCAATATCAAGAACACGCCTGTCCAAGGCTTCAGTATCAATTCCGCCATCGACCTCGTCCTTGACTCCATCACCATTGATAATTCGGAAGGGGATGGCGATGACGGTGGGCATAACACTGATGCCTTTGACATCGGTAGCTCGAGCGGCATCACTATCTCCAACGCGAATATCAAGAACCAGGATGACTGCCTCGCTATCGACTCTGGAACAAACATTCACTTCATAAGTGGAACATGCTCCGGTGGTCATGGCCTCAGCATCGGCTGTCGGTGGACGCTCGGACAACGATGTCGATGGTGTTGTTATTGAGAACAGTACCATCTTGGCATCACAGAACGGTGTGCGTATCAAGACTGTTTATGACGCTACTGGTTCGGTCAACAACGTCACGTACCGCGGCATTACGCTTTCCGGTATCACCAAGTACGGCATCGTAATTGAGCAGGATTATGAGAACGGAAGCCCGACTGGGGAGCCGACGACTGGTGTGCCTATCACAGCGCTCACGGTTGACGGTGTCGCGGGCAGGGTGGAGGCGAGTGCTACGCCGATCTACATCTTGTGTGGTGAGGGAAGTTGCAGTGATTGGAAGTGGGCTGGTGTCAAGGTTACTGGTGGCAAGGCTAGCACCAAGTGTTCGGGTGTGCCTGATGGCGCTTCTTGCTAAGTCGAAGTAAGATACTGTGAGCTGATGGCGAAATGGTGGCTGGACAGAAGTGCTCCTTGCTGCGTAACTGGTGTAGTAGACGGCTTGGACTGCGCATGCAAAACGACCTCTATATTGATGTATTTACGGTATTTTACGGACAATGAGGTTAGTGTTTTCATTAGCAAGCTAATCGGTTGATCATATCGTAGGGAAGTGCCACTCGGCAAGCGCACATATACCTGCGTAAGTAACACCCCCAACGATCCATGTCCTTCACCAACAAAGAAGTACAAAAGAAAGTCAAGCAATAAGCAAAGCACACAGACACTGCATAAAGAAATCCCACTTACCACGTCCTGTCTCTCATATATCGACATCTTTTGTGTCCCGCCACAAGCTTCCGTATTATCTCCCGGACACTGCTGGACACAGGTCGTCGCCGTAGTCGCGCCGCTCAAAATCGTCTGCGAGCAATAGCACATTTGATTCATTGTCCCTGCATACTTATACCCGTTCGTGTTGCAATAGGTTATACAATTAGCGCCCGTATTTGTCGCTGAAGTCTGCGAAATACCACTCGGAAGCACCAGCTCAGCTCCCGTCCCGGTATTGTAGCAGTCCACGTAGGCAAAATTGTTGGGTAGAGTCGAGGGAACATCGGGAGGGTATGTGGGGCCGTTGTCGTTGATGTAGATTTGCATGCGGCTGTCGCCACCGCAGGTTTCGTTCTGGAGCGCGTAACACTTTCCAGTACAGCCGGTGGATACTGTGCTCGGGGGGTTGATTCGATAGCCGCAATAACATTGGTAGTGGTACTCCATGCCTGCGTATGGGAACCCTCGCGTCGCACAGTAGTTGATACAAGTTATCGTAGAGACGCCGGTGTTTGCATCGCCGTTGAGCCAGGCGTCACCGGGATAGGTTATACCATCTACGGTAAATGAGTCGAGTGTGCGCGGGCCAGTATCGGTGTAGCAGTTGAGGTAGCGCCATCCTGCGGGGAGGTTGGTTGTGCGGGTCACGGAACCGTCTTCGCCAGGTTCGATGACTTGGCGGCCGACGAGAGAGCCAGCTCTGGGAGAGTCTTCGGCCTGAGGAAAGATCTTGCGAGATTTTACTGGGGCTCCAACAACGGGACCAACGTTAAGATTGTTAGGTTGGGCTGTCGCGGTGAAAAGGTTCCGGTGGACTTCCGCTAGGGTTTCGGCGCGGGGATTGAACTTGTGAGCTCTCAGTGGAGGCGTTCTGCCTAAGACACCTAGGATGAGAGAAAGAAGGAAGAGCAAATGCAGCTCCATGGTGTAATTCGCCAATGAGTGGATGCAGGGAGGTGAAGACCGATAGGGTTGACGTTGTGAACTCAAGTAACAAACTATTACGATCGCGGGTAGCTTAACTAAAGGAGCGGAATCGAGGTGCGGTTGGGATGGGGGAGGGAAATCTGAGCATTTATCACTTTAGTCGCCTGAGACGCGTTGCGCGGTGTTGTTTTGTGGAATGCAACTTTCACGTCAAGGTTCGCCACAGAAATACCCTGGGGCGGAAAACTTTATGCTAACGGTTTCTCATAACTTCTGGTGGTTTCTGATTCTTGTAATCAGTGGCGTGAATTATTTTAGTTGTGGCAATACTCTACGTTAAGCACGTAACGGAAAGTAGTTACTAGAATAATGGGTAGCAGACTAGTTGCACTTTATATGTAAGTGCTCCCCCTGACCCCTCTATTAAATAGAGATTAGAAATTTATATAAAGAATTCAAATGTAATGTAACCGTTAAGAAGCTTTGACGTCGGCGCCCTTGTCGACCAGCAGCCTCACAATCTGCTCGTGGCCTTCGACTGAAGCCGCGTAGAGCGCATTGCCGTAGTATCCACCCTGCGCGTTGACGTCGGCGCCCTTGTCAACTAGCAGCCTCACAATCTGCTCGTGGCCTCCGACTGAAGCCGCCTGGAGCACATTGCCGTAGAGTCCCTGCGCGTTGACGTCGGCGCCCTTGTCGACTAGCAGCCTCACAATCTGCTCGTGGCCTCTAAATGAAGCCGCGTAGAGCGTATTACCGTAGTATCCACCCTGCGCGTTAACGTCGGCGCCCTTGTCGACCAGCAGCCTCACAATCTGCTCGTGGCCTCCGACTGAAGCCGCCTGGAGCGCATTGCCGTAGTGTCCACCCTGCGCGTTAACGTCGGCGCCCTTGTCGACTAGCAGCCTCACAATCTGCTCGTGGCCTCTAAATGAAGCCGCGTAGAGCGCATTGCCGTAGCGTCCACCCTGCGCGTTGACGTCGGCGCCTTTGATCGTGATTAAATTGACTGCTACTTCTACCAGCCCTTCCAGACATGCGTAGTACAAAGGTTCTGGAATCGCCTGCAGGTCTCGAGTTATGTGTGACCCTTCCCAAGATTTGTCCGGGTCGTGTAGCCGGATCCAGTTACTGTATGCAGCATTCGTTCTGGACATTAATGCAACCGCCTGCTGTGTCAGACGCTCATCCTTGCATGCCTTTCGAGCATGACGAGTCCAGTGCTGTGCTGAGTATAGACTAAGCTTGATCTCTTCTACTTTATGGGTGGCAAAGAAGTCCGCCTCTTCCAGACGTTGCAGGTAGCCCAGGCAGCTACTTGCGATAAATCCGTGGCAAGTTGCTGAAGTCGCCCCATATCGCGCCATCGGACCTTGCAAACAGCGAACCGAGCAAAGGTATTCCTGGACGGAGTAATGTGCAAGGATCACCGCTTGGTGCTCCCGAGGTTGCGTCTCGTACTTGCCAGAAATCTTGTCGGATGTAATAGTTGTCAGTATCACCAGGCTCGAGCAGATATCAAGCGCGTCTGATGGATCTTCGAGAACTTCATCAGTGTCGAAGGAAATCTCGCGCTCTGGATCTATTGCCGCTATTTCGGCAATCTCCTCCAGCAGTAGCGGCCTCTCTGAATACAGTAGCCATCGCAGAATACGCACCGCATACACAGCATCCTCGGCATTCCTTTCGCCAATGGAACGGAGAATCCGTTCGTATGTTTCGTCAAGTGTCGGTGGAAGCGTGGTTAGTGATTTCCGCAACAATCTTCTATTGCGGCACCTGGCGAGCGCATCTAGCTGACACGCAGCCCATCGAAACCTTCCAGCGGTTAGTCAGTCCTACTTCAAATAAGGAGCGTAATAATTTACATTCCATGACTGCCTGTCAAGAGCACGTTCTCAATCTCATCCTGCAGGTCACTATCCTTGCGCCACTTCTGAAGGCTTTTGTCGTTGCATAACCTCTCGCGGATGTAGAGCTGAATGTCGCTATCAACTATATGACTCTGCAGGCCAATGATATACTTCTCCTCCACCAGGTCTTCTAGGCATCGTTCGAGATCCCGTTCGTTGCGGCTGGTAACAAGTAGGTGAAGCGTCTCCATTCTCCACTCAGCAATCCTAGCTAAGATGTCCGTGAGCTCAGTCCCCCCCGCGCACTCGTCCAGGGCATCCAGCACCAAGTAGACGCGTGGAAAGCCATGGATGAGATCCTTTAGCACTTCAAGATATGCCTCCATCGGCGGCTGTTGGCTGCCCCGGTGATACTGAGAGAAGAAGGCATTAAGGACGTGTGGGATTGTACTGCATCTCCGTATAAGCTGAGTAATGATCGATTTGACCATGGCTTCCGCCGCTTGCTTTTGCGGGTCGCTAAAGTCGAAGTAGAAGTAGACGACGACATGCCCCGGCTGTGGCTGGCACAACTCAAACAAGTCTTCCAAGACCGTTGAGCTTAGGATGCTCTTTCCGCATCCAGGTATCCCATGAAGCCACATCAAGTGAGCTGTACCACTTTTGAATTGTGCATAAGGCTCTCCATCCAGAAACCAAGCGCCAGTGCCTGCCTGTCGTTGTTTCTTTGCCTTCTGATAGTTGGACGATGGATCTGGCGCGCACAGCCACTGGGTGAGTTCGTTGACTCTGTGCTCTGATGGGGCAGTGCCATAGGACCACTGCAGGCCTGATTTGGTATGACGCTGCTGAAGATCTGCCCAAATGCCATGTTAGATACATTCTTATAGACTGCTGCTAAGAACTAGGAAGAGGATTTACATTGCAGTTGAGCCTGGACAACTTCCGGCGCTTTCGTTGCCATTTTCTCCAGCACCTCGCATACAGTCTGGAAATCTTCCTCCCAACGCTTCCCGAATTTGTTCATGTTGAAATGAGTCCGTGAGAGAGAGTATTTTTCAGTGGAGTCGGACAGGTCGAGACAGCCGGAGCCCTCATTGACGACAAATCCCTACAGCAAGTTAGCGGCAAGCTCTGCACATCGAGCTAGCACTCTCATACCGTTCTTTCCTTTTTACCCACGATAGCCCCAACGTTGCTCGACCTAAGCTCGTAGAAGCATGCCACATGAGCCTTGTGCTGCGCCTTACGCGCTTTCCCGAATTTGTCTACCAGCTCTTGCAGAAACTCGTTTCCAGGCTGCAGAATCTTCAGCACCTCATCTTGTACCTGATCTTTGTGGTATTCCCTCCATGCTGCCGCAAGCATTTCGGTAAGACTCAGCCCTTCAGCTCCTCTGAACGGAGTGCCGAAAAACACCAGCCCAGTCGTGGATACGAATATGCCAGGCCACTCGTCATCCTCATTCTTAGCGTCGAGCAGGGCCTCCCTCGTCAGCTGTATACGGTACGGGGATCCTGCAGACATCACCTTAAGGATAACAAGGCCTCCGAAGCAATGTGCGATGAAGATAAGCGGTCGAAGCAAGGAGCCCTAGCAGTCGCGAGAATCAGCTATTGTAGTACTGCCGGCGAAGAAACATCAGCGCACCTTTCTCTCTCGCCTCAAGCTGAGAAGTAAGCGATTCGCTACGGCAGAGACCTTCTGCCGCATCGCATTCTTTCCGAACCATGCAGACTCATAGCCATATCGCAGTATCCTAGCCGATGGCACCACTGCCGGAAGCATGTCGCGGTCGGACAGCCAGTTGACCCACTGCGGGCTCTCTTCTGAGCCAACATTCTTGGTCCATGTGTCATCCGGATGGGCGCCGATACCGTGGATTGCGACGATGCTGTCGATGCTCTTAGCAACCGTTCGGTTCAAATGGGGAAGACGTACTCGATCGTTGCGGTTGAGGTGCCGGATGAGTCGCGCTTCAAGGGCTGGTGCAGCACCTTGAGGCCCGTGTCGTCATCCGTGACAGGCCGAACCTGGCGCCAGCGCCAGTTAGCGGATCTCGAGTCGCAGTAGCGCGATCTCTTACCATGCCGCTCTTTCACGTCGTTGGAGAGTGATTCGGCTATTCAGATACACCTTCTAATGGTCGACGAAATGTCTTTATAGTTCGTAGCTACAGCCTGACCAGGCGCTGTGGAGTTGTTCGGCGTCCTGCCCTCAGCCGCAGACTCACCGGTCGGCGCAGCCTCGCGCAGCCTGCGCTCTTCTATTTTTCCTGAATTCTTCGACCAAGTCCTATCGTGTAAACTGCCATATCTGTCTACGTTACAAAACTAACATTGTGGTACGTTGGATCGCATCTCGAGGTCATTTGGCTGTAGCGAGCTGCTTTCCACGCTGAAAACATGTGAGTTGACCAAACAAGCGCCGGTCCCATCTCGGTCTCAACAACTGCTCCCAATCATAAGTCGGATTTACGATGTTCCGAGAGGCTGTGAATCAGTATAGCCACATATCTTGCAATAGATTACCCGCTAATGACGGTAGCGGGGAATGTCGAGTATTAACGTTAGCCAGTATTAGTGACTCGCCTCCACTGGAGGTACCAATCAACATGGCGACTCTGCATGAGTTTGCCCGCGACAGCGCGCACAAGGCTGCTGATGACTTCATACTATCAGAGGAGGTTCTGAGGCTTGAACAAGGCTATCTTACGAAAATTTCAAGCAATAAATGGTGGACGTTAGCGCTGTAGGAAGAAAAGTCTGTTACGCCCCAAAATAAGGCGCTATACAGATTAAGCTCGGAGACGACAATGCGAATGTAATTTTGGGGGAAGGGTGGATATAGACATTCAGGATTAGCTATTGCACGTTATTTTAATAGATTTAGAGCAGTATCTATTGCGCCCAAGAAGTTTGAGCTGCTTCAAGTCAAAGTACCCTTCGTTTGTCTCGGCACACAGGGCGTCTGTTGGTATATAAACCACCATACACTTTGACCAGGAACGGATTCGTTATTTTGGTCTAGTGGTCAAGTTTCAACAGCGTCTCGCTACGCGGGGATGGACCTTACCAGCTTCCATTAACGCTCCACGGCCAGCCGCAGTAGCCTCTTCAGCCTCGCCGCACTCAACATGAACGGCAACACCTTTCACACCCACGGGGTGATCTCGCCGCCTTGCCAGCCTGCGTCAAACCATTTACAGAGCCACGTCCGTCGCAGACCTAACAGTGCTCCGCATCATAGACGACCTTTCAGCAGCGGCAAGCGTGATAGCCGTCGTCGACATATCCACCAAAGTCGCGTCGCTCTGCTATAAGTACTCGGTCGAGGTCAAGCACGCAAAGGACAATATCGAGCGCCTTCGCCGAAAGGTGAACGATATCAAGAATGTCCTCGAAAAGCTTCAACAGCTTGAGCAGAACAACCCGCAGCTCTCTACTACACGCAATGCGGTAGACTCACTGAAACAATGTTATGAACAACTGCAAGGGCTCAAGGACCCTGGCCGAGGCCGCAAAGTGATGCGACGGGTTGGCATCCGAGCGCTGGAATGGCCCTTTACAAGCAAGCAGGTGGAAAAGACTGTTCAGAATATTGAGAGCTATCAGAACACTTTTAGTCTTGTGCTTCAAACAGATCGGACATAAGTGACATGCGTATAAGAGGATTGACATAAGCTAATAATAGACAAATAGAGCGCTTGTTCTTCGTGTTGACCGGAAGACTAATAGCCTATTATTGCCTATTATCGAAGGCGCTTCCTTTAACTCGTATACCGAATATAAACAACCCAATCTTTCGTAAACGAGAATTGGAAAGCCGAGCGAGTTACATATAGGCCTAATACTATGCCTAATACTAAGCTTGATATCAGCCAGCTACTTAGCTCGATATGGGCTAGCTATTAAGCCAGCTACTCAGCTCGATATCAGCTAGCTACCGAGCTTGATATTAGCTAGCTACTGGTTCTGTCCATCCACCTTACCGAAGTTCGATCTCTTAATGTGCTACATTACTGATGCCTCTGGTATGTACAGGACACTCACCCAACAATAGTTAAACTAAGTAATTGCACCCATTTCAAGTATTGGTAGATAATGGGACACTTCAAAGACATAAACCATACCTATCACGATTCAGATGGGCTTCGTACCTCTTGACTTATACTAGGGCGTCGCTATCCTGTAACCGCGCGTATCAAGATAATACATTAAGTACCAGCGCCCCTACAGATTAGTCTTCTTTGGCAGCAGCATGAGACTTACAAGGCACGGTACTGAGAAATGAGCGTCTGTGATGTCATATACACAGTACTCCCTTGCTAAATCCCAGGCACGCTTTACGTAAGTTCCTGCCAGCCCTTCATACGCCTCCCTCACTGCGACTACATTCTTCGCGCAACGCGCATGGTACGACGGCATCACGCTCGAGAGATTGAACGGGTCCATAACATGCTCATCAAGGGACGGATGCATCGCGCAATGCGAGACTGATAACTGTGTGAGCCTTTGCCCATAGTCCCTCCACTGATTCTCCACCCGTACAACTCCAGGCCCTACACAGACTTTCTTGCTTCCTACATCATGTTCAGTACTTTAGGGCTGCAGGACTAAGGTTAGCGATTTCTTAATACAGTACGAATGTCCAGAGCTCTAAACACGGAAACTGAAAAATTCAATTCGCCAACGCCATGTCGAAGAATGTCCGTCAAGGTTGAGTTTGCACTACCGGCTGCGGAATATCTACCTTCGTACAGTCCAAGGTAATTAGACAGGGCCCATTACTCTCCAGTACTGCTACCATTTCCAGGCCATCCCTCAAGCTGTCTCTGCTTCATGACTTCCATCTCACCCTTCACACTCTGAGAGGCCTCAGTGGTCTTCGCCTCAATGATTGACGTGACAGCTGCAATAACCTCCTTCTCAAGCTCAGTTAATAATTGATCTGTCTCATCCACAGAACCTGTACAAAGATCGTCGATCTTCCTGGCGGGTGCGTCTTTGACCTCCCATATCATCTCTGCCTGTGCGCTTCGAATATCATCGGACGTCTTCTTCAGCTCGTACTGTTGCAGCCATTCTGCTTCAAGTACACCGCCTTCTACAGTCCTTGACATATGCTATGATTCTATCCTGTTCGTCTGTTGTGTTCCTTGTATCATCTGGGCTAAGCCGACGGGTGAAGGTAGACAGGAGAAGCCGCAACCAAGGGAGTATATTCGCGAAGATATCTGTGAGCAGTTCCTGGGGTTGCAAGGCATAGGTACTGTCGGAGTCGAACACCATGTCCTAAGGCTCAAGCGCCGTGACCGCCCAGTGGTGAGGCTGTAACATCAATACCGTACAATCTTTTACTTGTCAGTGCTGCATAAGGAACCTTATAGGCGGTATATTTGCTGTTTGATAAGACCTTTTTAGAAACAGTTTCCCAAATCATTGCGGGTGGACGTTCGTTCGAGCTCCATGGACTTCAAGAAGATCAACGATGTCCAGGTGGCCAGAGTAGTGAACTGCTTGACTTGGGCTAGCACAATGGTCTCCCATGTCGTACATGTTACTTTTGTATGTGAGTAATAGTTCAACGATATCGAGTGCTCCAAGAACGTAAGCGGCCTGAAGTGGTGTTGACCATCTTCCTGCTTTTAGATCGGAGTCTGCTCCAGCTTGTAGCAGACATTCCACGTTGGAAAATCCGCCAGCTTGGGAAGCAAGACAAAGTGGTGTTCCCATATTCCCTTTAAATGAGGCAAGTACTGCACTCAGTATCGAGTGACATAATTCTCGAAAGAAGTCTAGAGGTATCGGTCTCGGACGCCTCGCACAACACGGACGCTGGGTTTCAATAAGTAGGACAAAGTCGGACCGACGCACGTGCTACATTAAAGTATTTCTGGCTAATTTAGAATTTGATATAAGTGTCCTAGTCCCGTATGGTGTGTAGCAACGCTGGATAACTCTGGAGTCCCAAACTCTATGCAGACGCGTAGTAAGCTCCAAAACTCTACCAAACTTTGACTAGAGATAGAAATCACGGAAAATCAAAAGAGCGTCGATGATGGCAGGATCGAGGAGCTGACGGGTTTTGCTCGATATGACCCCCGGGATGGCTGCCCAAGGTCCGTCACCAATATAGTACTAGGGATAGTGAGCCGCGAACCCTCGAAAGAAGGATTTTTGCTGGCTCGGCAGTAACAACAAATAGTATGTCGCCAGTTCTGGCACTGGGCTCGCGTCGTCAACATGGAAGCCGAATAAGTCTGCCGTAGCTGCAAGCTTTTGAGAAACGATGTACCTCCGAGCCGATGCATGGGAGCTCTTGAGAAGTGTCTGGTCGTCTCGTATTTCCGTAAAAACTAATAGCGCTAGGCAGATCTCAAGAGCTTCTAGCTGGATAGATATGCTTGCAAATTCCACCGCATAGTCGATGTCCTCGTAAGATACCGCAGTTAGGAACCTTGATGTAGCATGTAAACTCTTTCGATATCTCCTTGGGGCTTGTCTCAAGCTTTGTTCGTAGATATTCTCGACTGTGGGCAGTCTTCCTCACACGTCTTGTGTTTTAGTGCATTGCCATTCTCGTGGGTCTCTTCCAAGACAAAAGGCTTTGTGGACTGTCATGGGGATCCAGATGAAATAAGAGCAATCAGTACTTTGAGCCATAAGAGAATTTCATGGAATTATCTAGAGGAACACAAACATTGGGAAACCTCGGCGTGGATGGATGGAGGAAAGCCTCTTAGAGTTATTTCCCGTTCCAGGGTTGATTGGACGAAGAGTTGGACATCTTCTTGAACGTGCTCGAGTACATTCGACCAAAGTGCCCGGAAAAGTCGACTTTCTCTCGCTGGAGAATAGTACGTGGATGTTGTCATGCTCTTTGCTGATTAGCTGCTCGAAGAGCTCGGAACTATCCAATACGAAAGGACGATTGCTATCTTCAGGCGTCTGGAGGATGATATCGATTACCCGGTAGACGCCGTTTTCAAGCTTATAATAGTGTCGTGTAACGCTTGAAAGATAATATCTGTTTCTGGCTTAACCCCTCTCATAGAATGCTCTTTGATCATTGCACGAGATTCATGGGAACCTCTCCTCGGATTGCAGTGAGCTGCCGAATCAAGTTCCTTATCATCCCATCCAAACCTTGAGCCTCGTTATCACTACGGCCAGCACAAGTATACTACGATCTTCTTCCCGGTCTCCCCTGGTCTCTTTTGCGTAAATAGCGTTAAAGTGGCGAAGGAAAGTGAAACTATATTGGTCAACACTTTCGTTAACATTCCTAACATTAGGAGCGTACCAGAGAATGTTTACCCACTACCGGCTAGAAAGAATCGCAACTTGGTTACTGCTGACATCGGTAAAAAAAAGATTATTTTTACCTGGTCCATAAAACCATAAAATACTTCGCGGATACCGTTTCCATTATTTAAGCACTCATGTTCCAAAAGCCATTGTCCCGTAGAGGAGTATTGTCTTTTTTGGCCTTTCAAACATTCATGGTACTGCTGTGAATAGTTAATCTTCTAGGCCCACGTGTGTAGTCGCTCCTCCACCTCTGCTGCGATATTACCAGCCTTACCGAAACATCATATGACAACAGAATACCGATCTTTTACGGGCTGGTGAATCTCTTCAATTTGCGCTAGAGACTTTTTCGATAACGCCGAGATGCCTGCTCATCCGGGATAAGACTTCCGCGGACACGTGGGGCGGACCGAGCCAACTTATTACAATATCGAGGGTATGAATCGAGGCTTACAGTTGTGCATGACAGTACTAATCCTATCCGCTGTTTTTGACTCACGTTGCTTTATAGTATGCTTCAACTTTTGGAACGGCTCTTCGATCAAAGTCCGGAAACAATTCACGGCCCGCTGTATTAAGATTAGCAGGCCGGCACCATGGACAGATGATAACATGAAGTTTATCTGCGCCTAGAGCATTTTGAGCCGCCCCTATAGCTGTCACGTATCTT
Organism: Darksidea phi; assembly: GCA_030770425.1. NCBI lineage: Eukaryota > Fungi > Ascomycota > Dothideomycetes > Pleosporales > Lentitheciaceae > Darksidea > Darksidea phi. Next base: position 38,298 of record JASJFT010000111.1, read on the forward strand.
AATACCTCCGTGTAACATCCACTATCGCTATCTGACGATTGCTTCAGTCATGGATCCGCTCGTCGCCGAAATTTCGCTCGATGCTTGCGTACCGGGAGAGAAGACCAACGACGAATTCTGCAGCGTCGAAGATTGCTTCATTCGCTCTTTGTCGTTCTGCACGAGCCATCAGAGTAGCTTTCAGTAGCACGTCTTGATCACGCAAATGACAAGGAGAGATAGCTTACGTGCAGTCCAAACGATACCACAGAGCATGCCGCCGCCCCATACCCGGTTAGTCGTACTTTAGCTCCGCACTAATGAGTTCCTTGTACTCCAACACGGAGCAGAGTACCGGCTTTGCCTTCTCATTGATTCCAATGTCTTTCCCGTCTTGAGTAGTGACGTGCCATCCATTTTGCTGATACTCCTCGCATCGCTTTGGTGTCAACGCAACAGCCTCATCTACACACTGTTTGGGAGACCAGGACATACTGAGGCTTGTTTGCGCAAGTGCAAGTAGTCGGATCTTCTCATCTTCCGAATCTAGAGTCATAAGCCAGTTGCCAGAGATCGGGCGTCTCGGGACGCGGCGCCTGGACTGCCGGTACTTTGGTCCCTGAGGCTTCTGCGCCTAGCTCCGCATCGTCCATCAGAAGGCGCATCAATAATTCTTTGAACGGAGCAAGGAATGACGACGGGACGCTCGACGAGCCGGTACGCGTTGGATCAGGCGTGTTCGACCGGCTCTGACTTTTCTTTCCTCCCGAAACCAAAGATTTTAGACCCAGACTTTTCCTACCCTCTTCCCTCAAATTGGTCGGCATTTAGAGTTCCGCGATAGAGGGGTTGAACGGCATCAACAACCTCGAGTGTGGTGGTAGAGCAAGCTTCCACCTCGCCCCCGCAATCTAGCATCCCTCCTAGCGAACACAGGCGCTTTCTATCCCGACACAAGACATCCACGAGTCGTGTAAATGTCGCTCGGCATGTTCGTTCTAGCCAATAACGGGTCGAAAATGGCGTACCAACAGTTGAATCACGCTCGGGTGCAACGACAGGAGGCACAGCACTATTAGTCTTGAAAGGTGTACAAGAGTTGGCTTATGTCGTGCTAGTTTGACTGTGGCACTACTAAAAGTCGCCGTATATAGTCGGCAAAGCTGATCCAGGGGGTGTCAGTACATATTGTTTTGTACTGAAGGTGCTGTTTTCTCGCGATTACGACGTCCGCAGTTAGTGAGCCCGGGGTTGTTCGGCGGTGAAGAAACCACCCCCACCATTGCCTCACTCCAAAGCATGCTCCTCTTCCGGCCGCCGTGAGATAAAATCAGACCCCGGTATGTTACCGCACAGCTCGCCGACGGGGGTGTTACACGAAAGTAACCCAGCTCTGGGGTAGAGGAACGCAGAATCGGACACAATAAAGGAATGGGCCTTATTCCAGCAACTACAGTAAGTCCCACTCACAGAATACAGAGAGGGAGGGTGACACATCGTACACGCTACCACTCGTCGACTTTGGGAGTACATGTCATCCTGACATCTCAGCCCCCGTCTAACTTATAGAAAAAAAGGGAAGCACCAAGCCATCCCATCTCCACCAAACACGCAAAGCAAACACCGCACGCGCAGCCAAGAGTTCGACGCCAATGTAGATGACTCTTCTTGTTTATTCTCATCTCAACAATAAGAACTGGCCATTCAGCATACCAACAGAACCACGCTGAAGGAAGCGCCACCTAGGCCGAGAACGGGATTGCCTCGCGCTATTCCCTTGAAAAACCAAGGGATCTTGATAAACTCCTGCGCCATCCGTCTCCCTAGAGAAATCTAAACATTCAAAGCGCCGTTCCCCACCTATTACTTTTCGCTGTTTTAGGTCGGTGCGCCAAAAAACTCGGAAAACAGACGATGCCAGGTCCCAAAACGGAAGAAAAACGCCGAGACAATGCTGCCAAAAAAGTAATCGCAACAACAAAACGAGGTTCAGTCCAGGTATCATGTTTCTCCCAATCTTCCCGTTATCTTTCTAAAAGCCCTCATCCTTCTGGTTCTTGCCCTCGCCAACCCGCAAGGCTTGTTTCTCCTCCTTTGTCAGCTCAACGAGATCGGCACCGTCGAGCCTGAACCCCTTGGCATCAACAATATGCTGCTGCGCCTGCTGATGGTACAACTCATGCAGCCTCGGCAAAAAATACTGCATAACCTGGTCGCCCAGCGCCTTGGATACCAACCCCTTGTCTACCCAATAGTGCCGCACGAAAGTGCCCTTGCATCCACCCCGATTTATAGCTTCGGGTGCGCCGTTGGCCTCGACGCAGGGTAGGACGCGGATATCGTCGGGACGGTCGTAGTCGTAGCGGATGTAGTTGCCGAATGCGGCTTGTTCGTGGAACATTTCGAGTTTCCAGTGGGAGCACCCGGGGTAGCGGGCGTCGGAGGGGCATTCGGCCCAGGCTTTGTACATGTCTTGTGTGCGCTTGCTTTGTTGAGCAATGATGAAGCCCGTGTTCAGGTAACGATTCCCTCGGCTGTCGTAGTTTTGGGGTTCGTCGGGGTCAATGGAGAGCATGACGAGGGTGTCCTGCGTCATGTTCCAGTAGTTCATGAGCCATTCGAGCGGTACGTGGGGGTGGTGGAACATGACGTCCGAGTCCATAAAGAGGACGTAATCGTGTGTCTTGAGCGCTTCCCTCATCATGGGCACTTTGACCCAGGTTCCCCAGCGATCCTCATAATCGGGCGCGCGCACGAATTTGTAGTCGTAGCCATGGATCATGGCGTACGTGTAGTGGCTCAGCATGCCGGCGGACAGCGGGCGCATGCCCTTCCATTTCAACTCCTCGTTCATGAGCTGCCCCGCGCCCGTTAGCGGACGGCTGTCAATGTCCAGGACGAGCACTTTCTTCCCCAGCTTCTGCTTGAATCGCGGCTCGCCGGACAGCTGGTATACGTCTCCGTCATCGTCGGTGAAATTGGCGGCAGCGACGGGGTGTAGGATGGGCTCGTAGAGGGCTTTGATGACCGTGGTCATGGATTGGTCGTCGGGCAGTGATACATTGTTGTGGTACGAGGAGCTGGATGCGAAGCTTGGTTAGCAAGGAACTGCAGCCTTACAATGCTTGGAATGACTCACGGCGGTGTGGGAAGGGCAGCAGGCCGGTAGTTCGACTTGTAGCTATAGTATATGAAAGCGCACAGCATGGGCACCGTGGCAATGAGCAGCACACGGCGCCATCGCCCTTGCGGGCCCCCGGGCATATTTGCGTTGAGACTCGAGTAGGCGGCGGCAGGATTGTGGCCACCAACACTCATGACCGGGGGGTAAGGGAACGCGAAAGAATGGCGACGCGGAGCGATTCGGCTATAGGTCTCGTGTGTAGGGTGTAGGGCGTAGGGTGCGCGTAGGTAGGGGCGTGATGTTGCGAAGGCGCGGAGGTTGCGGAGGCCGCGGAGGCTCGTGACGTGGCCTGGAACCGCGCCGGCAATCAGGCAAGCGTATCCAGATGGCAATGGAAGGCGCGGACGAGGTAGACGACCTTGTTCGAAACAACAAGCATAGCAGCCAGCGAGAAGAGAAGAAAAGAGTGTTGGCGCCTTGGGCGAGAGTCCAGGGGTTGGAAGCCTGAGCGACAACTCTTGATCCGCTTCCATACGCGCAGGGATCGCTCAGCCGACAAAGCATCGGGAATGGCGTCTTTAACGTATGCCGTCTAGCCCTCAGCCGCACTGCAGCATTCCTGACTCCTTCCGTGTGACTTGTCCTAGACTGCGAGCATTCAGTGGAAATATTTCCTTCGGGTGAGCAACAAAGCCAACAGTGTTCTACTCTTCGCTTGGGTTCAGCGAGCAAAGGCACAAAGAAACCTCGAAGCAAGTGTTTCACCACCTATATTTAGTGCGCCGGTCGATCATGCGGGTTCCCTAATTACCCGAACCTTCCTTGGCCCGGGGCGTAGGGCTGCATGCGACAAGAGTGTGCGGCGGTGCAACATGCGAGAAGCTACGCTAGACGATGCCATCATGATGCGGACTTCACTTCTTGTATGCATCTCCCTTTTTGAAGAAGATATGCACAGGCTCCTTCTCGCTAGTCATCATGCGAGCACAACAAGGAAGCCGCCTAGTTAACTAGAAGGTTGCAGCAAGCCCAGCGGCGAGCTAAAACGAAATGACTGTGCCGTAAGTGACCAAGTAGACGGTAAATGCGGTACTATCATTCGCGCGGATTAAATTGTCTTGTGGCAGGCCTTGTTCCTTCGGGGGCTGTACCTGTCGCCCGATGTGGAAAGCCGACGTGGTAGTAAGGCATACCCATACCGTGAGTCCAAGGCAAAGGCCCGGCAGCGCCCACTGAATACCTTGTTGCACATTCTCAATGATACCGCAGTTCGTATTGACGCGCGGTGGCCCACCCAGAATTGTCGAATCGAGGCTGTGCACTGCGAGGATCATCGGGCCTCGCAACATCCCATCACAACAACCTCAACAACTCAGCATCCTTGGCGATCCCAGGGCTTTCTTGAGCGCATCTCTCAATAAGTGCCATCATGATCTGCACCCACTCTTCCCACCCTTCAGGTAGCGTTTCCCTCAACTTTGGATCCGATGAACGGGCGATGGTGTTGAATAGAAGCACCTGACCGAAGCACTGTGAACTCCATCCAAACTTGATTGGTAGGGCAGATTTCATCTGCACGCAGAGACCCATTGTAGTTGGCCAGTACGTGCCGCCTTTAAGTCCCTCTCGAATCTCGCAGTATTCGCTGTCGGTTGTATGCGAAGGCGCGTGTAGAGCCTTGTAGAGGAACGGACGTCCGATGTGGAACTTAGCCACAAGGTATCGACTCCTCAGCATGGCTTTTGCAATGACATGGGCGGGGCTAGGTGAGTCGTCTGCATTCTCATTATCCGAAAATTGGAGTGATGGCGGAAGATTGCTCCGCCATTGCTCGAGCTGATGATGCATCTCCGCCGTAATCGTAGGACTGGGATACCCCTCTTTCTTAGCAAACACGTAAAGGTTGTGTCGTATGCGAGTGAGTATTATGCGGTGCGCAGCCTGCGCTAAGAAATGGAAGTTGAAGAAAGAATCATCCTCATCCACAAGTAGCCCAGAGATTGATGTCTTGGGCCGTGGGCATGGCGTGAACTTTGGAATAGGCATGTCTGCCTCGTATTCTAGCAAACCACTCGAGGGGAGGCTGAGCTCCTGCGTAATGATGGTCTCGTACATGAGCGTATTCCAGAACAACCTCGAGAACATGTCGCCCTCCCACTCATCGAATTCTATGGATTCGGTTCGCACAAGTATGCTCATGCAGCAAAGCGCGGCTCGATTGACTGTTGCCCAAGAGTCAATGGGTCGAAGGACTTGGGCATAATAGAGAGTAGACAGCATGTAGAACTGTCCCGTCAGGAGATTATTCTGACACATGAGAAAACCATAACGCGATCGGGATTCGTTGAAGAATTTCAGACCCGGCGGGTCATCCAGGACCAGCTCATACCATTCGGGACGTTTGAAACCCGAGCTAGCCAAAGGCAGACGAGAAGGCAGCGCAAAGTCACCCTCTTCGTGCGCTTTGACTGCTAGACAACCGAGCGCAAGCACCATCAGCACCAGGCAGGTCTCGATGTCGTATCCAAAGTCATTTTCCACCGCCAATCCTAGCGTGCTCGAGTAGAAGTGAAACCCGTCAAGGACAGGGGTGTTGCGATGGAAGACGGCAAAGTATGCATCGGCCAGGCCTTTGATGGAAGAAAGTGGTAGACTGGTAAGCCACGAGCCTGGGCTGTATCCTGATGGTATATCGATATGCATTGGTAATGGCTGCCTGTTGCTTTCGATGTCGACTATGTATTCCTTTGACAGAGCCTCACGCGCCGCGATGAACTCTGCGGGTAGTATGTGCTTTACGGCAGGCCACAGTGCCACGCCATGTTGGCTGAACGAAAGCTTGACCGCACCAGAGGATTCCACGGCAGAGTACGGACTCTGTCCCGGGGTTCCGATGATTTGAGGAGAGGTCTTAGTATAGGCACCAACTGGTGTAGCATCGACTCCTGGGCTGGGCTGAGAAAATGTCGAGATGGGCGATCTGTGTTCATACGCCGGCGGCGGTGGTGCCCTGGCGTTGATGGCCGCAGTGAGGTTCTCCACTTTCACTTCAAGTCGTCTGATGGCATTGATCGCCCCTGAAATGGTCTGCTCCTTCCTGCATGGCATTAGCATTGACACGCTACAAGGTCAAGTATTCAACGCAACGTGGAGCTTGCCGAATGAAGAAATGCGATTTGAGTCCTAGCTGTTCATGCGTAGTGATTATAGAAAAAATGCAAGCAGATCTAACTTACTTCGTAGTTCGTGGTGTTTGATAGGTGCACTCGATATTCATGGTCTTACAATACCCGCATTTCGGTCTATCCTCGTCACATCTCGACTTCCGGGACCTGCAAGCGTCGCACGCCTAGAGCAATGCCGTCAGCACCTTGGCGCAGCGGTGTCCAAACAGTGACAGGCTTACCAGCGTAGCCATAAACGCACGCCTTCCCTTCTTCAAGGCCGCCGACGACTCCCCCTCATCCATGCTTGGGTCCACGCTCGCTGCATTTCCCTGCTCTAGAAGGCAGGGCGGCTCGGAATGCAATGAGTTTGTGGAATCCTCTCGTGCTCGTTTGGTCATGACATGTTAAATTGGTGAGGTAGGAATCGTGATTTGTGGCTAAGAGTGGTGGAGGGGTTGGCAATGGTTGGTGGAGCGGTGCAGGCGGGGGCGCGACGAAGCAGCGGCGCTATTCCCATATAAGACTAGTCCAACCAGGCGCACTTTGCCTTTTGTGATGTCAATATAGACGCGAGTCGTTCCTACGCTGGGCCTCATGTGAAGCCCTTCCTCCCAACCTCAATTCATCCTAAGAAATCCAGCAACACTCGCGAAAGCAACTCTGGCCACTCTCGGTTTATCATCTACAAATCACGTTCCAATACTTGCTCAACGTTTGCTCTATTATACCATTAGAATGGGGTAGTCTTTGCGAATCATCGAATGAGTAACAGCCATCGCGTCGTCAAACTGGCGGAATAACCCCAAGAGATGACACGAAAAGGTATCACGTCCCAAATACCTTGAAACGTAGCAGATTGTTGCAGCCAAAGGGGGTTGTGGCCGTTCCCTGAGGCATCACGGTATGACTGCGAGGGCAACGGCCCAGGAGCCTCATAAAAGAGGGCGTGACGAGTACCGTGGCGCAACATTCCGAGCCTCAGGGAGGGCGTGGCGCATACCACGATGTTGACTCCGCGAATCATGCAGATCGTTCTTGCCTGAAACGGAAGTCTGTGATGGGCTCCGTGCATTTCCCCATCAACCACTCACCTGACCTCATCGTCGACTTCTTTCCAACTCTTCGTCTCTTTTCCCTTGCAACCACCACTTCCATATCGGCCTACACTCTCCAAACCCTCGCAACTATGACGGAAACCTCTTCAATCGCCCCGCTGCCGAGGAACGCTACACCACCGCACATCGTCCCATCGTCGACCGCGTTGCCAACACCGCCAGCATCCCAAGAAAAACCTCATGTGACACAACAAGAAGCAATTAATTCGCCGTCAAGACAAAGCTCACAGCCGCCTTGCCTGCCAAGAATCAAAGAGATCTCGAAGCTCGACCGTGAAGCCCGCGCCGCCAATTACGTCCTCACTTTCGGCATGTACAAAGGCAAGTCCTTAAACGACATCGCAAAGAGAGACCACGCGTATATATCATGGCTCAAGACAAGCGGTTGGGCACATGCACGGGGTGACCTCGGGGACGCCATGGCACTCTATGACCGACAAGCAGTCCGCGAGCTTCACGAAAAGTACCCGAGAGCTCTCAGCTTCAAATTCACATTTGGAAAGTACCTCAACAAGCGCATCACGGATGTGCCTGGCGAGTTCATGGAGTCGCTAATCAAAGACAAGCACCACATGTGGAGCAAGAGACCGGGGCTGCGGGAAGCGTTGCTATACTGGGACGAGTGGGCGTGTTTGGGGCGACATAACTGGCATAGGCCAAGGATGATCACTGAGGAAGAGAAGGAGGCGGGAATTAGAGGTGGGAGTTGCAGGCGAGTGAGGAAGCGGGGAGCGCGTCAGGTGGTTGTCTGGTGAGTGCTCACGAGCCCTTATTATGCTGAACTCCATCTAGCTCTATTGTGACTGCAGCCACGCCAAAGCAACGATAGCATGCCCTTGACGCTCAACATCCTTCACCGCACACCCACTTTCCACAATGAAATGGTGCTCTCGCTCGGGTTCAAGTGACGTACGAGAACAGGGACTGCGCGCGAGTCAGGGTTCTGTTGATCAGGCGGATGTGCGATTCCTGAGATTTCGGGTTTTGGGAGCTGCATTGTATGAAGAAATGAAATGCTATACAAGTAACGCACTTTTGCAAACTGATGATATGTGGACGAGTGCCTGTTGTTTTTTCTATATCGCTGATATTTCGTTGTTCTGCAGGACTCAAGACGGCTGCTTTCTCATGTGCCACAACGCATCTAACGATCAAGGCTTGCTGACCCCTCCTTTCTCGGCAAAAAGGCCAGCCCTGGAGATTGAGAGGAATAGTTCAATGAGCTCTCCATACTTCACAGTGGTAGAATTGTAGGAATAAATGGCTTGGAAAGCAATCCAAAAAGAAACACCGCTTGTACGAAGATGCCTTACGTGCCGTCTCTAGTGGTCTTAAGTATGGCGAACCCAAGCGCTACGATAGTCGTATTGTTACTACAGTCTTGTTACCACAGTCTTGCTTCTCCCACCTTTGCGTGCCGATACCTCGACCAGCAGTATTATGCCTAAGATAATAGGTACTGACAATGGTCTGAATGACCTCTGCTAACATTGCACCCTCACCATTAGGCATCTTTCCCGCCCCCTAAAATGCCCCCATCAAATGGGCATCGAATCAGACAGTTCCCGACGATGGGGAGCTCTAGTCGTATCGAAAAATTTGCAAAGTGCTCATATCCTATATCACCACAAATATGCTCCAATACACGCTTCATCTAGAAAGGCTATGAGCAACTGCAACGATTCACCTCTGGACTAGCGGGCCGAACGTTTGGGAAGACTTTTCAACAAGTTCACGATGAGAATTCGAATGGGGTGATCGACCTTATATCGCATGGATGAAACGCGAGCGGCTACTAACTCGCGACGATCGTAAAGGCCTCGCGGAAGCAATCGAGTACTTTCACCAGAACGAGCTCTTGTGCTTATGAGCAAGCACACCCGCTCGCGAAACGTCGCACCTTATCATGGATAGCCGATTTTTCCAAGTCACACTTCCGGAGGAAATACTTGTCCGAATACGATAACTAATGACAGAACGCTCATATCCATAGAAGCACGCTCGAAGCCCAATGTAGCTTGCCTTCGGCTTCGCTCGGCTACCCCTCCATGCATCCTTCTCTTTCACCACGATACGAAATCTGGGCGGAACATTGATATGCAAATCCTTATTCCCTCTTTTGCCGTCCTCAAGCATCGATGAGTCAACCACGTCGTTTACCTTCCTATCTAGTTTACTCCGTCATCGGAATGATACATCGGATAAGATCCTTCTCTGATTCGGAGTTGTTCAACAATGCCGAGTCATCAACTATTCTAAGCGGCCTCTCTTATCAATCGATCTGATAAAGGAGCACTTCGTAGGTTCTTCTCCCAAATTCCTCATGGCCTCAACCCAGCGACTTTGGTCTTCGCAAACCCGCAGACCACGTTCCAAACCAGGAACCATACGTTTGACGCATGCAGAATCCTTTCGCGCCCGTACGCCTCAGACAGCAGACCAATGACTAAAGGTCCGAACGCTGTAGTGAGAAGGTAGATAGAAAGAGTCATGGCGGCCTCCGTTGAGTTCATATCCAACTCAATGGATATGGTGCTAAGAGTGGGCGCCATGATGGTCGATACCATGATGCGATTGAAGCCTGTCGCTGATAGGACGTCCGTTACGGCCCATTTCCGGCGAGTCGGCCAGTCCTAGGGTTTGAGGCTCCAAACTGTGGCGAGAAGGTCACCAGGAAGGGATCGTCAAGCTTCTCGGGAACAGGTACTTGAGAGACGGGCGTCGTCTGTAGAGTTGTTGGTGGCATTGAAGCAATTTCGTCACCGGGAACGGCAAGAGGTCCTGATTGCGTGCCGGGAGACGTATGGAGACCTGAGCAGCGCGGTCGTACATTCGCTGTATACATCCTGATTCCAATTCTCGGAGCAGTAGTAGGACCCATCATTGGCGGCTTCATGGCTGGACGAACGACATGGCGGTGGATGTTCTGGTCCACGTCCATCTTCCAGACCGTCACGATCTTGGTATCCTTCACCGCATTCCGTGAAACGTACGCACCCGTTATTCTTAAGCGCAAAGCAGAAGGCCTCCGGCGTCACACGGGCGATTTGCAATACGACGCCGTATACGAGCGCGTGGACGAAAACAAGTCGGTCTCCTCCGTCCTAGGCCAAGCGCTCATACGACCTCCACGATTGATGATGCTCCGTCCTCTTATCCAAAATCATCTGCGTTTTGAAAGCACGCACATACGGCTTCATGTACATTGTTCTTTCCAGTCTCGCAGAATTGTGAATACGACACTATAACCTCTCCGTGGAGCTCAGCGGCTTGCATTACATTGCTTTCGCACTTGGCGAGATAAGCGGCAGCCAACTCGGGGGCTGGGTCATGGATTTCTACCATCGGCGCCGCAAGTCTCAACGCGCCAACGATAGCGGCGAGCTTGAACCGGATCATCGCATTCCGCTCACATTCCCCAGCCTCTTCATGTGGCCTCTTGCACTCATTCTTTACGATTGGACCGCGCAATACCGCATCTCCATTGACTCGTAGTCGATATGGCCATCTTTCTTGTGGCATTTGGGCTGCAAGTTGGTGGGATGTCTATCGATGCATATGGCAACCATACCAGCAGTGCAATAGCAGCCTCGCCGCTTTCCCGTTTCCCCTGTTTGCACCAAAAATGTATCGGGAATTGGGCTATGGTTGGGGCAATACCGTATTAGCGTTTGTGGGGTTGCCACTTGCATTGCTGGCAACGTTTGCTCTCTGGCGCCGGGGGAAGCAATTGAGGACGAAGGACACGTTGAGCGCGTAGAGAAAATCTCGGTGATCAGAAAGAAGGTGCTGATGGCAAGCGTACAGCGTGCGATTCCATTGTCGTATCTCCGATACAGAGTAACCCCACAAGGCTATGCGCTGCCATACTGGCCCTGCATGTTGCTGCAAGCTCAGCCTAGTCTTGTATTTTCCGCCAGCAACACCTCGTTAGTGGCATGGACCCCACAATGTACCTAACCTCTGGGTATGATATGCTACATGATCTGCGGGGCTCCATTGAATGCCGAAGGTGGGTTGTTATATGTTGTCAGTGTGGTCCAATCTGAGCTGCGTTCGGCGCTTTCGAGATATTGATACTTTGCGGCTAAATGACTGGGTTTCCCCATACAAAATGGGGCCGACGAAAGAAAGAACCAACACAGAACAGGCGATTCGAATTCTACGACGATAAAACTAGAACGACATGGCGCGCTCATTCCTTTGGGCAGGCGTGACTTTCGCCTCCCAAGCCGTAGCAGCATGCACCCGCGCATCCCTCCAGGAAGTTACTGCCGCTTACCTTCAAGCGCAAGCCGCCGGGAAACCAAGCCTTCTTCCTCTCGCAACAAATGTTACATACCTCGAGAACGATGCGACCGTGGACATTGCCAAAAGCCTTTTAACCCAGGCCATCACCATCGATTTGAACCGTAGCCTCCATGACACCGAGGCATGCGCGACGTTCACCGAGATCACAGCAGCTACAAACAAACACCCCTACGTGATCGACACTAAACTTATGGTTGTTGGTGGCAAGATTACGCACATCGAATCCGTCATCGCGGACGACGGTGACTGGCTCTTCAACGCTAAAAATCACTTAACGTGGGCTTCCAAAGAGTCCTGGGACCCCATTCCAGCCGCCAAACGCGATACTCGTGCAGTCATCCAAGCGGCTGGCGATGCGTATCTTAATAGCTGGGGCGACGGCAAGGTGCCGGTTCCATATGGCACGCCCTGCGCCCGTCTCGAAGGTGGGATGTACACCGGAGACAAGAGCCCAACGACGAATACATGCAAGATGCCAGAATTCCCGCAACCGTTCAAGATTGTCAAGAGAAGCTACGTTGTGGATGAAGAGGGTGGCGGTGTGGCCATTTTTAATGAGTTTCCGTTCATTGACAAGACGAGGCCGAACGGAACGTCTAGTATGAACTTGGTGAGAGTTGAAGAAGGAAAAATTAGATACATTCATGAGACTACCGTATGTGCGACGAGAAACTGTGGACGGTAATGGGGCTTTGGAGGGACAAGTCTGGACCTAGAGTTTCGTGTTTACTTGTGCGTTTCTCTTTTGCGAGCTGTAGCGAAGAATCATGTCCGTTTGTGTGCATTGTCGAAGTCAGCGCCTACTATTCAAAAACACAATAAACAAACCTTACAGCCTAGACACTTGGTGGTTGAAACCCGGCCCCAGACGTTTCTGACGCTTGTTGTTTGGTAGGTGAGAGAGTATGATATTTTTTGCTTCCACTTACCAATGGCTCTTCCTACCGCTCACTAGTCATACGATGGCGCGTTCCAACTTCAGATCTTAGGCGGCTTCCCAAAGTCAAAACGAACAGCTTCGCCTTTTCAGACACTCTTGTGATGAGGCGCAACAATGCGCAGCTGTGATTTGACTTATGGCTGATGCTCGACACCAAAATAGCGACCAACTCGATCATCTCATCACAGCATTCGTCATGCGACTTGTTGAAGCGGCGAAAGTTTGGTCACGTTGGGTATCATGGTAAGGCGTCCCAGCCTACTGCCGCAGCCCGAAAAAGATCTGGGCACGTCGGAGGTTTCTACTAACGCAGCCGTGATCCCCGCTCGTTCCGCCAGTCTGAAACAACCCCTAGGAAATTATCGCGCCAGAACCGGAAATGACGACGGGCATAGGTGACGAAACTGGGATGGTTCCGAAGGTGTGTAGTGTTGTGTTCTAATGAGGAACATGGGTCGAGGAAACACGAGTCATGATTAGCGGGAAAATCATAGGGCTGGTCCGCGCGAAGAGTGCCCGAATAAATGGGGTTCGAGGGTGCGGATGGAACCAAAGCTGTCGCTCAGGTCAATCCAGGTAGCGTACCGCTAGAAAGATATCACAGTTGTAAGAAAATGCTCCATTTAATACGTAAGGTTCATTCAACACTCTGACAAAACGGCCCGAGAAGAGCTGACGACTGTTTGTCCCCTTAGGCATCGCCTGCAGTTCCACTCCACGTGGGTCATACCAGTATGTCGGGTCTGCACCAATCCCTCCAGGTTCCAAAGGGGTTTCGAGCGCGCGCTAAGCACGGACTAGTTCGGGCGTTCTTCGCATCGGTGTTATGCTAATCTGGGTAGCAGGCCACTCGCGGTGGTGTTCGGTATATCATGTCTACTACTTTCCGTCTGCAACTTTCGCTTCTTTTGTGCTGAGCTCACTTCATTTTGTTCCGTCCAATCTATGAGCGAAAGGCCGGGTTGAACCTTACGCCCCCGCGAATGCGAGGGTGAATGACTATGGGCCTGCGATTCCGTGACGACGGAGCTGACAAGGTCACTAATTATGTTGACCCATCGATTCAGTTGAATCTGGGGTTGTGGATGTTGTTTGCCGGTGCTACAGGGCTGCTACTTCTGAGGGTGTGGGTTAAGATTACACGGGGGCATGGCCTATGGTATGACGACTACATCTTGATCACGTCATGGGTGAGTACGCTCTCCTGCAACACCTGAGCTTTGTCTAATGAGGCTATCACTAGCTGGTCCTTCTCATCAATGATGCCATTATCTCCCACGAGTATGCCACCGGCTATGTCACGCAGAACGGCACAAAATGGGACGACCGAATGCACATCCTCATCAACATCACCTCCTGTGGTACTCTAATCGGTCAAGCGTGGTCGAAAACGGCCTTCGGTGTAACTCTCCTCAAGCTCGCGAACAAATGGCAGCAATACATACTCTGGTTTTGCATCGCGACTATGAATGGATATATGCTCGCGAAGATAATTTTGCAATGGGCCAAACTTTGCGATGAGAAAAGCTACGATGTATGGTACCGGTTGGACTTTTGTGTTACTAAAAAGTGGCGGGACGATTTCAAGGAAGGGGGAAACGGTGAGTGCAGCCGCATCGACGCATACGGACGTTGTGTGTCAAGGACTGCCGATCACTAATGTCCCTATTTGTAGTCTACAACATCATCATGGACTTCGTTTTCGCACTTTTCCCATGGGTGATAACCTGGAAATTGGATATGCGCAAAAAGGAAAAGATCGGCCTTTGCATCACGATGAGCTTGGGGATGGTCATTGCAGTTGTCTCCGCTATTAGAACAGGCTGGAAAGATTCCGGAAACAGACGGGACCCTGAATACTACTGTAAGTTTTTGCAACAACTCTGTCCGTGCACCGTCGCTATCATGCCAGTAAAAGCTAATGCATACTTTTCTTCAGGGCGCAACGCAATGTCAAACATCTGGTAAGTTGTACCATCATCCTTGACCCTATACGCTCGCTAACGCTCCCTCGCAGGTTCTCCTCCGAGGTCGCCGGTACAATAATGGTCCAATGCATTCCTGTCCTCCGCCCCTTCCTCCGGGACACCTCTAAACGGCTGTCCTCCAAACGCTCGTCTGCCAAACGCCCACCCTCCAAATCCTACGAACCTAGCCCTCTCAGCCGAACCTGGGAGAGGAGCTCAAACCGCACCAACATCCTGTCCTGCCACCAGAGCTCTATCGGTGGCTTTAATTTTGATTTCAAAGAGCCCATGGTCACGAGCACATCGGGGATTGAGTTGACATCGTTAAGTGAAAAGAGGGATTTTGAGAAGGGTATTGACAGGGAGGAGTGGGAGAGGGGAGATGTAATGATGAGTATTGCTGAGGAGAATGATGACGAGAAAAGTTTGAGGGGAAGGGGTGCTTGAGAAGAGTCGCCTTGCAGTCCCTAAAGTCGGCATCATTTAGCGACACCATTTGGAGAACAGCCTGACGCCGACTTTGTTTGACGTCTTCAGGATATGCGGGCGATGATGGGTTCCTGTAAGAATGAATGGCCAAAAGTGGACGTTATGATCTAAATTCTCGGCGTGGCTCGTAGCATATTGTTCATTTCCTCGCGTATGTAGAACTGCTCAATCCCAAACACTAATGATTTTCGGAAAGCTATTGGCTACCATAATCTATCGAGCATACGTGTAATGACGAAAAACCATCAGTAGCCCACCTCTCAGCGCTCGGTAGCTCGCAGCTCCTCGAGCTTGATCCCGATAACCTCCCGCAGCCACGGACGATGGGTCACCCAAGCATCGAAGTCGCCGAAGCCGTGCCACTTCCAGCCGCTGTACTGCATAAAGGCCAGGCGCTCCGCGATACACCTATCCTTGGTTAAAACATCCAATCCCTTTTTGCGCAAATTTCAATGAAATATGAATCCGAACTTACACAAAGAACGAGTCTTGCTTGCTCACTGTCAAGCTCAGGACGACGTCAATATCCGCGTACGTAAGCTCGTCCCTCTTAAGCTTCCGCCAATAGAAGTTGAAAATATCCTGCACATACCGATCCATACCCAGCATCTTACCGACTCTCACAACCGCCAGGTCTTTTTTCATATCATGCAGGATCTCGAGGTATGGAGCTTGCGGCAGAGTCCAGATATCCTCTAACCAGCCGAGGAAGTGCCTGATAGGACTCGGGTGCAAAGCGATCAGCACGAACTTGGGCACTGCTGGATCCGAGTGGTCGATTAGAGAGGCCTTGCTGGATGCTGCGCGAAAGACGTCGATGGGGACCTTGAAGGTTTCAGAACCAGAGATTATGTGGAGGAGTAAACTGTTGCTGAGACGGCGACGCCGCATGTAGGTGAAGTGACGGATGTCGGCGTCTTGCTGCGTGGGATCGAGGGGAAGAGCCGGGTTTGGAACGAGCGACGACAAGCGCGGGGTAGTGCTCGGAAGTGCTAGTGCGATGGATGGGGGACGAGGGGGGAGAGGGTGCATGCCGATGGTGCTTGTTGTGGACACGGTACTGACCGGGCGCTGGATGGGATTAGTGTCGTGTCAGGCGTGAGTAATTCCGTGGTTCATAGATAATAATATACCTTTTTGGGTTGATTCTGGAATTGATCGAGTCGTTAGATGCTATGCTTCATAAAATGCTAGGTTATATAGATATAGTAATGAGGGTGACCGTGGTAGGCCAAGGCTACTTCTTGAACCGTGATCGAAGATCTTGCAGAATGTCACTGGGTGCCATGTATTACGCAGGGCATACTTTGAGCAGAAAAGGTGCTTTGAAAAGGCCGCAGATTTAAACCATGTGCAGGTCGCAAGTACAATCCAGCAACGAAGCACTGTTACTCGAGATTAATCAAACTCAATTGACCAGCCGTCTAAGTGGAGCATGTTAAAAACCCCCTCTCCTTCCACTATTAAAAAAATGAAGTTTAATCGCCGGTGATGCATTCTAGGCGCCACAGCCACGACGGAAAATGAGCCGTGCTTCCTCCGCGGTCACCGTATTAACACGCGCACTGTTGAGCCTCCGCTGCAACTGCTCCCTCATTTCCTTCTCCCTTCGACGTCTTTCTTCCCGCTCTTTCTTCACCTCATCGCTATTTTTGCGAGCCATCGCGTGCTGCTCATCTAAAAGCTTCTTCGCCATCTTTTCTGTAGCTATGAGTTCTGCCTTTTGCTCAAACTTTTGTTTCTTTTCCTCTTTCGCCTCCTTTTTAGTGCGGTGTTCTGAAAGGAGCTGCTGGTACTGCGGCTTGAGAACCTCGCGGATGCGTGGGCAGCGGTTCATCCAGTCCACTAACTCTGGGTCCTCTGTGTTGCGCTCGCCATGTATGAGTTCATTGGCGAGGCGGTGGACTACGCATTTGAGGAGGGGAAAGGCGGGGCTTGGTGCCGCGCGATCGATGGCAACGAGTTGCGGAAGTGTGAGTGGGTCGCGCTTGAGCTTTGCCCAGCACAACTTGATAACATGACTGACGGCGTTGTCCATGCCGAGTATTGTAGCCACAGCGATCATGTTAACATCTTGCGCGAAGTTTCCCTGCGATGAAAGACAGTAAGCCTTGACCTTCTTACAGGTGGTCTTCATCCAGGTGGCAATCAGCTTCAACGCGTCTTTGTACAGCCTATTACTAATATTCATGTGGACAAGCGGCTGCAGTGGCGGATTAAGATACAGATTACGCGCTTCCTGTGAGGCTGCAAGTAACAAGCGAAGCGGAACATCCGCGACGAATTCGTTGTCGATGGTTAATCGAACAACGGAGCCTTCGAGGAGCCGCTGGCGGTTGGCCCGGGATAGATTGAGGAAGTCGTCGACGTCAAGGACGAAGTCATGGATATCTTGCGGCAGTCTGCCCGTAATGGGGTCATACCATTGCACCGGAGCTTTCGTAGCTGGTGTCAATTGTGCCCTGACCTTTGGTTTCTTCTTTCCGTTGTACATGGTCGGGAAGCTCAGTGTAGGTGGAGGAGGAACGCCGCTAGTCGTTCGCGAGCCATTGTTTCTATTCGACATGGCGATTGATCGAGGGTATATTCTGATGGCTTGAGCTAAATAAGTAATTTCGGTAAGTAGTCAAATTCTGCGCAAGCATCGAGGGTAGCAAACTGTCTTCCTGTGGAGAGAGCAAATATACTTACGACTGTAATGGGGAATATAGCTAATGGCGAAGCTACCACTGTATAGAAACTAGAAGGGAAATCCTTATAAATAGCTGGGGCTGAGAAAGATCGATTCGGGAGCGGGCGAGCTTATTTAATATATATGAGAAAGACTACAGCCGAGTGACCCGAGAAACGCACAGATCCGCGCGGAGGTGAACTGGGAGTGCTCAAGTTTGAGTGACGTCAAATGCCTGCAGCGCACTGGAAATTGACTGAAGATTAATGGTTGTCTCTAGTCAAGAGATATCATTATCCGTAGGTTCTGTGAACGCAATACCAGTTACCGGCTTGCTTATTTGAGTTTGGCAGGAAAACTCGCGTATTGGGCGTACTAGTTGTAAAACGCATCTTCACGCGTCCCTGATTTGGCCAGTAAGAACAACTCAACTAAACGGTTCTTTCTTGATGTTAACAAGATCTACCCGATCTAAGAAATGTAGAAGTTAAATTGCCCAGAGGTGACGGTAACGAATTCTGGGGCTGATTGAATCTTTACAATTAATCCTTCAATAAAACCTCTCCTCAAGATCGCGTAATGTCTGCTGTCCCAAACGCGCTCATTCAGTTATCCTTATCATCAAAGCCTGTTCTCGCTCAATCTAAGAAGAGCTCTAGCGACTACAGACTTTAGGCTAACTCTATCAACCGCTTTGCTTGCAGATTAAACGTGCTGCCAACGCCGTCCCCTCTCCCCATTCTGCGAACTGAAAGCAATACCAGCACCTTCGAGTAGCTGGTTAAGCGTACCATCCTGATATAGCGCCGATCTGAAACACTCCCTCCAATTCTTCTTCGTCTCGTCACCTTCGCTCATCTCTATGTCCTCATCATTCGAATCTCCCCCCTCCTGCAGTCGCTCATCTATCTCATCTGCCCACTCCTCATTGTTTGCTTCTGCCCAGTTTATGACCTTCGTCAAGTTAGGCAGGTCGTCCTGCTTCCGAAGGATACCTTCGACAAGGTACCGCTCTAAAACCTGGGTACCATCGATAAGCTCCAAAGACTGAAGGCTCGTAGGAAGCTTGCATTGCATGAAGCTTTTGCTAACCTCGAAAAACGCCTCTTGCGGCGCTATAATGCGGTGTAGCTGATGAAGGTGTGCGAGCGATATTATGCATCGCACACCGATGAGACATTGAATTTCGGCCCTCATCGTGTCGATTATGAGAGTTTCGACAGAACCGCTTTTGATATAGCGAGTAAGCCTGTCATAAGATCCGTCATGTTCCCACCCATGTTCCCAGTGTGGCTCACAGGACGTGAGTCGAATGGACAATGTCTTCAGCTTAGGCAGGCGCTTGATGAGAGTCTCAAGATAACGATGAAAGGAGGTATTTGCGCTGTCAATAAAGGAGACATCAACGTCGATTGTGAGCGTGCGGACCCTGGATTGGAGCCCATCATCAAATAGAGCGATGGAACCCGGGATGTTCGCATGTTGTTTGTTCTGCAGCGCAAAGTGTACTGAGGAGATTCTCGACAAGCAGAAAATGGGCCAAGGAATAAGCGAGTCAGTGGTGAAAGAGGTCAGGCTCGACAGGCCAGGTATCTTCGTGGAGTCGAAAGCTTTGGACGGCGTTCCAAACCAGTCCTCGAGTAACAAAGGCTGTGTCTGGTAATGCCTGTTCTGTTCGGTCATGCCAACGCCATTGTACGCTTTGATGTTGATATCTTGCAGATTTGGTGCTGCAGCCATGATAAGACCGACGAGAGCGGGGCGGTAACCTGATTTGATCAACTTCTTCCATGGGTTATTGATGAAGCTTTTATCCCGAATGAAATCCTTGATAGACATGTAGACCTCTTTCCAACTACACCCACATTCGCCTTTAGCCCATTGGTAGCCAGTTATGCACTCGTGACTGTGCGTTGTGCACTGGTTCCAGACTTGCAAATCTAAACTCTTAATGAAGCTGGCGAGCTCCGGACGCCTGGTGATCGTCCGCAAAAACACTGCAATGCGATAGTGATCCCAGGTCCGATCTCCATTGGCTGGATTAATGAAATTTCCAATGGAATCAGAACTCGCGCGAAGTAAAGGAGATGTATACAAAGCTTCCTCGCCGATGCGTTGAAACTTCCGACTTATCAGACAGAAAGGTAGAATTTCGCTGTTGCTGCTGGAAGCATCCTTCTGTCCGTGGTTCTTTGTGATATAGTTGGCAACTGACAGGAGCAGTTCTTCCGGAAGGCCATCGAGACACGGCTCAGCGTTAAGTACTGGTAGCATGTTGGCCACCATGGATATTCGTGTTCGAATGTTGTAGAGTCTATGCCTGCGAATGTCAGTTTGGTTCGGTTGATGCTCCCGGTAAGTGGAGCAGGATTTTCGTTCGCTGATGTTGATTGTTATGCGCATAGGTCGTACCATACGCTAGTCCCTAAACGGGCTAGGGCGTTGACGTAGAAGGGATTAGTTGACCTAGGAACAGTTGACTGACCTCACCTAAGTCCGTGCCACTCCACTTAAGGCAACATTGCGACATCGAGACGCAATCTAATGCCACAAGGTGTGGCTTCGGAAGATGGCATGTTGGTGCATCCAAAGGAACTCTTCAAGGCGAATGGAATACTTGCTATCAACAGATATATAGTAGTCATTATCATCCGCGGCTCAAGGCGGCGGTAGATCTTTGTCCATGTTCTTCACTTTTCCTATTCTCCTACTCGTTCTCAGTTTCATCGTCGCTTTGCTTTGGGCTGGAATTGCTAGATCAACATGGACGCATCCGGATAGAGTGTTGGGATTTAATCAATACTGGGCCTCGACCCGTCAATTTATTCTAGATACTTTGCTATCAATCGCATTTCGAAGGAACCTGCAGGAGCCTACATGAGTGAACTTGTAACGATAGCTAGGTGCAGCAGTATGACAGCGACCTCTATCGGACTCAGCCCATACGCGTAGCTTCAAACGCTGGGATTATCATGTATGCGACCTCAGATCCATACCTCATCGCCAAAGGCAATACCTCCTGAGGCGTTCTTCGACGCCGCCGCCCGAGCTGCCTCGTCTTTCTCCGCCTGCTTCGCCGCCTTCCGCGCCTGCTTCTCCTTCCGTGCCTCCGCAATTCGCTGCTCCTCCGTCTGCAGCGTCGTCTGCCCCTCCGAACTATTCAGTTTCTCATTGTGGCGTGCATCAGCTTTATCCATAGCATCCCGTAGCTTCTGAAACTCGGGACGCCGTAGCGCGACATCCCAAGCAGCCTGGTCTGTTTGAGGGAACTTCTGGGGGTCATGCACGCGATACAAGTGCGCCAGTCGACCCGCCAGTGCTGCCAACAGAGTATCTTCTTCCCCAATGGTGTGCTCCAACACAATCTGCGCCTCTGTGATTGTGGGTACGCGCTCGCAAACGGCCTTGCTGTATCCTTTTGCGATGTGCTGAACGTACTGGCCCATACCTAATGCCTCGGCTGCGACACGAATGTCGAGGGCCCCACTCAAGTCATTTTGCGGGTAGGCGATGTCATGGACCTTGGGCGCGTAGCATGTCCCCTTGATCCACTCCATTAGGACGGAGAGAGCCGTTGCGGTGATGCGCTCGTTGACAATCTTGGCCTCGGACACTCCGGGCTTCTTCTCGAAGTACTCACGCAACAATGAAGAAGTAACTACCATAGCGAGCTTCGGCGCGGCAAAAGTCTCGAACTCGTCCTTTGGCGGGAGCGTTGTACCGGCCTTCTCGTGCGCCTTAAGGACACGTTCGGAAGGCTGCTTCTTGATGAGAAGAAATGCATTACCGGCAAGAGGCAGCCCCTTACGCGCTGATAAAGCCCAGTTGCGAATGTCTTGACCACCCTTCATGGTGTTCATCAGTGCAACTTGGTTGGCGATTTGGATCGAGTTGGGAAGTTTGGAGGCGTAGTTGGTAGTTTTGGGAGCGTGGCGGCCACCACGGGGACGGTTGTTGAAAGACATACTGCGCTTCAAGAAAGCTTTTCAATGTGAGCAATAGAGAAACTGAGGATTCTCGACAGTTAAAAAGAGGTGCGGCCGTGTGATGAAGAAAAGGAGATTTAGAGCCCTGATGGGAAGAACCTATATACTCGCTATTGGATATCGGAGTGTAAAGCGTCGTGAGGGAACATTTACATACATTGACTAGACAACGAGATTGTTGCGTGATAAATCCCATCTGCTTCTGTGACGGGGAAGCTCGAGCATTGTGCATCCGAGGATATGAACGGCCATTATCCCTGCACAAATATGATTAGTCTTAAAGATGTACACTTGAGTCACCAGCGAAACGAGACGATCATGACCTATAGCTATATTCACAATATTCCCTGGGACCCAAGCAATTAGAATAGGCTCGCGCCAAGTTGGCCATTAGCGACAACACTGCTTGCTGAATGGAAGCTGGACCTGAACATTGGGTTTAGCTCGTACGGGTCGAATGAACTCCAATGAATTGTTAAGTACGAATCAGAAGTAGGATATAGATTTTCAATCACAATGTATCCCTTCAGCATTTATTTACGGTACTTGTGGCTCAGCCCCCTCGAAAATTAATTTTCTCGGGCGTAAGAACTCCTTTTTCGAGAGAGTTAAAGTATCGCCTCCTGCGCACAACCATTCACAACGCCCGTGTCGCAATATAGACGGCCAACACCATAAAAGGCGATCTTTAAGGTGATACGCTCTACGGAACAAGTCTCAAACGAAAAGTCAAGATGGCCTCAAAGCTCAGCCCAGAGCTAAAGCTTCTGCTCCAGCATATGCAGTTGCAACCCGTCAATGTGCAAGACTGGCCTGTCGCAAATCGCATGTTCTTACTTACCGGCGGAACCGTCTCCATCGCACTCAACCGCGACTTCATCGCCACCATCCCCAAATTTGCCGCTATCGCCGTCTCTCCGCTTGCTCTAAGAGGGCTAATCGGCAACAAGGCGACACCGCAGGGAAAGTGCATCAACTGGACCGTTAGGAATCTCACACCAGAGGGTAAAGAATCCACCACATCCGCCATGAAAGCGTTCGCCTTTTGGCTGAACGCCCTCTGTACCCCCGCCCCTTCCTCCCTCTGCGCCCCTACCGTTGACGCGGAAATCGTCCTCCGCAAATACCTGCACGAGCTAGAAATGGACCTCTATGCCGCTCCACTCGTCACAAAGTTTGTTCACAACACCATGTCACCCGTCTACACGCTAGATCAAACAAAGGCCATCGTCAAAAGCTGCACCAAACCTGACGATCCACTTCTCAATAAACTAGGTGTTGCTCTTGTGGATAGGATGATGGCAAAGGGTGTATCGGTGCATGTAAAGGTGTGGCTGAAGATGTTCGATACAGAGGATGGGGTAGTCGCGAATGAGGTGGAGAGGGTGTTGAGGGTTGATTGGGGCAAAGTGTTGATACCCGCAAAGGGGTATCTCAAAGATTTCTTTTGTCCTACAGAAATTTGGGATAAGATGCAGGCCGAGAAAAAGGAACAGAATTGATCAGAGGTAGAATAGATCCGGCGTGTTGCGTGAGTGTAGTGTGAGAGCTAGTGCTTCAATAAAAAAAAATTTTGCGCAGCTGTTAATTTATGCATTAGGCATAGTGCCACTATGAAAACCCAAACAAATGGATCCAAAGAAATCCTTAAAATAGGCCTAATAAAGGGTCATCACAAGAAAGCTCGAAAAGCCGCAAGGGTGGAGCGTCCTTCATCTAGGTCGCTCGGCTTATCTCAACACCGCTGCTCCTGCTCGTCTACCAACTTCTCCGCAACCGGTTCTACGCTTTATGAAGTAAACCTGAATTCGAATTTGCGGGCACGCAAAGCACAACGCTTAAGCATCATCTTGAGAAAGTCTGTATACCTCCTCAGCTGGTGGATTAGTAATGGGTACACTCTTGGACCGATTCGAAGGAAAGAAAACTCTAATCTGAGCAGTTCCAAGTCCTCAAGCCCATGCGTCTTGCTATCGGTGCGTTTGAAGGCTCCGATAGCATCAATCTTCGATTCGACAAAACAGCTATAAAGCTCAAGTACGTAGTTGCACTTGAGATCATCGAAACATAGTTGCCCTATGTGCCTCGACTGTCCGTAGTTCTTAGGGAGTAAAAAAATGAAGTTGGGCGGGTTAGCGTAGTTACCGTACTTTATAGTAACTATACAGGTCACGTGTAGCAAAGCAGTCTGCCACTGCGTACAGAGTTCTAGGCTTCAGAGAAATAGACTTAGGTCGAGAAGAGCGCCAGTGCTCGGGTGGGAGGTTGAGAAGTATGCGTGCTTGTACGCTTGGTGATCCGACACTATGGATATGTCGTATGCTGATAATGGCGTCGAGAAAAACAAGCTGGAAATAGTAAGGCACATTTCTCAAGGTAGACCGTGAAGCTTGTAGGTGCATAGTGCCGAAGCGAAAAGCTGGGTTGATGATGTTGTTATAGTAAGGTGTTGCAAGGTCGACTTAAAGACCGGTATCGTGGACGTTCTATGGCATACAACGTGGGTGTGAGTATCAGATAGCATTGAGCTGGCTGTACGGGTGCATAGTTGGCTTGTGGTTACTGGATGGACTATGAACTCAACTTATATCGTAGTAGAGAACTAATGTGTGAGGAGCAGGATTGATCTACGTCAACGTGAAGGTGGAGCGTACTAACTTAGTGCACAAGAAAGCTTCGCCACACTGATAAACCACATTTCCCTCCAAGGTGCCCAAAACCTTCAAGCCTCCTTCAGCTCCCGACCCTGCTCTTCTTGGCAAGCCTCTTCGACCTCCTCGGCTGATCCTCCTGCACCTCTTCTGCCTCGCTTTCCTCCTGCATCACCACATCTTCGTTCTGGCCACTCTGCTGATATTTCTCTGAAACATACCTGGGCAGTCGTTGCGAGGCTTTGACTTCCTTGTTGAAGACGCGAGCAATGCCTTTCCTCTCGCTGTAGTCTCGTCCACTGGCGGAGATCATTGGCACAAAATTCTGTTCTTTTCCCTTGCCTTCGTTGTTTTTGTCTGCATCAGGTATTCCGTCCTCAGCGTTGTTGGTAGGCGTTCCGTACGTTCCGTTGGTGTGTTCCTCATCATTGGACTTTCCAGGGTTGGCGGTCTCGATTTTGCTCTCATCAGAAGCAAGCCTATCTTTTGCCTTGCTATATTGGGCAGCTTTGGAGCTTGCGCTGAGTTTTGCCATACTAGTGCTGAATTGGAGTGTTTGGGAGAGCGTTAAAGGTGCAAGAGAAGTTGATGGGTCGAAGTTACGATATTCCTTAATAGGCCCAAATACAAACACTACGACGCGCTACCAAGATCACTTGAGTGAAAAATTATGTGCAGTGCAGTACGTCATACTATTAAAGGGTACTATTCACCAGTTCGCTAACATAAGTTGCATAAAGGTCGGACTATGTCAGAATTACACACAGCCAGCTTCACCAGCCACAGTAGGGAAAGGCTAATGTAATATATCTAAGGTAAAATGTTACGGCATCTGCCATTCTGGATTAGAGATAGAAACATGACAGACTGAGCGCAGAGATAAGGCATATAGTCCACATAGTTTCCAATTGCTCAGAGCGAAGCTAGAAGAGGTTGGTGGGCCGATGCATGACTACTTTGCCCAAACTGTGCAAAGACCACCTTAAAGATACTGCATACGGTTCATGCCGACCGTGAATGCGAAGAGATCATATTGCGATAATCATTCTCTGGAAGATATTGCGCCAATATTGAGTGATGAAGTGCGTGGTACGCGTTTCTATTACGCGTTTAAGCATTCAGTGATTGCATTAACTACTTTTGCAGCGAGAGAGTATTCTTTAGTGAGTGTGCGTGTGTGAGGCTAAAGAGCTTTATCATGATCCGTGGATGACTTTTAGCTCGCTACCAAGCTTGATAATGACTCTCTTCTCAACAACCATACTTAAACACGTCGGTTCTATTCCGAAAACTATGATATTCTGTTTGCATTTGTGCCCAACTTAGGCTTTAATAGAGGTTTCAACCGGTTAAAACCGTGCATTCTTCCACCTGTATTTGTTGCCCTGAGAGGTCAGCTCATATGACTACCCGTGCTACTCATCCCCTCCCTCAACGTAATATATCCTACCTGCAATAAGGTACAAAACGAACTCGCTTCTTCACATTGCATCCTCAAATGGTTTTGACGTCCTTCGTCTTACTGAAATGCCACTCAAAAACTATATCAAAACATTGTCGTGCAATGTTTCTACGTTATACATTGGTTGAGCGATGTCCTGAGAGTAGCTGGAACAATTAGTAGCTGCTATGCTAGGTCTAGCTACTAGATGCAAGACGCATGAGCTTGCTTGAAGTCCTAATCATTGGATCACATGACGCTATAGAGTTCAAAAAACTTGATGTAGCATCAATAGACAGAATCGAAGCTGCGTTACACTGTGGGCTTCGTATTTTGAAAGGAGAGTTCCATGTATGCCTACATCTCATACACTCTTCTCTTTACGCAACCTAATCTACCTTTCTTAATCCAGCCCAAAGATATATGTTCGCGCTTCATTCGGAACATGCTGTGGAAGGCCCGACGTGGCGACTTCATACCGATTCGCCCCGGCCAGCATCCATGCCCATGACAAGGTCCAGCCCAAGAATTCGAAACCCATACACCTCCACGTCTTAACAATTATCCAAGCGTCCCACGTCAATCCATAGATGTCCAGCCATTGCACCCAAGCATGAGAAGCCTAAGCGCATCGTGTCCAAGCATTCATACTCGGCGCCCCAGTGTCTAAGCAGATCGTTGTACAGTTCTCTGTTCCTCCTTCCACCACCTCTGTTCCTGCCTAACCTTCCTAACGTCATCCTTCCTTTTTTGATGGCATCTCATCGCGGAGCAAGCGAAAAATCCAAAGGCTAATAAACATCCAAAGATAATACCGACGAGTATGGCGGTGGGTATAGATTTGTGGTTATAACCGTTCGGGCTTCCTGCAGATATTCGTCCACCTGCTCTGTGGCGAAGAGGGTGTGTGACGAGTTGGAGGGTTGGAGGCATATCGTGTAGCGGTTGGGTGTTGCGGTTGCGGTCGTATTTACGCGAACGACGTGGGAGTAGAGTCGTAGCACGGAAGGGTTTTTTGCGTTGAGGTTTTCTTGCGTAGATGGAGAAAAGATGGGAGTATGTAGGCTGCCTCGCACCATAGCCCTCATTTTGGGTTCGTTTGATGTGTTGATGAGGCTATGCTTGCTCCTCTTTCTTCGCTCCTCTGTGATTGGTCCGTCCGTTCAATGCTGCCTTGACGACAGCCTCATGCTTGCTTTCGGCAGTGCATTCGGCAGTGTTGGGGACGGCAAGGCTGATTTACGATGCTGTAGCAATAAAACACATAGGGAAGGTGTAGGGCCAAAAGCGGGGCCAAGCAGTCATAATAAAGTGCTACCAAGTCCTATTGTCGTGCCTAGATTACACCGCGTAACTATCAAAACTCAATCCATACTGACACCGCCACTTATTACATGCGTTATCCAACAACAACGTTTCTCGCTCGATGCCAGATAGTCCTCCTCTTCCTCACTTCCTCCTCACTCTTCGGCGCATCCAGATCGTCCCTCCTTCCGGTCCAGATATCAATCTCATGCACTTTGACTATGCGTGTCTTATGCCAAAATTTCCAGCCGAGGTAGAATATAATGAAGACCGGGAGTAGAATGTAATTGATGACAAAATCTTTGGCGGAAAAGGGGTTCAGGAAACATGTGTAGCCTGGGGTTGTTAGTATGGGTGTGAGAACATCGAGATAGGTAGATTTTCACCTTGGAAGAAGATTAAAAACACGTTTGCGACGAGACAAGCATATGTGCCATACGGATGCCACAGCGCTTTGAAGGGGAGGTCAGCGAGGCTTTGACCTTGAGCTCGTAGTGCTTTCCGGAACCGAATATGGACAAACTCGATGACGCCCCAGACGATAAATGTTGCTACACCTGAGAGCGTGATGAGGGCGTTGTAAAGTGTCCCCGCAGAGCTGGACTGCGACAAGAATGCGATACAAGCAAATACATTTGTGAATAAGAGCGCCGCCCACGGAACACCCCGCTTGTCCGTCTTGCCCAGGAATTTCGGCGCCATGCCGTTGCGCGCCATGTGGGTTATGGTCCGGCTCGCCACATAGAGCGAAGAATTTCCAGCGGACAGCACTGAAATGACGATAAGCGCGTTGATGAGATGCGCAGCCGGAGCAATGTTCGCGTCGGACAGGGCGATGGTAAGCGGCGACGCAGCAGTCTTCGAGCCCTTGCCGATAAGACGTGGATCATTCGCTGGAATAAGGATACCGATAAAAAACATCATGCCGACGTAGAAGATGAGGATGCGCCAGAAAACCTGGTTAATCGCACGAGGAACGGCGCGTCGCGGATTCGCAGATTCGCCGGCTGTAATGCCCACCATCTCCGTGCCCGCATACAATGTTCCAGCGATGACGAATGTTCTTGCAACCCCGTTGATCGAGTCTGCGAAGGCGCCCGGATCGTTCCAGTACTTGAAGCCAATTTTCTGTGGTCCGATACCACCCGACGATATCGCGATCGCCAGGATGAAGAAAATGGATATCGATATGACTTTGATTAGCGAGAGCCAGAACTCGACTTCGCCGTAAGCTAGCACACCAAGCATACTAAGCGATAAGAAGATGGCCCAGAAGATGATGATCCAAGCCCATTGCGGAACGGTGTCGGTCCAGTACATTACAACCAGAGAGATGGCGTTGTATTCGTTGGTGAGGACGGTCAGCCAGAGGTACCAGTAGGCCCAGCCAAGAGCAAAGGCAAGGGCGGGATCATAGAAACGGGAGGCGTAGTCGATGAAGGAGCCGGAGACGGGGATGATCGTTGCGAGCTCGCCGAGGGATTGCCTGCATTGTTTTTGTGAGCTCTTTGCCGACAAGATCTTCAATCGATGGTCTCACATGACGAAGAACACAATGATCCCAACGAGGGAGAAGCTGATCAAGACACCGCCAGGTCCTGCAAGGCGCAGCGCATTGCCGGATCCAACCAGTAGGCCGGGACCGATGATTCCTGGTTCCATCAGCATACATGCTCGCCTCTGCAAGCAATCTATGTCCCACAACATACCTCCAATAGCAATCATCTGCAAATGCCTCGACTTTAGCTTCCGATGCAGTGGTTGAAACTCCCCGCGCACCACATCTTCACACTCCACACCCTTTGGACTTGAACTCCCGTCATACACCTGCGTGCCGTCTTTGACACCGGCATCATAGCCAGCCATATTCGCCGATTCCCAGACTGCTTACCGGCTCTTTTAGATGAATCTGCAGACACTGCGACAACTGGCCGCATGCTATCAGCCAGTTTTTATACCCCCCGACTCGAGAGCTCCAGCATGGATAAGACTTTTGCGTAAGCAGTAGTGCCGATAACGCCATCCAGAACCGTCGGCTCGCTGAAGTGTGATTGGACTGCGAAGCGCTTGGCATGCGAACTCCCACTGAATGACATGGCGAGACTTGTCAAATTTTCTGGTCTAGGCTTACACAATGTCTCAAGGCGGAGATTTATAGCAATTGTTTTGTGTGGACGAGCGGTCAAAAGCTTCTCTGGTGGTTTGACGTTTGATGGTGGCGGGAAGGCGAGGCGGAGTTTCGGCTAGGCTTACTCTTTCTGAAGTTACGTGTGCGGGGTATCAAAGGCGAGGTTTTCATCAAACAACAGTCCATTCATCGTAACCCTAGGCGCAGAAAATGATGTGCCGATTACATTCTACTAATTACCACATATTCCACGAAGATGGCGCCCATCGCCTTGACCTCTCCCAGCAGTGGGCATCTTTGATGTGCCGTACAGTATCTTAACCTCTCGTCACAGTCCCTATCTCCACCCCCTTGTCAGTCCTCATCAGCGCCCTTAGAACGGCCCGACCTTTCTCGCGGTCCTTGTCCTTATGGATATTAAGTCCATACTGGCGAAGGAATTGAAATTCATGACCAAAATGGGCTTTCAGAAATGCCTTCTCCCTCGCGCCATACTTCTTCTCCGCAACCGTATCTGTTGTAGCACCGCCCGACTTGGCCTGTGCATCGCGATAGGCTTCCCACTTTATCCGTTCGACGATATCCCAATGACAGTTCAACACATACAGTTCCCCTCGGACGATGACAGATGGTCCTAGTTCTGTGCCACTTGGTGCTGCGACGTCCAGAATGGGCAGTGCTCGGTCACGCTGGAAATACGCGATCTGTAGTCCATCCTCGAGCATGATACCGCCCATGCTAGCATCGCTGCGGACACGGCTCACAAGGTGAGGTACCATAGCCGGACTTCCGAGAATATTACAGATGGCGTCTGGCACGTGCAGGACATCTTTGAGGACCAGCAGGATATATGAGGTAGTATCCGGAGTTGGTTTTACGTGCAATTTGACAGTACCGATGCCATGAACAGGAGTCGGACTTCCGATTAGGGGATCGAGTGTTGATTTAAAGGGCGTGTAGGTAGTAAACCAGTGGCGATCTTTTGCTATATTGTTCAAGGTCAGATAGTTATCAGCGGAGAGAGCCCAGGGTGACTTATTTGACGTTGGTGTTGTTCCAATAAACCCAGTCTGGGCATATGCCGGCCGCATCGTGGCCCATGGTCATGTTGTCGGATGATCGGCCCTTCCGAGATCTAGCAGACCTCTAGGTAGTTGATAGTGAGGAACTGCACAACTAAAGCGGAATTGATATTTTGACCTTTTATTATCTAAATATACAACCATAATTAGTGTGAATGGAGCATGCGCGATGCTGCACCATGTGATCACGCGTTGACGCCCCGCTTCGACATGGACTGTGACCGACATGGACTGTGACCGACACCAACTACGAACGCCGCGCAAGATCGATACACGGCAGCACTTCGCCTTAAGTAACACTTTATAATGTCCAATTTTCACCCCCTCAAAATCCTCATTACCGGCGGGGCGCGAGGCATCGGCCGCGGCCTCTTTCGCCATTTCCTTCGCACGGGCCATTCGATTTACATCATCGATGCAAACGTGTCCGAGCTGAACCACGTCCAAACACTCGCTCGGAAATGGGCGACAGATAAGCCAACGTGGAAGGCTGAAATATGCGATTTGCGCGACCGGAACAGGATCAAAGAGATAGTTGATGACGTGCGAAAGCTGTTCGGAGGCGAACTGGACGTGCTGATCAACAACGCTTTTGCGACACCGCATATCTGGTCAAATGATAGAGCTATGGAAGACGAGAACGAGGCAATTATGGAGGAATGGGACACCAAGATTGCTGTGGGACTCACAGCGCCATTCCTGCTCAGCCGCTTGTGCGTTCCTCTTCTCCAGGCTGGAAAGTCTACTACGGGTTCCCCAGGAACGATCATCAACATCTCTTCGACACGAGCATACCAATCTGAAATGAATCACGAAGCGTATTCCGCCGCGAAAGCCGGTATCCTAGGGTTGACGCAGTCTATGGCGGTGTCGTTGGGGCATCGACATAAGATCCGCGTGAATGCCATCGTGCCAGGATGGATTCATGTCGAGAATGAGAACGAAGCGGCGGATGCGGAGGACAAAGCCTGGGAAGAGGGTTTGACTAACATTGACGCTAATTGGCATCCAGCTGGGAGAGTCGGAAGCGTTGAGGACATTTCTAAGGCTGTGGAGTATCTTATTGGAAGCGGCTTCGTGACAGGCCAAGAAGTGGCGGTCGACGGCGGCGTGGGGAGGAAGATGGTGTATCCAGAATAAGAGGAAAACTGGCATATGGTAGCTCGCACCCGACTACCAAAAATACTAAGTCGTGTGACTGCATGTCTGCAAGCGATTGAGACTGGTGAAAGAACGGATGCACATTGAGGATGTATTGCCGTGGAATCTCTTGTTAATATTGAATTACTGAAACAAGTTCTGCGTCATTCAATTGTAACAGTACTGAAGTCTCTATCGTCCAAAATCCTCTCCTCCCACTTCGTCGCCCCAAGCTCTGCATATGCTTCAAGCGATTCGAAAGGAGAGTGAGACGGAAAGCAAGTATGATTATACAAGTAACTAAGAGATAATTGACCGAAGCCAATACGTCGGTAACGATTCTGGTGATCTTGTGAAGGCATAAGAAATATGCCAAACAGTGAGACCGTTCGCGGCATGACGGAGACCTTTCGTGGCAAGACGAAGTAGCTTCGGTTGTCTACGTGACTCTTATATGTTCCGATAAGCAAGAAGCGAGCGTTGTTGTCGAATTTGATGCCAAAAAAGGCGCTGTCATGACGCGAGTCTGGTGTTATCCAACCAACTGGTTTTGCTCTACGTTTCGACTTAAGAATCCGCACCAATACGTCGCTTTTGAGTGCTATAAGGGGCAATTCTTCTGATCCTTGGGTCACTGCTCCCTTTCTTGGCTGCCCGGGCCCCGGCTGAACGTCATAAAGGTCGAGATAGAGACTTGATAACGGGACTAGTCTCCCACGGATGGTCAATAAGCCTTGTTCGTTGAGCCAATTCACTTTCTGTGTGCCAGCTCTGTTCATCAGACAAACAAACTCGCAGCAACTCCGAAACCTCTTCCCGTCCTCCTCTTTGAGAGCAAGCGGATATTGAACGGCGCCGTCCCATGACGCCCACGACCAAGATGGGGCCCGCGGTGCAGTAGGTGGGGAGAGACCATCCGTCGTGGGCAGCCAGAGTAGGCCGGAACAAAGATGATCTCGCCAGATGCCAGCACACCAAGTCGTGTGCAACTTTGTGAATATCTTACGTGCCATCCCAGAAATAGCGACGAGTTTGTCCGTATCCTTCGTGAGTTCGCAGCGTGAGTACATCTCCACCAAATTTAACCACTCTAAGGAGGCGCCACTCAAGACACCTCTTCCTTGCTCATGATGCCGAGGGGAGAAAGGATTCAGGCCGAAGAGTTGGCGGAGCATCGGCAGGGCCGATGGACCGAAGAAAGATGAGCCCGATTGAACAAGCCCTCGCAGATCTTTTCGTGGAGGCGGTGTTCCTCTCAGAATCCCATCTTCGCATAAGATTCCATCCTCAGTCTCGAAGTAGACTTGACCGTGAGTGAAGTGGAGGGTACGCGTAGACAAGAAGCGTTCCTGAAGCACCCATCCTCTTTTTGAAAGGCCACTATTGGTTACATGGAATTCCGGATTCGGACATCGACAAAAACCCACGTGCCTGCCGTCGATGGGAAACGTAACGGCATGTCGTTTAGCTAATGCGTTGGCAAGGAAACCCTTTGAGTCGTCGCTGGCACAGTGAATCGCGAACGTGACAATGGCTTCCTTGAAGATATCACCCATCTTTCGGATTCCCTGAGCCAGTCCTCCCCGCTGTCTTGGATGATGCACAGAGCGTCAATCCAAATATACTGAAACCCCAGCTGCCTAGTCATAAAAATAGCATCTCGAAATGTCTGCGGCATATGTTCAAGGGATATGCCGGTTTTCAACTGCGACACTGTCGCCTTTCTGGCAGTGAGATGTTGCGAGGCCCCCCAACGATGACTCAAGGCAACGTACTTCGGCAATACGGCCTTAGGCCCAATATAATTAGGAAATGCGTCGACGCATTCGATGAGTTGTATGAACCCTTCGTTCGACAGATCTAACAGTCTAGTAGGACAGAGCTGAGCGGAAGGGGAAGGAACTAAGTGAACATCGTCATTCTCGTAGGTAGGTATCTCAGCCGATGTAAGACAGTTTTTGTTTAACCAATCCCGGATAAGAACTACTTTTTGGTCCATTTCTAGCCTCGGATCATCGGAGACCTGGCGTGCTTGTGGTGTGACATCTGTGTCTTCGATCAGCTAAGCCCGGAAAACTTTCTGCAGACATACCAGGAGGCCTGAAAACTACCAATTGCTCCTGGACTCTGATTCTCTCTAACGGGCGGTTGGAAGATTGGGTACGCAAGTGGATTGCAAAGTCCAGAGCCAGAGCGGTGATACCTAGCTTGCTGGGAGCACGCAACGAAGAAGTCCGGAGCTGTACCCAGACTCTTTGGTAACGGAGCACTGCTGGGGTATTCTCGAGGTCTGAAATGCCGTTTTCATCGTAGTCACTGTATGCTCTGATTTGCGCTAGTACGAGGCCATCTGAGCCATGCAATACGGAGAGAAGGAGATAGCACATGGAGCAGGTCTTTACGGATGTTTCTAGCGTAGGAATGCTGATATCGCGGACACGCCCCTTGTGAGTGTCTGCGGACGACGAGGAGCTAAGGCCGGCCTTGAGCATCTTGTAGCATGCCTTGCAACCATCGTTCACCTTTTTTTGCTTTCGTCGCTTCGGAGGCGCCATTGATCTCACGCTGTCCCCGTCAAGATACCGCTTCAATCGGGACACATGTGCAGAAATCTGGGGCGCAATAATCCGAGTCTCGTCCGTAGGGTCCCGTGAGGCTACGTCATTTGGTCTTTCAGCTACTCCTTCCGCTGCAGGAGGCGAATCGTTTCCCGGTCCAGGAGGGCACTCCATCATGGGGTGTAACGACAACTAGTGTAGATCGGATCGATGCTTCCACTCTTAAGAACATGTAGTCAACTGGTCTCAAAGGCTGTGTCAGCTGGTGGGCTGTTTGCCTCAGGCATCGCATATGCAATAGGGCACAGCCTTCGTTTTAGCCCAATAAGCTTGAGGAGCGAGGAGAAGGCAACGGGTTATGCTCGATGAGGGGTCACAGCATCGACTAGTCCACTTTAGGCACTAGCGCAGTCATCAATTTGCATTCACCATTTGAACTGGCAGGACATCAATGTTTCCACACCGTTGGAACAATAATGAATTTTAGTATTAGAATCAAGGTAGAGGTTCCAATAAGATGGAGGTTCTCGTCTCACCACGCCGCAAGCCACCGTTTGAAACTTACAATTACAACCCCGAGTCAATCTGGTTCGGTGGGTTGGTAGCCGTATACGCATCCCACTTATCGCACAGCTCAAACACATCCTCATCAAACTGCTGCGTCAAGATGTCATCCTTCCGTTCCAGCACGTTGAGGAACAAGCCTCCACTAACATGCCACGCGAGATGGCAATGCAACGGCCACACCCCCGGATTATCCTGCGTAAACTGAATAACCATAAAACTCGGAGTCACAGTCGCGTTTCCGGGTCTTGGGTTGGGCGATGTCGCAATGCCATTCTGCAGAAGCTGAACATCACGGCGAACAGAGTTTTCAGGGTTCGTGATGCTGCCGTCCCACTCACCGAAGCCTTCGGCGAGGACGTGGAAGTCGTGGCCGTGGAGATGCATGGGATGCGCACCGCCGAAGGCGTGATTCACCAAGTGGAGGCGGACGGTCTTATTGTTGCCGAAGTCAAACACATTCCACTCGGGCTTGTAATTATAATCTCCCTCCTTGGCGGATAGAAGAATGGGAGAGTTGTAATCGCCGCGGTAGGAGCTGTTGTTGACATACCAGATAAAGTGGGTGCCATTGCTCTTGAACTCTATATCGAGACGTTCAGTGGTAGATGGTTCCTCAACGGGGATCTTGCAGAGGGGAATGCCGGCGGTAGCGAGGTCGTCGTTTTTGCAGGTGGCGAGCTGGGCGGCCGTGACATCCGACTCAGTGGTCGGGACCGATTCAGTATCCGTATCCTCATAGTAGACGGCTGCTACGGCATTTGGAGAAATACCATCGTTTAGGGTGCAACGGTTAGTGCCCAGTTGGGAGCGCATCCAGTAAGCGTCGCCGGGGTTGCCAATCGCTTCGACTATAACATCGGTCCGTTGCCCGATACCCAAGGTCACTACGTTTGTCTCATATGGCTCAACAGGGATATAGTCAAGCGCAACGACCGTGAGGTTGTGATTATCGATGCTGAATTTCTGTGTGCCCTCGGCGCCAGCGTTGATGAGACGGAGCAGATGCTTCTTGCCGGACTCGAATTTGAACTTGGAAATGCCGGCGTTGGGGTTGCAGGGGAGAGTGGTATTAGCGCAAGGGTACTGCATCTTGCCGTTGATCAAGTTGTTGTTCGAAGGCGGGAATCTGCCCTGCATAGTGTTTGCGACGAGAGTGTAATAGTCGGCGTGGTACCAATCTTCAAGTATGATGGGCCCGATATCAATGTCATATTCAGCGTGCTTCGGCCCATAGATCACCATGGGGCCATGGGCACCGCCAGAATACTGCGCACTGTAGTGGCCTATAGAGTCAGTCTGGTGTAGTGGTAAGGCTGATGGTCTGCTTACTATGGTACCACGACGTGCCATAACGATCAGCACGGAATAGCTGTTCGAACTTGCCACCGTTCGGAGTGATGGGACATTGCTGCACGGCCGGCACTCCGTCGTACCAAGGAGTCGTTGTTTGGAAAAGACCGTGCGCGTGCATCGCAGTACCCTCATCCGTCAAGTCATTCGTAACCTTGAACAGAATCCAGTCACCCCTAAAAAGTCATTAGTACTGTTCCCGTCAAATTATGGAACAGGCGTACCAGTTAGCTTCAACAAGCGGGCCCGGAAATTGCCCATTGATGGTCAGCCCATTCCTGGTAACACCGTCTGGAGCAATGGTCTGGTAAGCGACATGGAGATCATAGGTGCGAGTGACACCCGTGTCGGGCATGGTCGGGCAACCGGGGGTGGGAGTGGGAGTGCTGATGCCGGTGCCGGTGGAATAAATGCCTGTGGTCTTCGTGCTATTTCCAGGGTACGAGGCTGTCCCTGAGAGGCTCGGATATGGGGAGTTTACGACCGAGGTAGGGTAGAGCATGTTCGATGACCCAGTTGCATAGGGCGCAGTCGGATGCAACCCATATGACGAATTAGATGAACCTCCAGGAAGTCCTCCAATGGGCAGATGAGGGCAGTCAAGTTCTCCCCAGTATGAGTTCCCGTTCTGCTCACCCTTCGGCAGGGACGGCACTAGCTTGTTTACACCCTTCGGGATCCAAGCTGGGGCTTCGTACGCTTCCTTTGCGGGGCCACCATATTCGTAGGGCGGTGTTGGCCTCAGAGAAGAGGGGATCGTCTCTCCGTTCGTCGGTTTGCCTGGCCAGATGAATGGGAGGGGTAGGTCGTTGTACGGGTTATAGTAAGGGCCTCCGTGTCCATGAGCGTTCGTTGTAGGTTGGGCGGTAGCGTACTTGGTAACCGTAATTGTGGCAGCCTCGCACACGGACGCTACATTTTTGCTGGGAGTTGCAACGAGAGACGGTGCGTGGTAAAGGGACGAAAGGGACGATAACGACGCCGTGCTGGCGAGATAAGGAGCGTAAGCCACCATGTTATATGGCAGGTATTAACAACGGTGAACGAGTGACCATAAACAAAGCAAAAACGAATGACTGGATGAAAAGACAATAGAGCAGAAGATGACAGACGGACTTTATATTGATCGGCAGGATTGACTTCAGGCTACCCAAAGGGTGAGCCACAGCACAGACAATGCATTGCTTGCCTTGGCTACTCGTATGTTAAGGCACATTGTGGAATCGATGTCGCTAGGCACAAGCATGGCTGCAAAAGTTTACCTTCGCGGTCCACATGAGATGAAAGTGGAGCAGAGAAACGATGTTCGTGTACGACTTGGGTTAGAACGAGCGACGCATCCGAGCCCAGGGGATAAATAAGCGTTGACAGACGGCAGAGCTAATGCTGAGCCCCGTACCAAGTGCCCGGTGGAGATGAGTGGCAGCTATCACGTCGGGCAGTCAGGCACGTGCAGCGCAGTGGTTTGCACGCCCACCAGGTGTTTTGAAGGCTGGATGATTTTGATATGAGTCAAGTGAGTGCTACGGTTCGATGTGGAACATTGGAGGTGGCACTTGGGGACCTGCAGTTGCGACTCAGCGGAGACGTTGAACACCGTCTGGCCCCCGTGAAAACATTCCTAGTGGTTCGTTGAGCCAAGGGTGGCGTTTTTATTTTCGCCCAGCGTCGGACGGCTATGCTAACCGAAAGGTAGCAAAGATAGAAGCGGGAAGAACAAGGCTTTGCAGATTTTAACTTTCTAAATCAGGAGTACCAGACCTAGGGCAATTTTCGCTGCTCAGAGGATGTTAGAGCGCGCCGAACTGAGGTTGAATAAACGGTGGGTTCAAGGCTGCCTCGCGGCACACGTCCGCCCCTTTTCCTCAGTCCGGCGTGTGTCTTGCTGTCAACCAGAGCTTGCACAGCAGCCGTGTGAGGCTAATGCAGCCGCCTCGCCACCATATCGCGTACTGACACAAGCGATAAGCCCTAGGCACGGACGCGGTGTGGTGGAACGCTGGGGCGCTACGAAGGATTGCGAGTCACAGGGGCGAGACGTATGATGGGAGCTAGTATATTCGGACATGGTTGCGGGGAGCCGATATTGTGCGATGACTACAATGACGGTGTTGGGGGAGAAGGAAGAGCTGTAGCAGCGCTGCGTGGAAACAAGCTTCGTGCACGTCCCACCTGGTTCGCTTCGCTACAAAAGGGGCCTGCGCCGGTCGGCATCCTCCGCCCGACCTTCCCCTGAGACCAAGCCATCAATCCAATTTGGCGAACTTATCTGCAGGTACGCACGCCTTTCACAGCTTTCGATGCCGCCCCCTCGTGTTACCCGTGTGAGCATTCGCCAACTATATAGGCGCCCGTCGCGCCATGTCCTCAGCACCTTTTAGCTTACAGCCACTCTTTGCTTTACCTCTTGGTACGACCCCTTTCACGCCTGTTACGACTCTTCATCCTTACCTCGGAGCAACCTTACTAGTCTCTGCTTCCATTTCCTTGACTCGAGGATGGCTTTTATGAGACACGTTACCCCAATTGATCAATTATTGCCGGCACAAAGCATTCAACCACCGACGCCACTCCAGACTAAGGCGCGGTGTTGGAGAATTGGTTCGCATCGTATTCCGTCTCAAGTCACGCAAGCATGCAGAATCTTGTTCGCCTCAAGAATGGAATGGAATCTAGAGAGCTGAACTGTTGCATTGGGTGGAAATGATGCTTTTGGGAGCTTTTGAACCTAACCGAGTTTCGTGGAATCGTTCCCTTTTACCACATTGCTTCCAGCAGCGAAGCCTTTTGTTTTAGTCGAGTAGAAGTGCTCACACTTTCTATTGCTTTCTTTCATCCCTCTTCCTCAGTCTGGCTACTTTCTCCCCAGCGACCGTGTCAACTGCTTCTGTAGTTACTTTCTCTCCAACTTGGTTGATTTCTGTGACAATGACGGCGTCCATCCCGCATGTTCTCTACTCTGGTGATAGAAGCCCTCAAAATTCATGTATTTGCAATCATCGCAGTGTTGCCTCTTGTTTCTAGTCTGAAATTCGTTCCTCGTTCCTCGTTCTACTTGTCTCGCTCGGATCGATCACTCTATTTTGGCCGTGCACTTTCAAGATCCAAGCTGTGTCGCCATTTGTAAGTCTGATCTTCTGGTGTGGAACGACAGGTACTATAAGACCCCACTGGGTGAGCTTTGTTGACCTTGTAAGTCCGGTTTTGGGCTTTTCAAGAAGCTATATGTCGACAAGTCCATACACCGCTCCATAACCCAGTCTCAATCATTAAGCTCAAGGCCTGCCACTTTGCTAGGTTTGCGTCTTTATCATTCAGCAACGTGCACGTTGCACATGCGCCTTCCTCTTTTGTTGTTCTCGCCTTCACCTTCACAACTTGTGTTGTTTAACCACCTTTGCGATCTCCGACCTCTCGCGCCCGACAACGGACAACACTAACAGCGCCGCTCTTCACACAACCCCAATCACAAAAGATGGATGTCTCTACACTTGATCCGCTCAGCGCACGCATTGTCATCGAGCTTGAGCTCGAAAATCTGAATGAGGCGCTCAATGACCGCAATGCCTCTGGGCGTGGAGGACAAGTAGAGGGATTTCAGGTCCTGCGGGCAGAATTGATGGAAGAGCTAGAGGTTTTGAATGCTCAGATCGAAGACGACAAATCACTTCAGTCCGAAGGTATTTCACTAGTCGGGATTGGTTCCATCCTTAGAGATGCTAACACTGCTACGCTCGATGAGATCCGACACGGCAATGCGGCGGCCACAAAACAGACAAACGGTTCTAATGACGCGGAAGACGAGAGCAGCGAGACACCTACAGCTCGTACGAG
This sequence comes from Darksidea phi, assembly GCA_030770425.1. NCBI lineage: Eukaryota > Fungi > Ascomycota > Dothideomycetes > Pleosporales > Lentitheciaceae > Darksidea > Darksidea phi. The sequence goes on from JASJFT010000111.1 coordinate 78,103, forward strand.
TGCATCCGTCGTTGAAGATGGCAACGTCTGGGAAGCTGAAGAAGTATCTACTAATCCAAGCTCTCAGATGCACTTGGGCGATCATTGTGCGAAGATGCGCTCCCTTAACTACCCTCAAACATGGAAATCCTCGATCCGAGAGAAGTTGGAGTTTGGCGAGTGCCACACTGGCCTTGAGAAATTCGTAAGAACGGCATATGTTGGTTCACAGCATGCTTGTAAAATACTGACAGGGTACGTGCAGGTGAAAGAAGACGTCCAACCCATCGATATTCCCCATGTTCTGTGCGTGTCCTGCCTGTGCTACGTACTTACGGAGAACTCGTACGAGCTGGAGTGTGAGCCTGAGCCACACAGCTACTGCGGCGCCTGTCTCAACAGGGTTTTCGACATCGCTATGCGCAGTGACACCTCCCTGTTCCCATCGCGTTGCTGTGGAAAGCCTATTCCAGTCGAACTTCGCCGCGAACGTGTATCCAGGAACGATATCAAGGAGTTCGACATTAGGGTTGAGGAGCTGAGCGCAAAGAACCCAACTAATTGCTTCAATATGCGATGCGCAGGCTTCATTCGCGAGAAGCAAATTAAAGCCACCGTGGGCACTTGTATCCACTGCGGAACGAAAACCTGCACTGTTTGCAAAGGGGCGGAGCATCAGAAGGAGCTGTGCCCACAAGATGGAGACACGACCTTGCTGAAGAAAGAAGCGAAGCGGAGAAATTGGCAGCAGTGCGGAAACTGTAAAAACATGGTTGAATTGAGCATGGGTTGCTACCACATGACGTAAGTCCCTAACTCCGCTCTCTTCCATACATTTCTGATACCTATGCTAACGTTTTATACAGCTGTCGATGCCGCTACGAGTTTTGCTACCTGTGTGGCGTGAAGTGGAAGGGGTGCGTGTGCCCACAAATCGTCGAGGAGCAACTCATCCAGCGAGACAACGGTGCCGCCAATGGCGCTGCCGCTCCACATCCACCTCACGGGGAACACGAGCACAACCGGGACCGTGAGCGTGGTGCACATTGTGGAGTGTGGAGCAAGCTATCTTCCAGGGGCCATGCAATGCACGGTAAGCGACCTGTCGTAGAGCGCGGCGTATGCGCTGGCTTTTGAATTAGGAATCGCAAGTCATTCCTCATGTACCACGCTCGTTTTACTAAGGGCATTAAGGATGGTGGAGACACAACTGGTCTAAGAATTGCTGTGGTACTGTGAAGCGCGGGGCATGAATCTGTACATGGGTTCAACGACGAACGGGTTAAGGATTGGGCGAAAGAAATTTCTATACAGTTCAAATCGATGCAGATAGCTCTCTTGAATTGACTTAGTCAACCTTCATGAGCAATACCACATTGCTTGGGAAGGCAGTGAGTCAGCCCCTTCACCAAATAATAACAGTTTCCTTCATTTTTGACTTCTTCTCTATGTCATTCTTCAATGCAGCAATATTATGAAGTTTGGCCGAGATCTTTCACTGAGCTAATCTCGATGTCCTTACGCTTGGTCCCACGAACCACTCTTCTGTGCCATAATGCCGCATTGAGAGGCATTCACAAGAAGGCGTAAAAAAGAATGATCTCATAATATCCTCTCGCTTCCTTCCTCTTCCCATGTCACAATCACAACAGAAGTTCTTCGCTCCTTTCCCAAAAGGCTTTGATAGATCCATGGTCCGACGGGTCCACTCACTCTCGCCGCAGCTTAACCCGTGTTTTACCTTCCTCAATCGGGAAGGTTTCTATTTAGGAGCCCCGATTGAGGATCTCGAGCCCTTCTAATAATATTGCCGCACGGTACTCAGTTAGTCGATCAACGACATCAATACAGGCAAGGATGGATATCTCAAACACGGGCAATCCGGCAAGCGCCAAACTCATAATCAAACTCACGATCAAAGATCTCATTGCGATGACTGCTGCGCTTACTGAGAACAATGCATCGGAAAAGCAGTTTCAGGGTCTAGAAGCGCACAGACGGGCGCTAGAGGATCAGCTTGAGGTCGTGGAGGAAGAGATTGCTGCTAATGAGGCGCAGAAAGAAGAGAAGATATTACGAAGATACTAGCAACGCGGGCTTGAAGAACACTCCAAAATAACAGGTCGGTGTACTGGCGGATGATCTTGATAGGTTGCCGCTAACGGTCAATCCTGACATTGATCGCGAAGATCTGATGAACAGTGATAGCGACAGCGATAACGAAAGTTACGAGAGCGCGGTCGAGCGAACCCCAACACCGCCGCATGACACGGTACAGTGCCCTGACTGCCTCGAAGAGTGGCCGGAGGATCTGCAGCCGAATGCCTGTCCTACTTGCAACATACGGTCAAACATTTTTGTAAGCATATGCTCACTTCTTGTAGCCTACAGGCTCTCGTAATCAGGAATCAAGAGCTAATCCTATCGGTCGTAATGGAGGGTTTCGAGCGCTGACGAGCATTTCGACGACGGCAAGAAGCCAAAAGGCAAGGGAAGGGCAAAGACCAGATGAAAAATGCTGAGAACGAGCTAAAAGATATAAGTTCTCACGTCATCTTGTGAGGATAGCGTTCCCACCGCAAATACTATCAATCTAGAATGCACGCCCGCCCCCCGGGGGGGGGGGGGGGGGGGGGGGGGGGGGGGCGGGGGGGGGGGGGGGGGGGGGGCGGGGGGGCCGCGGGGGCGGGGGGGGGGGGGGGGGGGGGCGGGGG
>JASJFT010000111.1:80805-148796 GCA_030770425.1 Darksidea phi
CATAAACTGCCAACGCAAATTTTTTTGTTAACCGCCCCCCCCAAAAAAAAAAAAAAAAAAAAAACACCCCCCCCCCCCCCCCCCCCCCCCCTTACTGTTATGTCTGTCTCCTGGAACTGATCGAAGCCCCCATCCACACTGACACGTCTCTTGTTCCACCCCGCTACTGCAAAAAACCCATTCCTCCGGGTTTGTCGCTCAATAATCCCGGCCGCCGCTCTTGAAGAGTTCAACCTCAAAATGGAACAGTTATCCATGCCGAATCCAACCGGTTGCTAAAATTGCAACAAGATCGTTCGCCTAGAAAACATTACTGGCGACGAAGCTAGATGAGCTTATTGCAGCAGGAGGATGTGCATCGCGTGCAAGAAGGAGGTGCATGCAGGGCTTTGCGATGAGGATCCACATGTGAAATTGTTTCGCGATACGGCAAGGCGATCTAAATGGCAGCAATGCAGCAAGTGTAAGAATATGGTGGAACTTAACTATGGCTGTCACCATATAATGTACATTCCCCAGCCTGTCCCACATCAACTCATCTTCTCAAGTCTTCGCAACCAACGTAAATTTAGCTGTCGCTGCCGGAACCAGTTCTGCTACTTTTGCAGTGGCACTCGGAAAACCCGCGAGTGTCCTCAACACGACTACGACCATCTCCTGATCCCGCGTCCAGGACAAGTCGTCGAGAAGTTTAATGCCAAGCATGGTACTATGCCTATATGCAATGCCGGCGACGACCATGTATGGAACCGCAAGGACTTGGGTACTTGTGGAGGTTGCGATGTGCGCCATGTAGGTCATGTCGTGGGGTGCGAAAACTGTTATATACAGCGTTGCTGGCGCTGCATCAGCAACCGCGCTTAGTGGTCGAGCAAGCGTCATTGACATGAGTCCGGACAGACTTTATCCAGAAATATTGGCCAAAGTGTTTACAAATTCTTAGACTTGATATTTAACCCTCACAATCCATATGGCAACAATCGACAAGCAAATAGAAAAACTGCTACCACTACCTCAGTATATTCGAAACTTCTGAAGCTTAGAACTCGCCTCCCAAAGATCCCAGTTCCACATCTGAACCGGTACGACCTCCATCTCTTCTTCTTCAGAGGTATCATCTGACCAATCCCTCTCTTCAACCGGCCTCCTCGCGCTCGCAAAACCTGCTCTTTCAAATGAGCCCACTGTTTCCCCAGCTTCCACTGTGTTACGGTCACCGAGTAATACCAGGCCCTGTGGTGCATGAGGAGGATGCGAAGTCATGAACAGTACGTACTCCCGCTTCCCTATGAGAAAATCGTTCGGGTTGGCTATGTGAACGTCGCAGTATACATTGAAAGGGATCTGTGTCCCTTTCGGGCCTAGTGATGTGGTTTGGAAACAGAGGACGCGTTCTTTTATCTCGATGGGAATGATAGAGCCAAGCACGAGAAGGTTTGCGCCTGATTCGCATGTTGAGAAAGTACTGCCACCGACCGGACCGCATGAGACGGAGATGATGTCCCATTGACCGATTGCACTCTCTCTAGGATCATCGGGGAGTGAGAGAATCGGCGAATTGTGATGGTTATAATTCACAGAATCCGTGACAGACGCCCAAGACCAGGTTGGCGCAATGTCCAGACGAGCCCCGGGTCTCCCTGTGCTCCAAAGTAGCTGCTGCTTGAGATCTTTCTTCCACAACCCTGCAACATATTGATCTTTTTGGAGGTTGTATCGAGCTTCGGCAAGACCAGAAAGAGCTACGAGCCTGTCCCGCTTGACCGTGAGTTGTAAGCGCGTATATTCTTGTATGACTTCTGTCCATGGCATATCTATTACTGCTCTCTTCAACAAACAAGTCGTCCGTTTACGCCTCGTACTAGTCGCAGAGCATTCACAGTTTATAAGCGATCGACACTCCCAGCCAGTCTCAGCCTCACTAAAATGCAATGTTCGAGGTGATAAGATCCGTTCTTGAAACACCCAACCTCGTGTCGAGAGCTTGCTTGCTGGGGTATGCGGCCACCTACAAACGCGGCTAAGTATCGGTTGAAGCTCTTTCTTGGACAAAGTGGACGGCTCGGTGGGGTCGGATACGACATGGTAAGGAAGTTGATAAGCTAAAGCGCCCCGTTCACGAACAAAGACGACACTCTCATGACCGTCGTATGTAAACGGTATAGCCTTTGAAGTGCTTTTTGCCCTTTTTCCGGTCCCTAAAAATCCTTCTGTGCTGTCTTTTGCCGCGTCTGCTGAGATGGTGATGTATGAATTTCCGTAGACTTGAGCCATCTGAGGGGCGTGAATGGCCCAGTCTTCGGACGAGTCCTGGACGATGCAAAGAGAATCAATCCATAAGTACCGTATACCTAGCTTTCTAGTGACTAGTACCGCATCTTCAAAGGTTTGTGGCAATGGCTGAGGGATCTCTCGCAAGTGATCTTGGAAGTTGTGCGCTGTAGTCATGGCGGGTGTTTTGCCGCCCCAGCAATGACTCAATGCTACATATCGACCTGTCTCGCCTTCTCTAGATATGTGTAGCTTGATAAAAATGTCGTCGTTGAGGCCGAGGTCTAGGACGCGTGCTGGGAGCCGTGCAGTCGTCTCGTCGAAGAAATGACATTTCAAATGTCTGTCTTTGGCATGAATACAGCTGTCGATCCACTGTTCGGCGAGACCGATAGTCGACTCAGATAGTCCGGTGAGGCCGACTTCATGTGCCTCTCCAATTTCGGGGAATGGGTGTAGAGTGCCTTTCAAAAGGTTCTATTAGTCATTCTGCTCAAGGTGTTCGCCAAGCCGTCATTGCAGATTATAAGGCTTAAATAGACGTACCCTGTGCTACGTAATACTGAAGCTTTAGTTTCTGCACGTAGGTTGCGTTGAAACCCCACTTGGAAGGTACTAGATCCACCCTAAACGGTCCCGTATCGCCCTCCCTTCTTCCGTTAAACCCAAAGTTATCAAAGACTTCGGGGAAAAGTGAGCCGACGTATGTTTCTGCGCCGCTCCAAAGCAGCTGACAAAGAGAGCAACATTCGCGGGAGAGGTTGATGTCTTGGGTAGGGACTAAGCCTTCAAAGGGAACCGTGCAACGTGGTGCATGACATAGCGGGGCGAGCGGGGCACGCATCTTACTGAGAGGTTGATCCACGATGTATTGACCACCTTTTGTGTTCCAGAAGTGGGGGGTAAGAGACAAGCGGGGCCTGGAGGATATAAGCGGGGCGTGAATGGGGTTGAGACTCGCCTATCGTCGGGTGGCGGCTATGATGGCATGTGCGCAGCTGTGACAGTAAATACCCGCGTATTTGCCCAATGGCAGCTCGATGCGTGCAGCTCTAGGTATGGAGTTATGCAATAAGGTCACTCTGTGAAGGCTCCTGTGGGGTTTTATGATTGGTTTTTTATTAACATCTTGAGATCCGCTCGCCTCCAAATTGTGTAAAAAGCCATTTACTGACCAATCCAAGCCTCCTTAACCCGGGGCACAAGTTCCCTGAGCCAATCACAATCCTTCATCCCCGGCTTAAGATTGTAATCAAATCCATGGTCCATGTTTGGTACTGTAACCAAGTCGACTTTCCCGTTCGCCCACTTTCTCTTGTCAATTTCTTCCTTGAATGCTATGCTGTTGCCAATTGGACAAGCAGCATCTTGTTCTCCATGTACAATGAAAACTTTAGGACAAGACGCAGGCTGCCCCTTCTGATCCTCCAATATCGCCAGGATGTCTTGATGTTTGAAAACATCCCTCCATTTGTCGGTTGATGAAAAGATGTTCGCTGCGGGCATATTCATTGGCGGATGTAGCGAGCTCTCTACCGGCATGGCTTCGCCCGCTTCTCTAATCCGGTCGACCTCGTCCATTGCGGCTTCGGCCATTGCTGTGTAGTGCTCTTTCGATATGGGCACTCCACCGTAGCCTCTAGGCTCTCGGTGGTACTGCGCCAGCATTGGGTATCGCAGGTACACTGCGTTCAGCGGAACTGGTGATTTGAGCCAGGTATAAGCTGCAAGAAAGCCACCTGCGCTTTCACCAACCACCATGACCCTTCTCCAGTCGATCTTGACGCTCGGTACTTCTTTTTGTATAAAAGCTTGGAGGCCGCCTTCGTTGTAGATGTACGCCAATGCACCATTGACATCTGACAGCAAGCCGTTTCCATCTACATACGGTAGTAGACGGTAGTTAAATGAGACGGCAATAGCTTTAACTTCTCGAGCCAGGTCTGCGACGTGCTGTGCATCCCATGGAACATAGTCTGCAGCGCCGGTGAACTACCACAATTAGTTGTGTCCAGCTATGCTTCGGGGTGTTGCTTACGAAGCCTCCTCCGTGCCATGAGATGAGTAGAGGGCAAGATTCATCAGCGACACTTTCCGGGATGTATGTTAGAAACCTCAAAGTATGGTCTTGGTCAGAGATCACTTTATATGTTCCCCAGAAGACTCGAAATCCGTTCCACCGGCCAGTGCTTCCTTCATCTTGCCAACCGCTCGTTGGATAGTTCCTCACTCCCTCGTTCTGTTCTGCACTCATAGAAACCGGGTTTAGTAGCTGGCTCAATCTCTTTCGGTTGTCCTCTCGCTTTATTCTTGAATATTTAACATCATCCACGTTTTTCACACTGTGTGTTGGGCTGCGGTTGCTCATCGTCGTCGGGATTCTGGCGGATGTGATTACTCGCAAGTCAAAATGGGTGTTCAGTATCAGCCCGCAAGGGAACCGCGAGTTATATAGCACTAGCTCAAGTAACGCATGACTTATTCCAATTCCCACTCATACGCCCATGTGTCAACAGCATTTGGGAGTTTGGTCACCGACATTGGCGGTGACTATTGTATACTCTTGCTCGGAGCATCACGTGTCCGTAGGGTGAAAACTCGACTAGCAACCTCGTCTCGCACCGACACTTTTCATACGTGCTCATCCAACCGAGTGCGCTACCTGACAAGCATGTTTGCTAGTAGGCGTGCTCTGGGAATTCTTAAGCGCTAACCGGCACCTTACGTTGCACCATTAGATCACATACCTGACTCGCCAGGCTCGCCATCGGATATTTACCGAGCAAACCACATTCTTGCACCGCCAGGAAGAGATAGCAGGATTAGGCGAAAAACTGCGTCATCGCGTTTTACAAGGAAAAGCAATCATATGGACTGCTCGGCAGAACAACCCACGCACGCAGTTTGCTATCGGATAGGCAACGCCACGGGATGCTTCGTCAATGGTGGTACGCGGTGGATGAGTTGGCGGGCAATATGACGCAGATGAGCTCAGAGCGAGTGCGCGTCTGTGCAGTTGGAAAATTTTGGTGAGCTAGGGCTTGAACATTTGTTTTTAGACATCTACTCAGGGTGCAGGTCTCGGGCGAGACGTGAGCTGACAGTGGCTTCTTCTGGTGGCCCACGGACGATTCGCTTGACGACTGCTACAGCAAGGTATGATGTTGACAGTCGCACTTGACCACATTGTTCGCATCGAGCACATCGAGCACATCGTCTGATTTAATGGAACGCCTCGCTGAAGCCTGTAATATGTTATTTACTGAAGAACGAAATCTGTAACTTCACTGCGTAGTGTCATGGAACCAAGTCGGTGCGCATAGAGTCATGGTCGCCCAATAGAATTCCCTCTCCAGTCTAGTCATTCTGCTTCCCACAGACCATAACGCACTCTATGCTAACTTCCGCGCCCTCCACCGACATCGTACCAATTAATTTTAGCGAACAATTAAGCGCGGGGATCCACCGGCGCGCCTGCCTAAGTCCCCAGTCTCGCTCCCAACGCGCGGTCAAGCGCCAAGTGATGCCCGAAACGTCATGTATGCGCGAATCAAGGTCTTGAGGCACCCGGCCCGGTCCACGAAAATGATACTAGCCATACCTTCCCAGCTTGCGGACATAGCTTCGAGGGATGTGCGTCTTGTATGACGGTGTTTAGCCGTCTTCGCCACTGAATGGAGGCGAGAGTGGGCCATAACAGAGCTACCAGATAGCTCTTGTTGTAGACAACAGCGAAGTATTGCAGGATCGCTTTTCGGTACTCCGGTGTTCTGAAATTGATACGCGATAATGATGTTCGAATATTGATTTGACATATTCCACAGCTGATTCCAGGTTTCGCTTTGAACCCTACAACTAACGCTAATCTATATTGGATCCATGCTCACTCACGGTTACAATCTCAGAACTTGAGTCAAGGATGGAATCAAAAGAAGCGGGTTTCCGCCGAGCGCACCCTGCGCCAAATGTAGGCAGCATCTCCCGATCTTCGGATTTACTGGAAGACCGGGAGGACAATAAGTGCAGGTGCCGTAGCGCTGACACTGACATCGAGGCAAACATTTCTTCAATCTTTTTGCGCAAGAATCCCAGTGCCGGAAGGTTTGCGGCAAAGATGCCGACGTTGGCTTCTAATGTTGTCCAGATGACGAGATCGATACCTGACCCTATGAGCTAGTTAGCGCCGTGTAACCACTAAGGCCATGAGATGGGGAGAACTACATGTTTGGTCTTCAGCAAACTTGTTTCTCGCATAGTGTAGGACACGTCCAACAGAGCAGCCCGTGGTAGCTAAGCCGAAGCCAATCAATATTGTGATGGCCACTTTCTGGTTCAGTCCCATCCGAAGCTTCCAAACCATAACAAGTGGAGTTGATGTGCAAATCAGATCAGTGAGTAGGGACCATACTGCGGCCATATTAAAATTTTGCGCTCACTGTCGGGCGTACCTTACTTACATCCTTGGACACTTGATGCAATGGTCAAAACCTTCGTGTCCCAGCATTTCGCATTCTTGATTGTCATATCCCAGAATGCAGCGGATGGCCGACAGAAGGCAAACAGAATAACGATGCACGCACCATTGACAAGGACCAAAGATGCCATAAGGGTGTACATGTAATAACGCATCCATTTGGCCTGAGTCAAGCGCAACACCATGAAAGCGACTGAAATTTTCGTGATAGCGGTACAGAAGATGAAGGGAAAGGTGACTAGATTGGACATTCTGTACGCTTCATTGATTTGGGATTCGCCGAGATAGAAGACGTGTCGACCTTGGCCATAGTGAATGAAAAGGCAGTTGAAGACGAGCTGAATGAGAGCGCAAATCTGCTTCGTGTCAATCGCTTTATTGGATAAGAAATACTGATCGCACTTACCGTGGCTAGGACAATAGTCCAATCATCCCACCCTGCAGTCTTGACCACGACGAGCCGACTGTATAGTCTCGACCCAAGTGTGAGTAGCACAAGCGCGAAACTAACGACCATTGTGACGATGGCCCGGGCACTGATAGAGTCATTTGGCGGCAGCATGTCACGATCGATATGCATGAGATCGGGAGCCTCCATCTTTCCAAAGCTTGGGCATGCAACGCAGCGCCCAACAAAATAAAGTTAAACAGATTGACAAACATTTGGACTCGTAGATGCCCTGGATTAATAGGACTCCGCATCCTCTGATCGATTCACCGACAAATGAACAAACTCTCGAGGCTGTGTCGCCGACACGAATACCAAATGCATACCTATGGCATCCAGCTCGCGCGGGAAAAGCATTGTACCAGCTGGCAGAACGGTGTTGTGGCCTGTGCTCGGGATCTCCGACTGGCCAGCACCGCCCTCGTTAGTTGTGTACAACATACGCAAAAGGCGCAATGCGCTTCAGCTATGCGCGCATCGGACCGCCGTGATAAGCGGCTGAATATGCACTGCAACGTTCGGGTAGCCGAGGCGTTCTTGGCAGCTGAGGCTCCCATGGAAGGGCCACAGCGGTTTTCAGGACTAGTGGTATGGCTCGACCCCTACACCGCTTTATTTCGTAGTCAAGTGCCATGATGCGTGAGCCATGAGATAAGGTTGCTGGCGGTCATCTAGATCCTCAATGACTTTTGCTGCTCTTGGCCGTGTAACGAGTGGCTGTGGATTGTGCTACAATATTTGCGTTGTATACAATTCAGACCGACTAACCGCTCGCCATACATTTAGCCTAAAAAGGATTTTTTTCTTTGGTTCGCTAGAGCACCTCTCTTGTTCTCACAACAAAATCGCCCACGACACAACCACATATTCTAAAAGGGCACGTCCCGGTTTTGGCAGCAATTGATCTAGGAACTCATCATCGTCAGCGGAGTTTCGTAAGCATGGTGCGTCAATCCCAGGGAACAAGAGGAAGCAGAGCGATAATAGAAGAGTAATAAGAAAACATCATGTGCTTCACCCGTCACCTTGATTATAGCAACATAGCCTGAACCCGCCAATCACAAGCGTACTTGAGTACTCCTATGTAGAGTGATGGGATATGTGAAAGCGAATGATGAGGCTGAATGATGAGACAGGCGTAGCACAGCCGTGCTAGGAAGTTCCTGTAACTCTGTGATTGGATAGAAGCAAATCCCTAGTCGCTTCCAAGTAGAGCAAATCGCCTTTCAAGATATACATCTCCGTTTCCTGTGTTCAGAGTACTCTACGGGACAGACTGCATCACAAATTTTTGAGACAACACGGCCTAAGCCAAGCGACAATGCCGCCCCTCCAAATGAGCTTCGCTAACTTCGCACCCCGTGTCCAGTCCTCTATATCTTCAAAATCTCCTTGCTCCACGCACCTAACCCTCTCCACATCCCCACACCGCTCCTCTTCTCACTCTCACAAAACTTGCTCAACACATCATATCTATCCCTCTCCCACTCCTCACTCCTCGCCTCTCCACCGATCCCCAGCTCCACACAAACTGCATGCCGCAACTTGGCCAAGCAGACCGGACAAATATAAGGCGGCTGTCTCGCATCCTCCTTTATACCTGCCGTCCCCTGCATATTACACGCGTAATACACGCAATGCGCAATGCCCAGACAGTGACCGAGCTCGTGAGATGCTGTGCGAGCGAGACGGGAGAACCATAAGCCCTCTAGCTCGAGCTTACTTGTGGGGGGTAGGAGGGTAGATGCGGCATCGACAGCAGATCGCATAGGTCCGGAAATTGAGAGGTTTTGTTGTTTTGCGGTTGGGGTTTCTGCAATGACTTCTTCGACTGCACATAGCTCGTCTACGTAAGATTTACAATGGCTCATTGGCCATGCGTGTGCGTGGTCTATACCGGTACCGGGGTCGAGAAGGGGGTTGTAGCGTGCGCTTTGTACAACAGCGACTCTTCTCCCTCCATACGCTCGACCACAGCAGAAGTCGTCTTCCTCATTCTCGTAGATGTCATGATCTACTAATAGGAGGAGTGCATATGCGTCCTTGGGAAGCATCTCGATCGCTGCATCTAGAATGTCGTCTAGATTTAACTGCGCTGGGAACATGCCATCAGGTGCTGGTCGTGCGCGAATGCGTGTTGCCGCATCGCCGTGTTGGAGCGCAATGTATTTCGGTACGCCCTCTGTTTTCGGATTTGTTCTTGCCGTTGATTTCCACGTCGTCCAGCTGAGCTTCTGAGGGAACTCTTTAACCTCAATCCCATGATAGAAGATGCCCAGATACTCAATGACCTCCCCCATACCTGGGTTTACCAAATTTTCAGTACCGTCTCTTACATTCGGCTTCATCCACGCGCTCATCCCTAACCTCTCCACTCCCTTCTCAATGTTTGGTACATCCGCCACATACAACACTCTCCTCCCCTCCGCCCCGAACCTGTTCCTCGCTTTCTCCCCATGCCAACTCTTCATGCTCTGCGCCCGCTCATCAGGGTTATAGTTCAAGTCGTCATGGGGCAAAACAAGAGGCGCCGGAAACGCTTGGCTGGTAAGCTCGGCTTCTATTCCCAGCTGCACGTAGTGGGGAGATTTTCCATGCTTAGGTGGAGGTACGCGACCGGATTTCCATGTTGCCGCAATACATGCCTTCGCATCTGGTCGTTCGAAACCCGCTAGTTTCGCAAAAGGCGAAGGCTCCAGTTGCAGGATTTCGTGCGCACATTTTCGGTTCGGCGACATGATGGAGATCCCGGCAGCGAAAACTAGGGGATGTAGATTTTGCCGCAGAGTGGCAGAGTGATATAGGTCAGAATGAGGTTGCTGCCTTGACGGGGCGGTGCGCATTCATTTTATCCAGTTGCGCTAAACCCTCTATGGCGATGTCAGCCTAGCACACCAGCATCCGCAAAGGCTTTAGCTCAACACCAGACACCTGCTCGCGTGAGAAGGTCCTAACCTGTCGCTAAACTGGCGTCGTTTCGAATTAGTTGAAGCTCTTTATCATCGAGCAACTGACCATTTCACCGCGTTACTCGACACAACACTACTGTTCCTCAATCTAAACAGTTGCACCATAGTCTCCACCCCATCGAATGAGACATCAAGGCCGAAGCTGAGGATGGCGGAGAGGGTAATGTGAGAACACATATTTTGGAGAGCGGAATAGACTTGATGTACGCTGAATTGGACACGAAGTACGGCCAGCTCGACACGGACTAAAAGATGGAGGAATGATGAGCCGGAAAAGCGGAGATGAAAGAGCGAGATTGGAAGACATATGAAGAGTTCATGGGGGACGTTACCATGGCAAATAGAGTGAGAGCCATTGGCAGAATGTAAACAGCTGAACTTAGGCTGGTTCCTACCGAAAGCACAGGTCGTTGACAAGATGACTTAGATAGAAGAGCGAGCCGGCAACGAAACAGAAAAAGACTGACACTTGTCAAACGCAAACGCTGGAAACCTGTAGAACTACAAAACACTAAAGCAATTCAAGTGAGTATCCTCCTCAACAGCAACAACATCAAGGACAATGCCCAGCCAAAGACATACAGAGAGTAACAACAAATGTAAACACCACAAATAAAGACGCGCAGTCAAGTCACCTATTCTAACATGTATCAACACCATGTTACCTCCATAGACGGATGGTCCAAGTTCAGAGTTAGCCCAGAGAGCGGGGAGTGCTGATAGACTCAGTATGCTAGGCTCGTTAGCCCAGGTGTCGGCTAGGAGCATCGCTTAGTTCCGAATGCATGATCGCTCTATCATCATGACAGTCCGCGCACTCCGCCCAGCACTTTAAGTCCAGAACGTCGCACTTGCACTCTTCTCTGCAAGAACCGCGCACTGGACGTTTATCCCTGGTAGCCCTACCACCAAACTCAACCAAGAGGCACTCGCGGCACTGCTTGTCGCATTGCTCAGAGGGAAATGCACCGCAATCACACGCATGACGGCAAGGAGCGTGGTCGCCGCGAGATTTCAAGATGGCACCAGTTTTCTTGGCGACGGAAGCAGCTGTTGCAGCTGTAGCCTTGGAGCTAGTCATCTTATTGATGACCTCATCGGTCTCGTCGCCGAAGATGGTGTGCAGAAGCTGCCGACCTTGTTCGACAAGAGTGATGCCCTCGAGCACAAGGCGCTGGCCCTGCTGACGCATGCTAACGCTGTCATCGATAAGACCTTGTTCGCTACGCTGGCGAAGACTACTAGTAGAGTCATGCTTGAAAGCAGATTTGTGCTTCGGGGGGTAGTTGTCTCTGGGCGTAGCGTCTTGAGGAGACCGGGCTGGACCACTGCCGGGCCCGTAGAGTGACTCATAGAGTGCATCGCCGTGGTCAACGAGGTCATGACCCTCCTGAATCAAGCCCTCTCCCTGGTAAATAATCTTCTCGGTGTTCTCGATGAGACCAGGATCGGAGTGTTTGGGAAGCTTCGCGCGATGATCGAAACCAAACGGCTCATAGTGATCGGGGTCCTCGACAACAGCCAAGGCACGGCGTGCGCGTGCGGCTTGGGCGTTCTTGACCGCGTCGAATGTTTCCGCCACACAACCCGCGTTCTTCGCTCCAGGGGTGTTCGTCATCAACTCGCAGCTAAATCCTTCGTCGCAGTGGCGATAAGGAACCCAGTTCTTGCCATTGAACTGGTACAGCTCCTCCGGTCCCATACATTGTGTGACAGCACCCGAACTACTATTTGAAGCAAGGTATGGCCACGGCAGCCAGATATCCTTTCCATCTCCGCTGGGATCCTTGCAAATGGCAAATTTAGTACCCAGGTCAGCCTCTCCGCAGACATAGGGTGGAAGACAGACTCCGGAAAAGCCCCAAGAGCGGCCATTCCATTCGAGAACCTCGGACTCGTTGTCCTTGTTGCATCTGGTGCCGAGATAAGAGGGAACCGGTCGGTAGCAATCGCTATGGCCGTCGATGTCTTTACAGCTGCCTATGATATCGCGCATGTAGAAAGGCAACCAGTGCTGGCGGTTGAAGCGCCGGACCTCACTGGTAGTCTTGGGATTGCGTCGAGTATCGAAGGTGTGGTAGGCGTGTACACCACGAGCTGGAACCGTTGGTGCGGGGATAAGGTACTTGTCTTCTTGTTCGCGGCAAGCGGCGAACTCGGGCAACTGGATGCATGTCCCGCGACAGACGTAGAACCAGTTCCAATTACCAGCATCAAGATACTGGACAAGTTTGCTTTTCGTGTCGGCCGGGTCGCATCGGGTCTGGAACTCGGCAGAGACGATGTCTTCCTTGATGCCTGTCATCGAGAAATCGTCCGAATCGTCGGAAGCACCTGATTCAGGGCCGTTGCCTCCGGCGCTGTTGACATTCGGTATTTCAGGTCCACGGACGTCTTCGCAGCTGACCTTACCGTCCTTGTCCCTGCACCACTCATGACCACGGCATTCATGAATGTTGGTCCAAGTCCGATGCTCGTCGTCGTAATACTGAATCCAGGAGCCTGAGTTCGGGTCGCATCGCAGGGGTAATGAGTATCCTCGCTTCCTGTGTGTAGATGGGCCGTCATCAAGCGGGTCGTTAAGGATCATGACCGGGGTGCTGGTACTGGAACCATCAAAGCAGGTGCCACGGCCATGTACATTTTTGCAAACTTCATCTGTTCCGAATGCGTCACACGTATGGAAATTCTGCCAGGAGCGGGCGAGTTCATCGAAAAACTGGATCTCGAAGAGGGACTCCGGGGCGCACCTAGTAGGTGCCTCAAAGGTGCGCTTGGTTGGCTTATCCCCCGACTGGAGCGGAACGAGCACGGAATCGCCTTTGTGGGTGGTCGAGGACGAATCGAGCGGCTTTGTCTCGCCAGTCTCGACGCATTTGCCTCGGGCGCCATTGCCATCGCACTTATAAGTCGTAAGGAGGTACTTGCCCGGCACTACCCAAACGTTGGATCCCTGGCCGCACGAACCGCGCCCTTGCAGATCAGCACAGGAGCCGAGGAAGGGGCAAGTGTAATAGTCGACCCAGTGGGTGCCGTTGAAGCGCTCAATAATGTTGTCATGTGCATCAGGCTTGCAACGCGTATCGAAGTACTCCCAGTCGGGTAGATGCTCACGACGAGCCAGGCGTCCATGATCGACATTGTTATCCTCGAAGTAGGAGCACTTGTTGGAAGCCTCACAGCCAATGTGCCAGTCGCGCTTGTCGGCGGCCTGTGCGAGCACGGGCGTGCTGCACAGGGCGGCTGCAACAAGAACTGCGTAACGCATCATGAGTAACTTGGTGACAGCGCAACTAGACGCAGTACAGTGTGAGATGTCTGACTAGAGGACGGTGAACTGTTAACGCATTTAGTAGTGACCAGCAGAGAGCGGATGACGATGAGAAGATGGACAGAAAAGGGTAGGGAAAGAAGAAACATACCTAGCACGCAGTCGAATGAAGGGCTGAAGCAGAAGGGGTGGCAGTGGGATGAAAGGCGGGAGAAGAAAAACTGAGAGGTTGAGGCGCTTTTGTACTTCCTTACGGGGCGGTTGCCGATGCACGAAAGCGATTCCCTTGAGCATGTTTGCAAAAATCAGCGTAGCGCAAGTGCCACGATGGTCGGGTTTTCGTGGAAGGTTGGAGTTGGGGCAGGTAGGCGCATTGATGGACGACGCAAGTGCTAGGGAAGGGGGAATCAGCGTGGAGATGTACGAGGGGTGCGTCTCATAGACACTGAATTATGCATGTCGTTCCTCTCGCAAGTTGGGCTTCCAAGGACATATAATGGCATCAGAATGTGATTCTGTTCTGTAAGTCGGCATGAACGGCTGCAGCTTCGTACAAGGATGCCGCGGCGAGTGTCACTGCTGCTTCGACGCCACGCTCTCCGAGGACTGTGGCGAGATAGCCCAGTATGAGAGTCAGTCATGGACGGGTAAGACATGACTTGAGATGGATGCATTAGGAGCGAGGTCGAAGTGCTTCTCGCGGTGATGGAGCAAAGACCGGGTCGGAAAAACACAAGCCCGCGGAAAGCCCGCGACGGTTTCTCTTGGACCGCCCGGCCTCGTTCTCTCACTCGTACTCCTGTGTGCGTACGGGCAGCCCATCTGGCACCTGCATTTAGTAGGCGTGACTAGATCGCAATGCAACAAATTCCAGCGCGATGCTCGATGGTGGCGACTTGGTATGTTGGGGTGCGTTCCGTTCCAGAGTCGAGGTTGAAGGTGTCCGTGGATGGCACCATCACGCACTGCATCGAGAAGCGCAACATGGTAGGCATCCTCGAGGTATTCGAGCCATGAGAGCTGTTTCCGGACTTGTTCGAGTACATCAGAAATCTTCTACACAATGATGTACGGGCATCTAGAGGTTGCGCTTCCCGCATCCCGAAGCAGGTGTACACGAGGTCGCACCTTCCCTCAGGCCGTCTTTATATATTCCAGCTCTTCACGCACAATGCGTGCTACCGTCTGGGTCCCCCCGCGACACTGTCTTGCCCTACATATATCTTTCACCTCGTTCATTCGTTCGTTCGTTCGTGTCAACAACAACCAGTCTCCGGGTCGCCCACGCGCACGATTCTTGGAAAATCTAATTTTGCTTCACCTCCGTGTGCTTTGGCCCGCACTTCAATAATATATAGTTTTCGTCCGCGCCGCTCCCTGGTCAATTGTCTCCTCACCACACACCCACACAACCTCCCCAAATCTCTACTCGCAGCACGAATCCTCGCGGACTCACGGCTGCTTTGCTACGGCGACACCTCCTACAAACACACCCATCATATACTTCCGGTGCGCACCATGTCCAGCAAGAATACTCCCGCTGGCATGCTTTGGAGCCAGCTAGGCCAGGGCGTCGAAAACCCGCCAGTGGACCCCCAGCCCACCAAGCTCACCGGACCCACCGCCAACCCGCCGATGAAGAAAGTCGGCCTAGTTCTCAAGCGCAAAGAAGATACGGCACCCAGTGCCACCTCACCATCTGGAGTGGCGAGCGGTTTCTCTCGCAACCCTACCAAGCAATTTAGCTGGGCTGATGACTCCGACGAGGAGCCGTTCGAGCCTCAGATGTCCTCCCACTCCCAGGCACAGCGAGTCTTGGAGCAGGAGGCAGTCATCGCTAACAATGTCGCCCGCATCAGGGAGCTGGAAGGGGAGCTGGAGGCCAGGGCCAACTACATCAGCAAGCTAGAGGGAGCGCTGGACGAGAAGGAGTCTCGAATCGCCACCATGGAAGATGCCAACAAGACACAGGAGTTTGCTCTCCACCGATACATTAACGAGGTGGACGAGAAGGACCGTCACATCACGCAGCTGGAGAGCGAGATTCAGCAGAAAATCGCCCACATCCGCGAGTTGGAGCTTCGGGCTGCGGGACAGGCGGTTGAGCCTACTCCTTCTGAGCCGCTCACTCCCTCTACCGCTGTGGAGGATCCAGCTTCCGACCGGGCCGCCTCCGAGCATACACCCTCCAAGCACCATTCGCCCACCACCAGCAAGAAGATGCCCGGACTCTCTGTTGAAGAGTATCCAGCTCTCTCGCCGACCGCACCTAAGCATGCTGCCGAGACCGCTGCTCCCAAGGCTGTCAACGAGCCGGAGCCGGCCACAACTAAGACCCCAGCAAAGGCCCACAGCGTCACTCCGGCTCCCCGTGACTCTAAAGAGCCGGTTTTTGCAACGCCCCAGACTATAAAACAAGCCGCACCTGTCCCGCCAGCCCCAGTCCTGAAGATGGGATTGGATATGTCAAAGTGGGGCAAAAAGACAACAACACGGGTCAACTCCACAACCCGCGTGCAAGGCTACAGTGGTCCCAAGCGCAATGTCGACCCGAGCATCGTGCCGACCATCGACCCTGGCCGCGATGTACGCAAGATGCCCCGACACGAGCGCGAGCCGCTGGGCAATGGTGGTGATGTAGAAATTAAGATGGGCAACCAAAGCCTAGGCAAGGTTCCGAAGTACATGTTGATGCAATGCTCGTACATTGCGAACGAGCACTTCACTAAGGACCCGAAGGCGAAGTCTATCGCCTTCCCGGAGGGCTCAATGGATGTGGCGGCCGTCGGGGTGCACATTGACTGGATGCAACAGCACTGTTTCGTCAGCAAGGTCTTCAGCATCGGCTTGAACTCGGAGCATAGCGACGAGCGGAACCTGAACATCGTCCGTGCTTCTCGTGTCCTGGGTTTGAACAACACCTATGTTGGCCACTTCACTAGGCAGTACTGCGACAAGATTCGCGATCAGGATCTATCCTATGACCTGATGAACTTGATCGCCAGCCTGGTCTACCCTAAGAACGATCCAATCTTCGATTGCCTGGCAAACAACATCGCGAATCAGCGTCATCGTGGCAACGTCACGGATCCAGAGGGCTTGAACGCTTTCCTGCAGCAGCACCCGTTCCTCGCGCACAAGGTCCAACAGATCGAGCGCCGCTATGCGTCGAACCGGAAGGCACGATGCAGGTCCCAACAGTTGCCGAATAACATGCTAACAAGTCATAGGGACATCCTTTAGGCCAGCAAGGGCTCGCGGTCTAGCGCTCCCCACTCGCGCGACGGCAGCACCCAGTGGCGCAGATGGATGCTAACCGTCAGCGAGATGACGACACCGTTGATGGGTTGAGAATGCCGTCTGATGCATTCAGAATAAGATAATCCCTAGTAGTAGGGCTTATTTTATTGTGATATGTGGCATTCGCTTCAAGAAGGGTGGTATACATCAGTAATGTGGTGAGGTGATTTACTTCCGTGTCAGTTCGGCGTTAGCTCGCTTGGGTTCAATTACGCGCCCGTTACGATCTGGACAACATTTTCATTGCGAGCTTGAGAGATGCCACGTAATTACCCAATCGGAATGAAATACTGGGGATATCATTTTGTGTGTCCATTGGTTTGCTATATCATCAGATCTCGTGTTCGCGTTGACACTCTGTACTTCCCCGGCATGATATCACAAAACTGCCTCTTTGTCACCATTCATGAGATTTGTTTTGGCGTAATGCTGTACAACCGCACAGGGACATAACAACTAATCATTTGTACACTACAATCATCATCGCTTATTCCAAAGAATTCTTCTCAAGCTCCAAAGGGGTTTTGTCCAAAGGCATACGCATAGCGCGCATGTAGCACCAATGCGAACCTCGAGTATGAAAAAAAAAAATGTGTCATAGTCCTACACATATCAGAGTCCTGCTTCTGCGCTTCCTTCGACGTATCTGCATGTCTGCACCGTCTCGGTCATTCTCGAAAGAGTTCGAAAACCAAGCTATGTTATTATCACATTCATGAGCTCTCACATACGAGTCGCGACCGCAAGTTCTACGATACGTATATAGTGCGATGTCTGTACTTCCTTGCACTGGGAAGGAAGGAATACGAGTCTTCCATAAGCCCTCTTATGTTTTGTATCAAAGATTCCGATGGAATGACAGCATGCTCTTGCTCTTTTTCCTTCATTGTCAAAAAAAGCGCGCCCTTGGCTATGTCTTCCTGTGTTATGCCCACTACCGCGTCAACATGGAACAAGGGGTGGACCAAATGTCCGACACCTCATTGCACATTCAGTTTGTGCTCAAAGGAAGGAACAAAAACGTAGTAGAAATGACTAATGACGGTGCCTTCTGCTCTTCGAACAAAGATGTAGAACATTACATAAACGCCCGCTCTCTTCGACGTCAGTCTAGAGAGAAGGGAAAAAAGTAAGGTCTTACTATATTATACTCCTCCCCGGTTAAAAAAAAGTGTCCCAAACAGCATGCTCCATGTCTTCTTGCCTTTTGCTACAATTTTCAACCGCCGCTGATCGGCCTTATGTTCCGCTTTCGTTCAGAAAAGGCATCATTTCCACTTCTTTCCCTCTGAAAATCCTAGTGAAACTGTTATATGCTCGTTCTTTTCGCTTCTCTTCGCCCAAGAAGACGTACATGCCCTGTAATATGGTGAGAGCTCTCTTCAGTCTGAAATTACGTACGCATCATACATTGCGCATTTTCATCTCATTACTTTTTTGTATCAAAATAATTACTGCTCGGTTGGGATGTTGTACCACGGTTTCTTGACACACCAGTGCTCTCAACTCGAGAACATGGAACCTTTATGTTCTCGCTTCTCTACGTAGGCTTAGGCGTATATCAAGTCCAACTCACTTCTACTTCCAGCATCGATATCGTCTTTGAGGAAATTGCATGCCTGATTGTCCGACAAAACTAGAGTGCAGGAACGCGTGTTTTGGTTTTATCCTCCCACTCGCGTCACCACTCAAATGCCCAGCAAGGTCTACATATTTGCTGTCAAAAAAAAAAGATCTTCACAGCCCCTACTATTCGCCCTTTCCTGTTTACTAGCGCACGTGCGTCTCAAGCTCCGCTGTCTGGCGGAGCTTTCAACTCATCTTCCCCAAAGCACTTTCGCTTAACACATGTGTTCAAAGATCTAAGCTCTTACTCGAAAGCCTGTGCCGCTTCTTGGATCAATATGAAGTACAATGAGTGCATGAAGCATTGACGTGGCGTTTGCACTTCTCAGCCTGAAGCCCTTGTGCTTCTAGGCTCATGTTGTCGCCCAGGCAGGAATTACCAACATACCGGTTCATGCTCAGTCCCCGCTGTACCGACAGCATTCTCTTTCCCCACTATGTGCAGCGTCCTTCCGCTAGCTTTCCCTCAAGACTCTTCAAAGGAAGCGATGATGCCGGAGTAACTGTTGCCACTGTGGGACCTCAAAGATGGAACCTCGCCGTTGGAAAGTCATCCTTTTCCTTACCAAAAACTTGATGCGAGATGAACTTGTCGCACGTAACTCCTCCAAACACCATCACCCCGCTAAATAGATAACCACAACGAACTTTGAGCGTCCCCGAAACCAAAGATCTCGCAGCTAAGCCTACGTATCCTGCTTTCCCCCTTCTCCTCTTCATGCTCATAAAATTTGTGAGCAATACCGCATGTCCCGTCCCCTCCTTTCCTCGTCGCAATTCGGACTAGAACCTGTAAAAGTCTCAAACTAGTTATGCATATTCGCTTTAGACTAAAACAACCCGATTTGAGTTCACTAATCCATTTCCCCCTTCTAATTCTCTCCAAACCGATCACGCTCAGACACCACACGTCCTGCTTTCACCTCTCAGAGCATTCGGAAGGTCCATCGGAATTCATGCATGTTATGTCGCGGCACCAAAATCTCCCAACTCGTCTTGATGACCTAAGCGCCTTCTCCCGCCACCACTGATCCCCAAAAGCTTGGGTGAAAGACACGTCATGTATTCGGCGGACCTGACATCGGCCTTGATGCGTTGGCCGTACATAGTGCTTAGGCTTTGGAAAAGGTGGTCTTCAGTAAAAGCAGGTGCTCCAGCACAGGGTGGTATAGAGAGAGGCGGATGTGAGATCTGACTGAAAGAGTGGCGGAGCAAAATAATTTTTTATATGGCATCGATTGTGCTGGCAGGCGGGCGTGCATCCGTGCTAGGACGGTACCGGATGCCCTACCGCAGGAGAGCGTTCTGCTCCTCCTTTGATATACCAAACAAGTATAATATATCCAACATACTCTTTGAATTTAGGCGTGCCGGTGCCTGCATCTGCACCTTGGGCTTCGCATGGAAAGCGACGCCTAAGCCCGCAACACCCATCATGGGCAGGTCATTGGCGCCGTCACCCACACAAACTACCTGCTCCAGCAGTATGCCCTCCTTCTTCGAAATCTCGAGGACATGCTGACGTTTTCGCTGCGCATGTACGATCTCTCCAGTGAGCTCGCCCGTCAATGACTGGCCGTCTTCCGAGACCACAAGGTGGTTCGCAAAGGCGTAGTCCAAGCCTAGCCTCTCAGCCATCCAACCTGCTAGTGGCGTAAATCCGCCGCTTAATACTGCAGTCTTGAACCCTAGTCTTTTCAAAGCTTTGATAAGTTCTGGTACTCCTTCATTCATCGTGATCCTTGGTTTGAGCGTATCCCAAACTGTGCTCGGCACGCCCTTCAACAACGCACACCGTGCTCTCAGGCTAGCTTCAAAGTCTAACTCGCCGTTCATAGCGGCCGCCGTGATGGCTGAGACCTGATCCTCCACTCCTATAAGCGACGCAATTTCGTCGATGACCTCTTGCTGTATCAAAGTAGAGTCCATGTCGAACACTGCTAGTCGCTTGTACCGCCGATGTATTGTGTCGGCCTGGAACACAACCTCGACGTTCCACTCTCGCTCAAATCGCGATACAGCCTCATGTCTCCTCATCGTCTCTAATGTGATAGTCGGTGCGCTCAGCAGGGGAAATTGCACCTCCACTACCTGGCAAAGCTTGTCTCTTTGTAGCCTTCTGCTTATGATCGTGTCCTCCGCCAAGCCCGGTATTATGTTCGCTAGCGTCACGAAGAAGTCTGTGAGGCAGCTCTGGCTGATGTAGGTGCCGTAGAGGTGGTCGAGCGGGTTCGGGCCGGGCGTTGGCGGCTCAAGTGGATAGTCATCGATCTTATCGGTGGGCACGGCGCCATCTTTGAGAGAGTCGAGCGACGCGGAGGGTAGATGATCGGTTGGCAAATGTGGAGACGCGTCCGGGTGCGGGAAGAAGTGCGGCGTGTCTGCTTTGTAGAAGAGCGTGGCGACTAGGTGGGTCGTAGCTAGGTCAAGGGACGGATGGTTGCCCCGGAAGGCCATGGCGGACAAGAAAAGATCAAACGTGCGTCAGGTATGAGTGTGTAGCAATTGAAATCAATTGCAATGCGCGACGTTAGACTCGTAGTTTACGCGAAGTGGGGGGCCTCGGCGGGGCAGAGAACCGCAGGCCCGGAGGCATCAAAGATAGCCAAGCCGCTAGATCCAGCGCAGATGCATTATGGCAGCTGAAAGCCTCACATCTTTCGAAGGCATAATCATCTCGACTCACCTCAATGGCATCCGCTACCGCCCAGGGACTGATGACTGCCATCCGGCAGTCACCGCCAATTGACCTTGGCGTTCCTTATGAAGCGGCCTGGGTCAGGGATAAGGTGATTCTCATTACTGGAGGAGCAAGCGGCTTTGGGGCCGGCTTCGTGCGGCATTGGGCCAGGAATGGGGCAACCGTCATCATGGGAGACGTCAATGTTCGGAAAGGCGATGCTCTCGCGCGCGAGGTGCAGAAAGAGACGGGCAGGAAAAGCGTCCACTTCGTCCACTGCAACGTGACGGACTGGCAATCCCAGGTCAATCTCTTCAAGGAAGCCGTCAAACTGAGTCCTCATGGCGGATTGGACACGGTAGTCGCCAATGCTGGTATCGCCAAGGCGGACATCGTGCAGAAGCCCGGCGATATGAGCGTCGCAGAGCCGCCAAAGCCCAATTTCGACATCAACGAGGTCAACTGGACTGGTGTGCTATACACCACACACCTGGCGTACTATTGGCTTCCCCGAAATCCAGGTTCCAAAGCTTGTAGCCTTGACTCTGAGCCGGGCAAGCAAAGTCGAGATAGGCATCTCCTGCTCCTCGGATCTATAGCATCGCTCGCGCCCATTGCGGTTCAACCGCAGTACTGCGCGACCAAACACGCTGTTCTCGGCCTCTTTCGGTCCCTGCGCATGAGCTCGCACATGGAAGGCGTCCGCGTCAACCTCCTCTGTCCGTATTTTATCGATACACCTATCGTGACGCCCGGAGCTAGAGTCTTACTAGCCGGAGGAGCACTGGGCAGAGTAGAAGACGTGGTCGACGCTGGAACGCGGTTCGTCGCCGACTCACGAATCCTTGGCCGGAGTCTAGTAGTTGGACCAAAGCTCCATGTCAAACAGAGTGAGAGCGGGCAATGGCAGCTGGTCGAGGACGGCACTGAAGGCAGCACAGAAACGGCACTATGGGAGCCGTGTGCGGATGATTGGGAAGACACGGAGGCGTTCAATCGCGGCTTCGTGAAGATTTTGAATGGCGTACAGACAGCACGCGGCTGGGCCGGGTGGGCGGTGGACATGGTGAAGGCTGTAGGGAATGCGCTTGGGCTCGTCCGATGAGTGCCGGCAGCGCGAGATGTCGCGGCGCATCAAAACCGCATCCTTTCTTCTTGTGCTGTTCTGTCTAGCCGATATGTTTTGGGGGAGATTCATCAATATCAGCGGATGGCTGCCGCATCCCCGAGGACGGCTCACGCTGCCGCCCGAAGAGGGCAATTAAGCGAATAACGTCGATCACAAATATGCCGCGGCGGCGGGAACTAGCACCAGCTTGGAACGGTACCTGGGCAGTGACGCCACATACTCTGCCCTCGCGCGTCAACATAAACTCATTCCATTCTTCCCGCGCTTCGCTGTTGCTGCGTGTTTGCAACCGCCCGTTTACAAGTCACTACAGTCACGCAGTCATTGTATATACCATCAGCAGGGGCATCGCTCCTCGGCCCACCACTTGAGCCGCGCAACCCGCGCAGGAAACACAACACCGCCGCTGCCAACGTTCGGATCACCTCGGCGCCATGGATGACGACAGCCATGGACAGTCTCCACCTCTCCCCACAGCCGTGCTTCTGCACGAACCAAAGTTCCCTTACCCAGATCTCTCCGAAAAGATGCACACCACAGACTTCGCCAAAAATGGCGTCAGCAAACCCCCTATATCCTCGCTATCGAGAACAACAAGCGAACCTTCATCGACCCCGCGTCCCTCGATGCAAAAGTCCGCGACTGAACGTCCACAGCCGTCGGCGAGGAGGTCGCTGTTGGGAAGAAAACGAGCTGGTACTGCGGACAAGGTGCCACGGTTGAACCGTCAGGCAACTTTGACATTTGATCCATTCTCTTCCGACTCGAGCTCGTCGGACTCTGATTCGGATGATGAGCCCACAAGTCGTCCCGCAGGCGTGGATGGTGAGGGCGCGAACACGCAAAGAAAGCCACACGCAAAGCGTAAACGGCTAAAATCAAGTGGAGCGCCGTTCTCCCGGTTCAAGATGACGAACGAACATTTTAATACCAAAGGTAGAGTTTCAAGGCAAGACGGGCGGCTGAAGCTGTCCATCAACGAGGCGGTGAACAGCGGCTACTTTGCAAAGACGCTGGGCGCGGGCCTGAAGAAGCATTTCAAGGGTGCCGATGGTCTGGATGAGGATACAGAGTGGGAAAGGATCGCACCCGAGGATGACTGCATGGAAGATCCTGCCCGGCGCGTACGTCTGAATATCGTCGTCATCGTCATTGGCTCCCGCGGCGACATCCAGCCTTTTCTGCGGATAGGCAATATCTTGAAGGAAGACTATGGTCATCGCGTGCGCATAGCCACGCACCCCGCGTTCAAGGAGTTTGTGGAGAAAAACTCCAAACTCGAGTTCTTCTCCATCGGCGGTGATCCGTCAGAGCTCATGGCCTTCATGGTGAAGAACCCCGGTCTAATCCCAAACCTAGAGACGGTGAGGGAAGGTGAAATCGGTAGGCGCCGAGCGGCGATGTCGGAGATGTTTGAAGGCATGTGGCGCGCCTGTGTCAATTCGACAGATGACGAGACAGACAATGCGAATCTTAAGTTGTGTAAGTTCACCGTAGCCGTTCCTTGCGGTGAGACTAACCATTCCAGTGGGCAATAAATTTCCATTCGTATGCGATGCTATCATCGCCAATCCTCCGAGCTTCGCACCACCCCATATCGCGGAGCGGTTGGGTGTACCGTTGCACATGATGTTCACGTAGGCATAATTCAACAGGATTGGAATGGCACATTTGCTAACACATGATAGCTTCCCATACTCACCCACTACGCAGTTTCCGCACCCTCTTGCGAACATCAAAGCCAGCAACGTCGACACCAAATATGTCAACTTCATGAGCTACCCTCTGGTAGAGATGATGACATGGCAGGGTCTAGGCGACTTAATCAACCGTTTCAGAGTTAAGACATTGTGTCTTGAGGAAGTGTCGACGCTTTGGGCTCCCGGTCAACTCTACCGACTGAAGGTGCCATATACATATATGGTAAGTTCGTGCCGACCCGGCCATGCGACCTTGCTAACGACGCCCAGTGGTCGCCAGGACTCGTCCCCAAACCGAAAGATTGGGGTGCCGAGATCGATATATCCGGCTTCGTCTTCTTCGATCTCGCTTCCTCCTTCAAGCCTCCTGAAGACCTAGTAAGGTTTCTCGACAACGGCCCGCCACCTGTCTACATCGGTTTTGGATCCATCGTCGTCGATGATCCAGATGAGTTCACCAAGCTTATCTACAGGGCTGTGGAAATCGCCGGTGTGCGTGCACTCGTCTCAAAAGGGTGGGGAGGCTTTGGTAGCAATGACAATGCACCTGACAACGTCTTCATGCTAGAAAATACTCCCCACGATTGGCTGTTCCCGAAAGTATCAGCAGTTGTGCATCATGGAGGTGCAGGCACGACTGCGGCTGGACTCAAGTGTGGGAAGCCGACCATGATTGTACCGTTCTTCGGTGATCAGCCATTCTGGGGTGCCATGGTGTCAAAGGCAAGGGCTGGTGCTCACGAATGCATACCGTACAAGAAGCTCACCGCAGAGCGATTGGCGGAAGGTATCAAGCAGTGCCTCACTGACGAAGCCAAGAAGAATGCGCAGAAGATTGCAGATAGCATCGCAAAGGAAGGAGATGGTGCTTTAAATGCCGTCCGATCGTTCCATCGAAGTTTGCCATTAAGAGATACCGACAGCATGCGCTGCCCGCTCCTCCCGAATTACGCGGCGGCTTGGCGACTGAAGAATACTTCGTTACGCCTCTCTCCGATCGCCGCAGAGCTCCTAGTTGAATGGAAGAAAATCAAGTGGAATGATCTACGGCTAATCAGGCATTACGAGTGGAATGACTTCGGAGGCCCTGGGGAACCAGTGACCGGTGCATGGGGCGCCATCGCTGGTACGGTGTCGGATGTGGCGACTGGCGTGGGGCTGATGCCAGTAAAGATGGTGCGGAGCGTGAAGAAGAGGGAGAAGTACTACTCGAAGAAACGCAGGATCAAAAAGAGGGAGAAGCATAAGCAAGAGACGTTGGGAAAGGCGAAGAAGGGCATACCGAATGCAACAACTCAAGGAACGACGAATAATAATGCAGAGAAGCAGCAACAGAACGGAAGATCCCAAGCTCCCTCACGTGTAGAGACCACGCTATCACAGCTCTCCGAGCCAGACGAATATCTAGCTGAAGAACTCGCTCACGAAGCCGGGCATGGTTTCAAGAAAACGGGCACGGCTATCCTTAGATCGCCCTTGAACTTCACGCTCGCAATAACACAAGGTTTCCACAATGCGCCACGTTTGTACGGCGACGAGACGGTTCGCCGTCCACCACGTATCACGGGCTTCCACTCTGGGCTTCGCGCCGGCCGCGATGAATTCATATACGGCATGCGCGATGGCGTTACGGGACTATGGATGCAACCATACCGCGGCGCCAAAGATCACGGTGCGCTAGGCTTTGTGCGTGGAATCGGCTTCGGCGTGGGTGGTTTCGTCCTGAAAAGCATTGCAGCCTCTCTCGGCCCTGGTGCGTATTTCATGAAGGGGCTTGATGAGGAATACCTAAAGAAATACCAACCGACCAGTTTCCTCCGCCGTGCACGCATCATGCAAGGCCGCAAGGAAGTTGATGAACTTACGCACCCCACTGGACTTGACGACTCAGACCACGTAGAAGAACGGGAGCAGAGGAAACGTGATATTGAGAAGGAGGTCAGTCAGAAGTGGGAGGCTATACAGCCCCAACTCAAAGAGGAGAGAAAGCAAAGTAAGACGGGTGTCCGCGCTGCGCTACTCGGCTACTCCAAATATAATGAGGGGAAGAGAGTACCACTGAAGTCTGAAAGGCCCGGTACAGCATCAACGGCCATAAGCGCCAACCCTGCAAACTCGAACGGACAACACCAGCCGAAGCATGCGAGTTCTACGCCTATTAATCAAGCGGAAACCCTCCAGAAAGCCAACGGTAATGGTAATTTGAACGGTAATGGCCCCTTAAGAAGTGGGTCAGCGCCACCGAAAGCTACACAGTGGAAAGAGAAGGGTGCGAAAAAGAAGCATCAGTTGGATACTGCGGCACCACCGGAGAATGAGGCAGTCAGAGAGGAAGCGATTGCGAGGAATGGAGTGCCAAATGTTTTCCAGGCGAGTTTGCGGGGGAACGGTCATGCTATCGGGGGCAGAAAGGGAAAGACACAAGCGGATGGCTTTAAAGAGACGAATAAAGAGTTACGAGAGATGATAAAGGTTAGGAGTGCCTGAGGATACGTCATTCGCATTTTTGTTCGAGTCTATTGTTTTAGTGGCGGTTCCTTGCTCTTTTGGCATAATTTTCCTGGATCTGTCTATTTTGTTGGATTGGTTAAGTACACATGAGATACCCCTTTGGCGGCGTTTTCTACATTACCTTCAGGCTTGCACTATACAGTATTTTTACTATACCGTATTTCAGTTTGCAGGTCGCTATGTCGCATGTAGCAATGGGTGCAAGAACCTCTAGATGAACCTTGCTTACTATATATTTCTACGTTGTAGACAAGACACAGCAATACCACTTCTGCTCCCTTTTCCTTTTCCGGCTTACACCAATTCACCATAACCAGGCCGCCTTTCTGGGATTTCCATCATGCCGCCTTGCCTGATTCCTCGTTCCCTCTCCCGGGAGGCATATCCCTACTAAATCTGCCCAAAAGGGGGTACAATCTCCAAGAACCAATCCGCGAACACCAACAACCCTACGATGGAAACACCACGCGGGGGATCGACCGGCCATCGAAGTGCATTTCCCCTTTGGTAGGCGAGTGCTGCATGGCAGCTGATAACGTGGTGCGAGGTAGTATGGTGCTCGATATAATGTGCAATGGTACCATTTCTCCTTTCGCGAAATGAGGATATGGCGCCGTGAACCCTTCTATGCGGACTATACACGGCTGAGCGTACTTGACCCGGTTTTAGCCGCAGTAGGTTTGGGCAGTTAAAATGGTGGACCACGGGTTTGGGTACAGAGGTATCGAATAGATTCGTTCTGGTCTGGTGTATCGGTTGACTTAGACATGGCAAGTATTCAGCAGAAAGATCCAGTGTGCGAATGCGTGTGCGCGTATTTAGACACGTTGAAGGTAAAGGAAGCATCATTGAGGACCAAAGCTTCTATTCATATCTAATACTAGTGGCCCTGGTCATGATAGTAATGCAACGCAAGACAAGTATACCCATGTCACCTAATCAAACCTCCAATGTCCTTACTTCCAGACAACCCCACCACCTCGGCTCCCGCTATCCTCGCCCAGCGCCCAACCCCCATATGTATCGGTGAAACCCTCGTTGGTTAGATAGTCTTGCGTTTCTTTGCCTCGCCCAGCAAGCGTACTGGCTAGCCGCCATGATGTGTCGAGCTTGTCCACCACAAGCTCTATTAGTTGCAAATTCTCAGGTTTCTGGACGGAGGTCTTGGCGAGGATCGCGTCGAGCTCCGCCTTCGTGGTTGCGCGATGGTAAGATTCAGAAGGTGCAGGGTGTTGGTAGAGTGGTAGGAGGTGCGAGTAAGTCGTTGGAACGATGTCGTTGTATGCTTAGATGCTTTAGCGAGCTGTTTTCGGAGAAAAGGAACTGGAAGGAGAAATTGGATGTAGTGGAGACGGGAAAGTTGGGAACCACTTACGCTGCCTCGCGCCCCAGATCAACCTCTCAATTGTATACCCAGCATTGTTTACCACGAAAATCACCATTTTCAACCTAGCCTTAATCATAGTACCCACTTCCTGAATCGTCAGCGCCATACTGCCATCGCCCGTGAATAGTAGCGTCCTGCCCTCGTCCGTCAATTCTTTACGCGCAATTTCCACACCAAGCGTAGCTGCGGTGGCCCATCCGATGCTGCCATAATAGATCTGTGCTTCGAAGCGTGTGCGTGCCGGGAATGTAATGTCACAGAGACCGAAGGTTGACGTTCCTGTTTCGCTTACAATTACATCGCCGGAGCGAAGAAATTTTTCTACAGAGGGCCAAATTTGCGATTGAACAAGGTGGGCAGCATCTTTGTCTTTTGGTACGCGCGGCGGTGGAAGCTGAGGCTTTGCGAGCTGGTGTTGAGGTTGGGAAGGGAGACTAGCGATTACAGACAAGAGGAGGGGTTTAATGGAAATGCTGGGGTAGGATTGGCCCTTGACCTTTTCCCATCAGTATGTCGCTTTCCGTTTTTGAGCGAAGTGGAAGGGGGGTCTTACCACGACCTCAAAGGGGTGGATGTGAATCGTCTGGGACTCGTCCAGCTTCCTCGAAAACCCCGCGGAATTTGTGTCAGCGTTTAGGTAGCCGAGAGTAATCACCAGGTCACTCTTGTTCGCCGCTTCGACAACACCGGGCGTGGACACTGCGCCATTCCACACACCAACATACAACTCATTTGTCTCATCAACAACACCCTTTCCCATATTCGCCGAGAAGAACGGCACATTCAGCTTCTTAACTAGTTCTCTCGCCTCGGTGCTTGCACCGAAGCGTTTGACAAGCACATCAATCAGAATAGCAGGATGCTTAGCTTCAGCAATAGCCGTCAAGATGGCTTTCACCGCTTTTCCTTGGGCCGCTTCGTCAAATTTGGGTGATGTGTCAATTGGAGTCTTGAGCAATTCAGCTGATACCTTCTCGGCTGAGAGGTCCAGAGGAAGGAAGATGTACACCGGACCGGACTGGATAAAGGATTCCCGTATGACACGATCAATTTCGGCTGGTGCGGTCTTGATGTCCCAGAGTTCAGCAGCGGCGTGGCGGAGGGGGACGGAGGCTTTGTTATATTGCTACCGTGTGTCAGTGCATGTTGCGAGTGTAAGGAGCAGGGCATCAAAGGCGATGGGAGATTGCAGCAAGGGGCAATATACCTGATGATCCGGCTTGTCACCAATCGAATGGTGGATCATCATATGGTTGTTCTGCATAGCTCTTGTTGTTTGTCCGACGACATGGATTAGTTTCACTCTCTCAGACATGGCTCCTGCGACACCATTGAGGGCACTAAGCTCGCCTATCACATATATCAGCGCTTTGGTTTTCGCTGCCAAAATTCGGCAACGCACCGACGCCGTGGGTTGTGATGACTAGAAGCCAAGATCAGCATTAACTCTAGGTACCTGGCATGAGTGAACTGACCGCAACCAGGTACGCCTTTGATTCGACCGTACCCATCTGCCGCGTATGCAGCATTGAGTTCGTTCTGATTTCCAACTATGAACCGTCAGCTCAGATTGCTGTACCTCCACCCCGAAGGGACAGTGCGACATACCCCAATTCAATCCTTCAACCTCGAAGATGGCGTCCAAAATTTGTAGGTTGAAGTCACCCGGGACACCCTTGAACGTAGCGTCAACTCGCTGAATACTTCCGTCTCAGGGAGGAAGAAATACAAAGATGGTATCCACGCCAACTTGGTGGATCCTCTCCCACATATACCTTCCGAGCGTGATCTCCGACATATTTCTGTTAATCTTCGTGTGGTCCAACTGTTTCTTTCTTGTCCACAATTCTTAGTTCCGAAGAAAGTGCGGCTCTTGGAGAGGGCAGAGACTCGTTTTGTTATTGCTGTGAAGTTTGTTAGTCCCTGTCGGACCGTATAAGTGGTGAATATGAACAGGAGCAAACCTTCCTTCTAACCCAGAATGACTCTGTCGGGACGGCAGTATAGTTACAGCCGCTGGTTCCCGAGATGTTGTTATGCAGGACGGCGGAGTGGTCAACAGTGGTTGATATTTATCAAGCACGCCGTAGATGCACTCTTGCTAAAACAGACGAGCGAACTTTTTATATGTGAAATTGATGCTCGAATGAAGACTGTTATAAGTGTAACACGCCTACACGGACCGGCGTATGCGGCGTCCTATTGCAAGCCGTGCCGGGAGTGCCCAGTTGTCACGTTGAGTATGCCGCGGTAAAGTGCGTCATGAGCCGGCTGTAAGCGGGGCGGGACAGCGTGTTAGGGGGATTAGGTAAGGTCAGGTGCGGGGCGGACCTTTTTCAGCAAGTATTTAGCGCGTAAAGATCTTATTTAGTATCCAGATGTCAGAGCAACTGTGAGATTCGTTATTTACTACGTAACCAACAGGGCTTGGATGGTATCTTTTCGGAAACTCTTCTCTCGTATCACGCCGATCCATCGTGTTTTTTTGTGCCGCCCTGTATCGCAGCGCTCTCTTCCGTTGTACCCGCCACGGAATGCTTCTTCGCATCCTCAAAAGTTGCCATCTTGAAATCGTACGGTAGCTCAAAGTCGGCTTTCGGATCGCCCTGGAACGACTTGAATTCCACGAGTAGCGAATCTTTAACAGCAAACACGGCATCGTCTTCAATATATTTGCTGCTACGATCAAAAATCTGTGTTATGATAGGTTTGTAGCCGGGGGCGGTGAGCTTTGCAGACAGTCAGTTGAAATCGGTGATTGGCAAAAGGGTTGACTTACTATGAAGTGTATGTGTGCAGGTCGATACGGATGCCTATCCAAAGCCTGCAGAATCTTGCCCGCCGGTCCATCATAAGGAATCGGATACGGCACCGGCCTCAAGCAGTAGAAATTATACTTCCCGTCCTTCCCCGTTGTAAACCTGCCTCTCAAATTCATTTCCGGCTGCCGCTCATCCTGCTGCTCATAGAGACCATTTGGGGCCGTATGCCAGACATCTAGCACAGCGCCCTCCACCGGTTTGCCTGTCCGGAAGTCCGTGACTGTGCCATGCATCCACGTCCTATCGCCTTTGTCTTCAAAGCCGGATACGATGGTGTCGCCCATGGCTTTTTGGGGCGCGTCTTTGCGCCAGAACGGACCGAGGATGGCGGTTGCGGTCGGTTCATCTTCGGCGGTGGTAGTGAGCTTGTAGGTGATTTCATCGACAAGCGATTCGAGGCCGAAGATGTCGCAGAGGAGTTGGCCTTCGTTGCGGCGGTCATCGGACATGCGGCCAGCTTCGTTGAGCTATACCTTGTTAGTGAGGCTTCTGGGCTTGTGAGGGAATAGAAAGACTTGCCAGCTCCAGCCCGGTCATCCATTCGTCCACGGTGAGCTCATTCTCGCGCGCAAAGTCGTGCAGGTGCTGGATCAAGCTCGTCGTGAGCTGTCGCACTCTCGGCGTGGCTTTCGGACCGGTAGCATTGATCACAGCTTGTGTGAAGTGCGGGTTGAACTTGTGCTCTTTGCTGTCCGGCACGGCTCCTTTTGAGGTCATCCTAGATCGCCTATATCAGTTCCGGAGACAAAAGCGTTCGAGGGTGATGTAGGGGCGCGGGAGGATGCTGTGCACTAGAATCAGTGGAAAGGTTAGTAAGGAGATCAAGAAATTCCAGCTACTAAGCAATGCACGGCAATTTAGGGGCTTCTGAAGCCCCAGCTTGCACGAGCTGGACCGGCGGGGCAATGCGGCGGGGTGGAGAATGCTAGCTACGGGCGACGGCCGGAGTTGTGTTCGGAGTGGTGCGCCATCCGAACCCTGACCGGCAGCCAGCTTTACAGCCAATCAGAGACAGGATGGTCCGAAATGCGGGTCAGCAACATTGAGGCTAGGGAGAGTTCCAGCTCACGAAGCATGGCACGTAAGGTCAAACGTACACATGCATTGTCTTTCCGCATGTATGCCTATTAAACAACCCAGTGGCTCTGCTGTGGCGGGCACAAGTCGCAGCTTAACCTAAACCTATTGACCGTAAACTCCATTGCCATATTAAGCCCACCTGAACCCGAGTAACGACATCCTTATGAGACGTGCATTCTAATCCGAAAAGTAATCCTAGCCCATGGTATCATAGTTATTCATCATCCAGCCCCCGCCCTCTCGACCTAGCCGCTCTATTTCTTGTCGCTAGGCGCATCATCCTTCTTACCTCCCCCCCAAAGCCCTCCTACCATACCCCCCGCACCCTTGGCACCGTCTGTAACACCGCTACCCGCGCCCTTCAACCCATCCATAGCACTCTGGCCATAACCTCCAAGCGGGCCCTGGCTCTCGATCGAGTTTCCGTTCTCGTCCTTACCGCCTCGCTCAGCGCGGTTGATGCCCTCCTTTGAGACGGCGTCGCCGACGGGTTGGGCGAGGCCACCTTGGCCGAGTTGACCGCCGACGAGGTTGTTGACGCCGTCTTGAAGGTTGTCGACTTGGTCGATACCGGTAACTTTGGTCTTATCCAGTTGTTCTAGAAGAATGTCAGTGGACTTGAGGTGTTTCAATAGGGACAGTAGTAGACGAGAGGTCGACGTACGCTTCGTGGCATAAGAAGCCTTGGTATCCTTCGTGAACCATGATAGGTACTTATCCTCGATCCATGGCATCCAATTCTCGTACTGTTTGTTGTAGAACTCGCTAGCTTGCTCCTTGTACGACTTGCTGTTGTTCTGGTCCGTCATGATGGTGGCGGGAATATCTTTCAGAAGTGATGTTGAGTTCTAGGTAGCTCGGATATGTGTGTGAGAAATGCGGTGCAAGTAGATGCAGATATAGTCAAACTAGCTTCATCGGCAAAGCAAATAATATATACGCGACGAGCATGATAGTGATCTCATCCACCCCAACAGGAATTGTGGCTAGTGACGACGTGCTGCAAGGCTACGTCATTAGCCTGAACCAAGTGATCGTCCCGCATGCGATTCACAGCGCTTGGCGGTGTCGCACCCGCTCGGCCTGTCAGACGCCCAAACACGACTCTCGCGTGGCAGCGCAAGGAGAAAGAGAAACACGGTGTTTTGGAAGTCATATCGCATATGACGCCTTGCGTGTAGTGACGGTCCTTGAGAGTGTGTACGTGGAGTGGTAAACTGTTTGCGTACCGTAGGCACCGGTACTCTCCAGTATCAATCGTACAAATTCCGGCCTCCACGTCACCGCTAGCAGTTGACATTCTTCCCGATCAAACCCATCTGTAATTGTTGGCGGCCTGCAGAAGCCGTGCCCTTGCTGAGGAAAGGCAGAGGACGGGGGTGAGGTTGAGGTCAACTGGTCTGATCGATGGCTAACCTTAATCGGGATGGGCCGAGCCAAAGAAGCGCACGAGCCTCTCTCCAGACGTTGGATGACTCTACCCATCATCATCCATCGATCCGCCATCAACACGGTCCACGCGTTGAAAAAGGGCGAAGGGCGACTTGTTCTCGAAAGAGGCTACCGCAGTGTCGTTCTCTCATGCTGTCGAGCAGCCAAGGTGCAATGTTAGAGTCGATTCTCCGCACAGCCTCCATCAGCGCCAGTTGGCCAACCCATCGCCAAATGCCACGAACTTTCTCTTCATTCGATACTCCCTCGTCGTCATGTCCCAGCGTAAGACCATAACTGTGGGGTACCCGCCCTTCTCACCAGCCCATCCAATAGAGTGCTGCGCCGCAAGGCTGCCTGCAGGCAACACTCATCGTGCCCATACAATGCCTCCCTCTTGACTCGACCGCCTACCGTTGACTCAAAGCCCGTATCCCCAGCCACTCATCATCCCGTGTATATATTCTGCCAGGCTAGTAGTTACACTGGAGTACCAGAACGCCTTGTTTCCTTTTCGCCATGGGTGCCAAAATCTCCAAGGCCGTGCGGCGGTCGCACGTGAACGCTGCAGCCTCAGTACACGTACCGGCAGCGTCTTCCCCTAACAACGAACAGGAGACGGGGCCCCACCAAGCGTCGCGGCTTCCCGATATAAAGTGCGAGCAGCCGCTAGTAAATCACACCGTCGCCCAAGTCGCTACTTCCTGCACTGAACACGACAACCCTTGCTTCTCCAGGCTTGCAGACGACGCCGACGCCATGGAGATCGAAACGCGCTCCGCATCGCTACTCAGAGGGCTGCAGGAGTTGCCTGCCGAAATCTTTGACTACATCCCGCCTCCACCTCCAACGGACCCTGCTGTGGTCGAGGAACCCGTGGTTGTGGTCGAGGAACCCGTGATTGAGTCCCTTCTCTCACTACCTCCCGAAGCATCGCTCGCCTGCATCATCTGCGGCGATTACTTCGCCAAGAATGAGGAGCATACTGCCATTAAACCCTGCTCTCGCTGCAGCAGCCCGTATTGCACCGATTGCCTCAAGAAGATGTTCGTCGACGCATGCACCGACATGTCGCGAATGCCACCGAAATGCTGCATCCAAGTTCCCCTACATCACGTACGACCCTATTTGACGCAGGACGAGGTGCTTCTCTTTAGGGCAAAGTACGAGGAATGGAGCACCCCGAACCCGTTCTATTGCCCAGTCGCCCGATGCTCAGCCTTCATTCCGGAAAGGCTTCTTCCGCGGAGAAGGACCAATCGTAAGGGAAAGCAACGCGTGGATTCAGGAGTCGGTACTCCGACGTCATCTGTTATTGCCTGTCCAAGTTGCGAGACTGATATTTGTATGGACTGTCGGAACCTTGCACACGCCGACGCGACCTGCGATCCACTGGAGTCTGGTATTGACAAGGAGACTGCGGAGCTGCTGAGGACATGGGGATACAAACGGTGTCCGAAGTGCGGAAATGGCTTGAAGAGGATGTTCGGTTGCAATCATATGGAATGCCGATGCGGAGCGCACTTTTGCTGGGTCTGTTTGAAGAATCAAGAGACCGGCTGCGATGGCGGATGCTACGATGGTAATGAGGACGACTATAGTGATGACGAGCCCGACGAAGAGGAAGATGACGAGCGGTCTCGGCCCGAGGATACTGACGATACGGAAATGCCAGCTTCTGCAGACCCTGCGGTAGTACAAACAGTCGAGGAGATACATGGAGCTGAAGGCACACAGCCAACAGAGGAGTCAACACCTCGCGTACGCAATCTGGATGGCGGCTCGGCGCGCTATTGGGAAGAAGCAGACTATAACTTTGGCGATGAACCGACAGATAACATACAAGATCGTGCCTGGGACTGCCATCACGAATTCACCACAGCCAAAGTTAGCCTGACGGACTCACTGCGCAATGTACCATCCGCTACTGGCATGGAGTGCATGAAATGCTGGGGCGCCATACATCCGGAAATCGAAATGCCGAACAACATCAACAGTGGTGGCGTAAGAACTATTACTAGTATGGCCAGCGGAAGATCTTTGAGAGGGCGGGGAAGAGGTAGAGGGCGTGGGAGGCTGCAACCATATCCCAGACGGAACCCTTTTCGTGTACAACCGGATGCGGTCTTTGGTAGTTCCGCCCCTGAGTTCACCTCGCACACCCAGCCGATGGAGGGTGTGCGATACAATCCCTTCGTCCAGCCTGCCTCAGCAAGCAGCGAACGGATAGTTGATACTTACGGCAACACCATCACCACAATCGAAACACCCTCCTCAACTCGTCGCGCTTCTTTCGATGCTATCATGCTGGACGAACATCACCTCGACGATCCAGTTCCAGAGTGGATGATCGACGGTCTCCGGACTACATCTAACAACGCAACAACTCGCCAAAAGTCGTTTGTGCCTGAGCACAAGCACTCCAGCATCAACCTCGCCACCAGCACGTCACCCTTTAGCTTCGCATACCACTGTGACGACTGCGGTCTCCTCGTCTGCAATACCTGTAAAGACAACTTGCTAGCAGCGATCAAGGATGAGAGAGGGGAAGGTAACGAGGGTAACGAGGAAACGGTGGACGCATGATGCTTTTTGGTTTTTCAATTTCCTAGAGCTTATACTTTCCAAACCTCTCCTCAATTCGTCGCCGTATAATGAGTATGCGGATCAAAGGTGTTATAAATTTTCTTTCCGCGACATCATTCCAGCATAGGGAGGCGTTTTTGAGCGGATTGATTCAGCCAGGAATTTCAGGAACAGGGCTTGATGGTACGAAGTGTAGTGGATAGCGAATGGACATGATGACTTTGAACACCCCACTCGGCTTGATCTGGTGCCTTTTCCGTGTGGTGTGGGCTCAGCAGGTCCGCGGTACCATTCGCTGCGCTCCAAGGTGCTGCTCGAGGTATGTGGTGACGATAGAGGTGTCGGCAGGAGCCAGATGGAGATATTCGGTGCAGGTTGCTCTACATTGCCTCGCCGTTTAATGAATGGTGAGACTGCTGCTCGCTTTAGTGCTTGTTGTTGAAGAGTCACAAAACAAGTCCGTCATTCAGTAAACAGATTTTTGTATTGATTAGGAAATGCCAGCGAAACCATCTCAGATGAAATAGGGGAAATAGACCCGGGGATCAAAACACTCGGAGCCACTGCGCAAATCGAAAAGTAGAGCTTCACTAGCATAAACACATCCCAAAGGTAGATGATGATTTAAAGCCCGCCACACTCGCCCCATTCCTTTTGCAGATTCCTTATATCTTTTCTCGCACCTGGCCATCTCCATCCCGTCATCTCCGCTTGTTTTTCGCTCATTGTCCGCTAGTGAGGACGATCAGATGACTGACCGCCAGTGTTGGGCACAGACGCTGTGGTCGTGCATGTGTCGACGTGTCGATGATGGGGCTATGAGCCCAGGCTGGGGAAGGCGCTGGAGTCCGCGAGGTTGGGGCCCGATTGCGCACCACCACGTCCGCCGCGTCCACGGTGTTCGCCGCGACCATCGCCACGACCTTCACCACGACCACGTCCTCCACGACCACGGTACTCGCCGCGTCCTTCGCCACGACCCTCGCCACGACCGCGGCCGCGTCCACCGCGGAAGCCCTCGCGGGGAGCCTGCTGAAGCATGCGGTCACCGTCGAGCTCCACGAAAGCCTTCTCTTTGCGCTCACGCTGGCGCTTGGCCTTGCCGCCGGACCCAGAGATGAACTCCTCTTGCTCTTCGCGGGAAATGGCGGTGCCTTCGGGGAACTTCTTGGAGGAGCCCTCGTTGGGTTTGCGCACGTTGCCGGCAGCGAGCGACAGCTTCTTCTCAGCCTGCTCAGCGAGATAATCAGCATAGGAGATGGTCTTATCCTCCGGTTCGGGTTCGGCCTGGGGCTCAGCATCCTCGGCGACAGCGGCCTTTTCATCTTGCTTCGCGATGACATCGCCAGCCTGCTCGTCGGCCAACTCTGCGTCGCCGTCATTTCCTCCCCAGCCGTGAGCTACCTGCTTGTCGTGCTCACTTTGAATCGTCAGTTTCACATCGAAGGTGAGGGACAAAGGAGCCGTACGCGATGCCAGTCCTGCTGTGACGATCGCCATCAGCACCACCGCGACCACCTCGGCCACCCCTACCGCCACGGCCACGGCCGCGGCCTCCACGATCACCACGGTATCCAGTCTCGCCAGCATCTACCCACGTTAGTTGGCGTTTGAGTACTGCAAAAGGCATGCTTACCACCAGCGCCGCGGCTGCGGTTCTTGTCAGACCCTACGGTGCGATCCCGGAGGTCTGCATCCAATTAGCCAACTGTCAGTTCACTGGTATGCACTGGCAGACAAGCTGAACACGAATGTCTCCCAAGCACATATGTATGGGTGACGTACAGTTGTCGTTTGC
The DNA here is from genome assembly GCA_030770425.1 of Darksidea phi. Lineage (NCBI taxonomy): Eukaryota > Fungi > Ascomycota > Dothideomycetes > Pleosporales > Lentitheciaceae > Darksidea > Darksidea phi. The sequence goes on from JASJFT010000111.1 coordinate 118,289, forward strand.
GTTGCCCGAATCCTTGGGCGCCCGGGTAGAGGTACCTGCCGATCGCGCCGGGGCTTCGGTGGGAGCATTTCGCTTGCCAGTCCGCGCAGTAGGCTTGTCGATGGCCTTTGTGGGCGGCTCGGGCTCGCGATCGGGATCAAGCTCGGGATCGTTGCCTGCGTGGTCGGTTAGCAGGCGTCGCCCCCTTTGTCAATGTGGCTTCGACGCACCCAGCAAGTCGAACAGATTCTACAAAAATTGTCAGCATTTGCCCCGTTTCCTCAATTGAGATGCAAGATGGAGTCGCAGTGACTTGTGGAGCTCGAGTGGACCGTCGAGATGAGGCGGGCCATACCTTGGAAGCAATTGACATCTTGAGAATTAAAGCGCCTTTCGCGCTTGTCCTCTTAGACGCTCAATCTGCTGAGGAGAGAGAAGGTTTGAGCGGGCCCTGCAAAGTGAGGGTCGCGGCTCGAAAGCAAGTAGGTGGTCGACGTGTGGTGGTTGACGTTGAGGTAAAACGTAGCGCCTGAGGTACGGGGAAATTTCGTTTGTGGAGAGCGAAATGATTCGCTTAGTCAAGCACGATGCGGCCTGTGCGCAGCAAGCCTCTCTGACGTTTGCTTCAAAAACCTCTCCTTGGAGCCCTGGGAATATTCACTTTCTACTCTAAAAAATGCGCCGAGTATCTTTGCATGCTATCGTTGCTGACCTCGGAATCATGGAGTTTCAGCGAATTCTGGTCGGTGCACGTCCACATGTGAGGCACAGGGCAAGAGCCAAGGCATATGACGTCTGACGACCTACAACATCGAGAGCTCCTAGCAGAGGAAACGTCTTGGAGATGCCGTCGAGCGTATCGATGTGAAATGCGTATCATGGTGAGAATGCAGGATACATCCAACTTCACATGAAATTGGGTCGGTTCAAATTAAGGTATTTACAAGGCCGACGCTGGGTCTCGACTCGATGGAGAGCAGCATTGCCACCAATATAAAACAGTGGAACCGTGACTACCAGTAGCCACACCTCGGTAGCAATCAATGGATGCCTCCCTTTCGTTTCCTTTCATTCGTCCTTTCGTGACGGCACCATGAAAACAGTAACTTTTTGAAAATGCCACCCATTGGTATCGCATTCGGATGGAGCAATGCCCATCCGAAACTCAAAACGCCGGGGTCGTGACCATTATCGTGTCAACGTCTCAAATGCCCTAGCGCCCGCTGTACAACAACATGAAACAAATAGCCTAACCGGTCAAAAATATATAAGTCATATTCTTTTTCACCCTCTTATACATCCCATTAGTTATCTTGATTCGTACATGGTCGGAAAGTGCATGCTAGCAGACAGCCCGAATGGGTCTGCGTCGAGCATCGGATCGTATGGGTCGAAGAGGTGGTTCATTCCGTTGAACACATTGCCTCCGTCGTTTGGTGCCAGCGCGGCGGGGCTTGTGAAGGGCGGGTTCTGCGCACGTGGCATCGGCGGCTGCATACTCTGTGACTGCATCGCGTTCGTCGGGAAGTTTTGGTGTTGTGGGTACGGACCAGGCCCAGCGGACTGGTCGCTTGGGTCTTCTTGGTCGAGCATATCGGCTTGCTCTTCATACTCCTGCTCTGTGTCACGAAATCAGCCTAGGATTACAAAGCTCTATACCTAAGGGACGGGGAGGGGGAAAGAACGGGACAGCTTGCCGAGCTGGGACATGTGGTCCGTGTATGGAGTCGAAAAGTAGGACGTGGGACCGCCGCTGGTGCTGCTCTGAGTCATCACGCTCGCCCCGCTGCCTACAGTAGATGCGCTCGAAATGCCATTTGAGGGCGGTTGGTTTGTGATCAACGACGGTCGCTGCGGACCCAGCATGGGGGTAAAGTTCGCCCTAGGGGGCTGAGGCCGCAAGTGTTGCTGCTGTGGGGGGATGGGCCCAAAGTTGGGAGACACAGAAGTGCCCTGGGGCATGAAGTTGGGCGAGCGCGTCGCCGTGGTGGAGGGAGAAGAGAGGTGTGAGCCGGGCGTGGGCTGCGACAGCGGTGAACGGTTGGGGACTGCTCCGTCAGGCTGGATCATGGGCAAACCATGCGGACCTTCGGCCTTGGGCGCAGCTCCCAGCGACCGGCGTTGCTGCTGTCTATTCATCACGGCGCGCTGCTGGAGCGGCGGCTGGTTCGGGGACGTGGTCGCCGAGGCCGGGGCGCGTGTCGGCCCCAGGCTGGGACTGCCAGTCTTCGCGCGCAGCTCAGCCTGGACGTCGATGCCTGTCGCCATGCGTCAGCGCAGAGACCTTATGGGTGGTGTTGGTGTCGGCGCCGTTACCTTTCTCCAGCAAGATCCTCTCGAGCAGAGAGTTCTTGTACCGGAGCATAAGACACTCGTCGGCGGCATTGCGGTGGCTGTTCTGCAGGTTCTGCAGCGTCTCCTCGTGGTGCTTGATGGTGCTCTCGAGCTGCTTGATGTACTCGGTGCGGCGCTCGCGGAAGGCGGCTTGTGCCTGGCGGTTGCGCTGCTTGCGCTCTTCCGAAGTAGCGTAGAGCTTACGGCGCCTGGTTAGTTCTATCTTGGACATGGTGATGGACGGTGCGACTACGGCCGTCATGGCGGCGGGGGAGGGGCAATTGGGAGAGGAGCTCACTGGCTTGCGGCCGCCCTTGCGCTTCTGCTGCTGCTGCGGGTTGTCCTGGGTATAAGCCGCGGGCTCGGGCTCGGGCGAGGAGGCGATGGACGACGTCGAGCCGTCGCGAGAAGGCTCCTCGGTCTTGCCCACGGCGGCCGTCATATCTATTACGCTACCGCTATCCGGCATGAGCAGGCAGGTGCCCCTCGGAACGATGGAGGGGCACAGAGCGCCAAGCGGGGAGACAGACGCGACAGCGCTCGACGAGACGGCCGAAAGCGTGCGGCGGCAGGCTAAGCGCGCGCTGGAGGGCAGCCGGAGCGTCGGGACGGTGCTCGTCTGCGAGGGTGTAGGGCTGGCCGAGAATGGCTGGTAATGTCTGATAACGAGGGGAGCAGCGGGTGCTGTGTGTGGTTGCGCAGTAGTTGCGAAATGTAATGAATTCGCTAATAATAACGGAGGAACTGGTCGGAGGGGCGGCGACCTGGGAGATTTCAAAGGCGGGCGGGACCACGGCACGCGTCACGGGCGAGAGTGCGCTGGCTGGGCGTGCTGGGCCTGGCAGCGTCAAGGGCGAGCCGTCGCCCGCGAGGCACGGCGGCGGGCAGACAGGCGGGCAGACAGGCGGGCAGACAGGCGGGCAGACAGGCGGGCGGGCAGGCAGGCAGGCAAATGGGAGGCGGCCGTTCTCGCGCGCACTCGACGGCGCTGTTCAGAGTTTTCCCACGACGAGCGCAGGCTGCATCGTTGGGGACGCCGAACAGGGCACGTCGAGGCGAGCACCAGCGGAGACCCCGGCCACCGGCTGGATCGCTTTGCCGCAACGGGCAAGGCGCCGCGCTAGCTCCCGCGCCGTCAGAATACTTTATCTGCCTTCTCCGGCTTCTCCATGGAAAACGCCTCGTGGTGGCCGACGTCTCTGGTATAACCACACGGTGACGGCATCCCGCTCTCAGCTCCCAGCTCCCAGCTCTCGCGCCCTCGCTCTCGCGCCCTCGCTCTCTCACTCTCTCCCGACTGCAGGCTGCGGTCTCCGAACTGTGCAGTCCCCAGCGGGGCGGTCCCCAACGGGGCGGCCTCGAACCATGCCCTCCAGCCCTCGGGAGACCAACACGCGCCAGAGCCCAAACAAGCAAGCCGACGTCGGCGACGCCCGCGACCCGGGGCCACGCGCAGGGGGACGGGGACCAGCGCGATGAAGTCACTGGCTTGAGGGACGGCCTGCGTAAGGCTGGCCGTGCAGCGAGAGGCGACGTCCGATCTGATAGGGATAACGACGCGGGAGCCTTCTCTGGATCCACGAGGCGATGCGATGCGGGGCGCGAGTGCGAGTGCGCTGCCATGTTCGCTAGCACCGCACTGTCGGGTCGGCGCTATCGTCGATCTGGACTGCCTTGCACGTCACCTGAGCCGCCAGACTCGAACTAGCCTCGTTTGGCGTAGCAGGGAAGATGGGATATGCATGTCTATTCTTCTGCATATCGGTCTGCATGCTCTGCACATCGCGAGCGAGCTCACGCAGCTTCAGGCCGTTGAGAGAATCACGATGCAGTGGTGGGAGAGGGTTGGGCATGCTATGCTTCTTTCGCCGTAGAAACTGTTCCCGTTATGAGTGTCTGCTAGCAGAACAGCATGGACAGTAGTCCGTCACAAGTCCCAGAGCGCCCAACTCCTCATAGACCAATTCGAGCTTCGTTGCCATTCCTGCGGTCCTCCAAGATCTCGTGGAAAGCACGCTGGCTCATCGGCGCTTTCCATCCGCACCAGATGCGCCGCCAGCCTCAACACCGCGCGCAGCCTTCGCTGGAACAGCATGCGACCCTCAATCGACTCACCCTGAATATCGAGCATCGACATAGTCTCACATGACTTTCCCACTGTTTCCGGCAACATCAGATCCCGTATAATCACTCGGTCAGCATCTAATCGCTACTCGTCAGCTACCTGCCCATCCCGTTCCTCCCGGCATCCGTCCGCCCTCACTCGCCGCCAATTCGGGCCAGCAGCTGACGGTATGCCACTGACCTTGTCCGATATCGCGGGTCGGATGCTGAAGGGATCAGGTCAGCCGCAGCCACCTGGTAAAGGTCCTCCATCTGACGTCGGTCCCTCGTCCGAGGCGGCCGGCTGTGGAGGCATGGTGGGCAACTCGTTTGGCGAACCTAGAGCACTTTCCGCCCACATCTCCTCGTGGGCGAAGACGCGCCCGCTGTCAGACATTCGCGAACTCACCGAGCCAAGTCTGGCCGACACGATACCGCGAAAGCTTCTCCAGGACGGCAATCTCCCTCGCAGCACGTCGCGCTCGGAACTCTCCCGGAAACCGTCAGTCGCATCGAGGCGTCCCAGTGTCGACACGCGCTTTGCAGAGAATAGAGAGCCTGATAGGAAAGCTAGCATCGATAGCAATGGCGCTAGATCAGCGCACCGGGGACGGCCCGCTAGCAGAACACCATCACCACCAAGTCCCGCAGACTTAACCATTTCCAGCATATACAGCATTCCTCCTGGGAGCATCCCGCCTCGTTCATCGTCCCGTGTTCGGGCGCGCAGTGCTTCGCAGACACGGCAGCCTCCTTCGGTACCGCCAATATCCATCACACAGCGAGTGCCGGTGCCCCCGTCGCTGAACACCGTTCCTACTCTCCCGCCACCTCCACCCCGCGGCGCCGGTAATACCATCCCACGGCGCGGACAGTCGCAATCGCCTTTACGTCAAGTCGCGGCCCGGCTCGATCCTATATCTCATGATACCCACCGACGCATACCTTCTCGGACATTCATAAGAGAACCTCTCTCAGCAGAGCTGTTGGAGTTTCCTACACATCGGCATCCGCGAGTCCATCTAGGGCTAGATCTATCCGCAAGCATATTCGTGGGAGGAGGCTCAATTGAAGGCACTGTCCAAATCAACATCGACGATGCCGAGCGGATACGTCACAGGAAAACGCTAGCCATTGCGCGGATATCCATCGATCTTCTCGGGTTGGAGGAGATGACGGGGAACAGACGCTCCGTGTTTCTTAATCTGGCCACGGAATTGATCGACGAGGGCAATCCGCCACCACACAACATGGTCGACAGCCAGCAACAGATAGGGCACGATGATCCGTTTTGGCATTTGATGCCCTCCATCAGCAATCTCCCCTTCGTGATGAGCCTGCCGCTAAACGTTGGTCCACCGCCATTCCAATCAAAGACCGCAAGGATACGATACGTCCTATGTGTCTCGCTGCTCATTCGGGACCAAGGAAAGCAATACATTGTGAGAGCGTCAGAAGATATCTCGGTGCTGTCTGTATACGATCGTAGGAGAACTCCTTCCCGTTTGCTAACTTTACTAACAAATACCCAGCTGAAAAGGCACTCATGTCACTACCCAGCCCTCTCACCGCGTCTGACGAATGGCTGAAACCTCGCGATGCTACCGTCGAAGTCGTTCGGGTCACGGCAGGTCTGCACAGGCAGGTCTGGGTCAGTGGAACGAGCATCTATGTCGATGTTCATGTTGCCAATAATAGTCGCAAAACGATCAAGAAGATCGAGCTTCAGTTGGAACGAGACATTCTTTGTTACAAACACGTTTGTTCCAGGACTTTTCCTCGGCGCTTGATGATGCTGACCCAGCTACTTCTCAGGCTGCTGCCTCCACTATGGAAAAATCGGCGAGTCAGGCACGAATATTCGACAGCAACGAACGATCCATACTCAGCAAAGCCATTACCAAGCAAGGAACGGCAGGTTGGCACGGCGTGCCCGCTCACCACACCCATATCCGTACTTGCGATCTAGAGGTTCCTCGCGGCCACGCTACGGTAAAGTGCGGTATGTTGACTTTTCCGTCTGTAGAATGATAGCATGGCTGAAGGGCCTAGGGAAATATTTTGAAGTTCGATATTTCCTAAACGTTATTGTCGGCAGCTCCCATACGTCAGTTGCCCTCCACCCACTCATCAATCGAGACTAATCCCTCCAGTAAGCTCGTTTCGGTGCAGCTACCAATCGTGCTCATACACATGGTGCGTCTCTTCTCTTCCACAGCCTGTATTCCACCCCAACTAATGCAAGCCATAGAATTCTCTAGACGTGGTTCCAAACTCTGTCGCCCAAGTGGCTGCCGCCATCGAAGAAAAACGCACGGCGCATACCTACCAGCGAGGTCATTCGCCACCACGGCTAGGTCGTCGTTCCTCGCGTTCCGTTCAAGGCCGCGCCTTCGCTGCGCCCCGTATGCAGTCGCTCGATCGAATGCGGGCCCAAGCCGAAGACTTGCAGGACCTGGGACAGGTGCTGGATCAAAGTCCCCGGAAATATAGCCTGCGGCGGGTAAACTCAAACTGGGATTACCACACTCCGCCCAGCAACCGCAAAGGTAAAATTCTCGGCGATGGTGACGTTGCCGATCTGCAGAACCGCCTCCGGAGAGTCCGCTCAAACGAGACCATTGGCTCCAAGGCAACCACTATGAATAGGGGAAACTCGATGAAATCTAGAAGAGGCTGTGGTTCCTCTCTGGGTTTCCGAGAAGCCGAGGTCCGAGACGATATCGAGCTTGGAGGGTTGGGGCTGTCGGGCGAGACCCCGTTCAAGCAACGCCTTGAGCGCAGTCGTGAGAGACAGTATAGGTTTCCGAAGAAGAGAAGTGTGGAGAGGTGGAAGGGGGTGGCTAATGCGGGAGTCGGATGGTTGAAAGGGAATGGTGGAGGCAAGGATGAGAGGGAGCGGGATGGGTGGATTTGATACCCTTTTTTTCTTGATCGATGGCGCTTTCGAGGAAGCACTACGATTCTCGTTTCCTTTGTACGTCCTTCTACCGTTACATATCGGCCTCTGGCCGATTGACTTCTTCTCTTTTGGTTACGAGATGGGTTGGAGTATTTTTATCGTGGGAGTTGTATAGCAGTGGCGGAATTGAAGACCTTCTATCCTTCACTCACCACTGACGTTCTGAAGTGACGGTATTGACTTCCCCTTCTCTCATCCGCCGGAACGAACTTTGACGATGGAGCGAAAGGCTACTCCGCGAAAGTGCTCTGCGTACCAATGCCTTACCAATACATCGGCTTAGCGCGAGTGAATCGAAGAGAACAAGTGTGTGCAGTTCAGCGGATTCGATATCGGGCTGTAGAGAGAGCGGTGCCTCTAATTCAGATGGTAGGGAGCCTGGGGGTGAGGTCGGATGGTTAGCGGTGTAGGTGCGCTTGGAGGGATCCTGGATCCAGAGAGCGCCCGTGCGACTAGAAGGGTTCTTTTTAGCCCTTTTAGAGCTTATTTGACGCTCTGCTGTTGTTTCCAGATGTCTGGGGTCGTTGGGTACACATATGGTACCGGTATGCCAGTGCGATGAAGCTATGCCGAAAGAGGAAGCATTGCGCGCCAGCGGCCCCCAAAATTCTTAGCATGGCCGTGCGCCCCAAGCACGGATCGTGCACCAACGTGTTGCTATATAGCCCCCGCTCTCCAGGCTGGACGCCTATTCAATCGATGAAAATTAGCTACTGGATGCGGAAGCAAAACGCGCCGCCCTAACACGCCAGCTTCGATATCCATTGGGGTTAGCATCCGTTCTCGACAGTGAGTATGGATTGTGTGAGTGCGAAAGACACCGGACTCTGGGTCTCTAACGAAAGTAGTATATAGCAACGCGCAGTGGTCTTTCATCCCGCGGCTTTGGGGTCCTTGGACAGCGTAATTGGCGAACATGGTAGGAGTTCCGGGCAGAGCGAAAGGTGTGTGAACTGCTCCTGTCTAACTGTTCCAACAGCATGTTGACAATTGAATTTAACAGGATGCTCAACTTGCAGGAAGAGGAAGAAGAAAGTATGCATATTTACTCCGTTTAGACTATATCAGATGTCAAGATACTGGATTAACTGACCTCTCTAGTGTGATATGCAGAAGCCGATATGCGGAAACTGCATTAGAGGGAAACACGTCTGCGGCGGCTATGTGCGTGAGATGCTCATAGTGCATGTTGACAAATCCGGCAAGGGCACCTATCAGCCTCGGAAACCGACAAGTGAGCGCACATTGCCATCAGAGAATCAATTTATTCAGACTTCCTCTCCCACAGACCTCCGCCTCAGAGACTTAAACCGCACTTCTCTCGAGTTGCTAAGTTTCAACGTCTTCTGGGATACATATCTCCCTTCCCAGACGGCGGCTCGTGGAGGCTATTTCCCGTTCGTATCGGGGTCTGTCGGGCGCTGGGTGGGATACACGGCTCACTACGTCCCCCAGAGCGAAATTGTTCGATGCGCATTACTTGCATTGGGCACGTCCCAGCTCGGCAAGGCTACGCAGGATAAGTACCTCTTACAGCGGGGCTTTGAGCTGTACGGGCAGGCGTTGTCCCAGCTTGCCAAGGCGCTGAAGGTGCCTGGCGGTCAGAAGCACTTTGGTGTAATAAATGGTTGCCGCCTGCTTGCACTGTTTGAGGTATGACCAACCCTTAGCGCTACTGGATCAGACGCGATGATGAGGAGAGCTGATTGGAGTTACATAGCAACATTACGATGTGGACGGCAAGCACACAGCGAATAATTGGCGAGGCCATGTGGACGGCTTAGTCAACCTTATTCAGTATCACCCCCTGGAGACTCTTTGCCTTCCTGGAAAACACGAAGTATTCCTAGAAGCACGTTTTGAAGGCGTTCGTACCCATCGCAATCCTGCCGGATAAGCTCAAACTGACCATTGTAGATCTTGTCTGCACTGTGCAATCGCAAAGCAACTTTCCTCTCGTCCCCGGCCTGGATGACCAAACCATGGGTTGGTCGCACTAAAAGTGCCTCCGACACCGCTCTTGACATTGCTGTTAAGCTACCAGGAATGCTGGAAGAATGGGGAATTGTTATGTTTCGAGATCGAAGCCCAGAAACTGACGAGCGAGCACGTAGGTTTAAAAAGCGCTTATGGCAGCTCCATACCGAGCTGATGCATTGGTATGAGGAGTACATTACCCTTTACAAAAACGCTTTCGCCGACCCAGAAGGGCTGGAGCTCCTCGTCGCGGGCAAGGACAGTCCAGCACAGCAAGCCAACCTACCAGATGTACTGATTCGGCAAGGAGTTGCGCCACTGTACGCCATGGCAATATACTGGACGTGCTGCACAATCCTCTACCCGAAGATTTCACAACTATACGAAGTGTTCACACCCAGTACGCCTGCTGAAGCTGAGCTACTCCAGGCACCCCGTCTCAACTTGCTGAAGTACTGCATTTGCGTTGCCCGCAGCACCAGGATCCTTTTAGAGCCCGGTGCTGGGCTCGCATCGAGCACATTGTTTGCGGGCACCCCTGTGGCCTGCGTACTAGCTGCTTACGATGCCAGCGACACGGAAACGGAAGCTGAGCACGAGGACATGGAGGAGCTCGAACGGGCTTTGCAGGATCTCATGGTCGGAAAAGATTCGATGTGGAACCAGACTTGGAAGATTGTTATGAAGAGGATGGAGATGAGGCGTAATCAGTCACTCACGCGTCGTAGCGAAAGCAGCCGGCGCTTCTGGGCAGGCCCTGGCTGGTACCAAGCGCACGATTTCCCCTTGACCTTTATTGATTAAGGGCCCTTGACCTCCACCTTGGATGTTATGTGGGCACGCGATTGTAGCGGTAAAACTGACTTCTAAATAGAATATGTTTGATTCACCGGCAGATGTTCTTTGGTACGTACCTGCTCTTTCCCGTAGTTCGCCTATGACGCGCACCTTCACTACCACAACTACTACCTTGCCACCCGCCAAGCGACCTCAAGTCCAACCATTCAACGCTCTCAGCCATACTCTCTTCCACGACGCCCGTTCTACGCCCGTGGATAGACATATTTCTACACGGCACCGCCCCACGTCTACCCACAGTATCGATCCTCACCATGATTGCAGAGCGGGGTTTGGTCACTCCCCGAAAATGGAATTCTTCGGGACATGGCTACTTCAAAGAGGTTTGCTGCCCCCTTGCATCTGGCCCTGTGCATTGAAGCTTTATTTCTCCTGCGTCAGTAGCGAGTAGTGAAGCAAGCATGGACCTACACCGCCCTGTGTTCACCAGTTCTTTTATTCACCACAACGCCGGTGAAACGGTCTCGCGCACGCCCTGTGTGCCTATGAGCTCCTACACAGGATTAATCTTTCCGCAGAACCCAAACTCGCGCACTCACCACATGGTAAACAAAGACGCCGAACGCCCCGCAAAAAAGCGACGAACCGATTCAAGCAGCAGCAGCTCTCCCAAGGACTCAATGAACAACTCCTCTGACCCCGCGCTGGCGACACCGCCTACCACGCCATCGTCAACCCCGCCGGCGACACTGGCGCCCGTCTGGAAGGATGTTCTGATAGATGCGCACATCAACCGCTCTCGCGTCTTCACGCGAACGCATGTTTTAGCTCGTCACAAGACTGCCTATGTTTACGCAACATCTTCACGAGGGTTTGCACGTGAACTGCCGCCCACGAGACCGACTCGGCCTACGCTACGTCAGCGCCGGCACAGTGTCGACGTACTGACAATTGGTCCTTTCGAGAGAGAAAATGTTACGCTTCCATACGTGCCCGTCAATTTCGAACCTGCGCGTGTGTTTTCTCGCGAGATGGACGAGCCCATTCAGCGCGAGCCCGTCGCTCTCTTCCCTGATGCGCGTCGCTATCGCGAGTTAGACAGGGAGGAAAGCCACTACTACCCCTCAATCGATGACCCGCATGGTGAGGACACGTACCTCGAGCTCCCGAGATCCTCCCTCAGCAACAGTGAATTCCGTACTATTCACGTATTGGACTATCCCGACTGCTGGTTCGCTGACAACATCTTGGACGTCGCACTGGAGATGATTTCCCTCGAATACGATGCCGAATCCTACGGAATATGTATCGCAAATTCACTCACCGGCCAGTGCCTTTTCTACCCTGGTGCTGAAGGCGATGTAGACGGCGACAACTTCGCCGGCATGGATGAATACAAAAAGATGCTAGGAAACAAGAAGTGGATCTTCATCCCCATCAACGACGGCATGGTCGAGAAGGATACCGCTGCGGCCCAGGGCGCACATTGGTCCTTTATTGCAGTAGACCGACGAAATCAAATGGCCCATTACGTCGACTCACTGTTTAGCAGAGATTGGCGATACCAGCGACTAGCAAAAACGATCGCGACAGGTCTCGGCAACATTCTGGGGGAGGAATATAACTTTAGGGTCGAGTTTCACGCTCCTCACCAGTGGCAGCACAACAAGTACGACAACTCTCAAGGCTGGGATGCGGGACCTTGTGGGCCATTCGTGGTAACCATGATTGAGGAATATGTCAAAGAAATTGTGCAGAGGCGACACATGGGCCTCGGAGAAATAAGGAGTTTGATAATCGGTTCCGGGTTCGCAGAGATATTTCGGGAAAATTTCAACTCATTGGAGGTACGATTTCGTCTTACCAAACGCATGGCGCGTCTCAAGGTCAAGCTTGATGCGGATCAGCTTGCTACCCAGCACGATGCTCTCGTGTTGGCTGGTCTGGAGGATACGGTCGAGATCATTGATGACCAGCAGCCACTGTTCGATCGGCAGGTTGCGGCCGCCGCGGAAGAGCAATTCGCATCCGACGCTGAATCTGCTGTCTCGCCTATTCGCGAAGACGATTTCGACTCGGACGACCTAGAAAATGAGTGGGAAGATCCAGTCAAACGGGATTCCACCACCTGCGCGGAATACAATTCTCTTGAAGCTGCTGCCCTTCGCAAAACGTACGAACTTGACAGAGATGGTATCGTCCCTCACGAAGAGTATCGACTTAGACATGGCGTTGTTGTCCACCGCAGTGGATTCAACCGCCGCCTCCGACGCACGTCGGGCATCCAGCTCAACAGGTACAGCATGGTGATCAATGACGACGAGCCTGCTGTTGACATCAAACTAAGTCCCACCGAGTCATAAGTTGAGGCTCCGAGAACTACGATGAGAACTGAAAGAATCATATTCCGTATCTATCGTAGATCATTGGAAGATTGCCCGATAGGGTCCTGGGGCCATTGATGTGAAGGTTTTTGTACAGAAGGACTGATACTGTGTCGGTCGAGCATTGGTCGTAGGGTGGTGATTGATAAAGGGGATTACTCGCGTATTAGCGGACAGCGAGGATGCTCTTGACATGGGCTCAATCTCTCCCATAAGTTTATTGAACAACGGATAATGAGGATTGATGGAAACATACATGTCTTGCTTCGCTGATCGTGGGTGCCATGCTGTGTTATGGGCTTGACTGTTCGCTTTTGATGACTGTGGCTACGTTGTCACTCTGCTCAGGCTTGCTACCAGGAAGAATTAAAATTACTCAACATAGCATTTTGGACTATGTCGACCTTTCAAAAGGGATAATACACATCGAGTCCGACGACATCCGCGATAAGGCCCTCTTGCCCTCAGCCTCACCCACATGTCAAACATCCTCTTAGTCCCCTATACAACCAAGGAATTTATTCACAATATGCTATCTCATATTGCCCCCTTCCCCACCGTCCACTGTTCCGCCCTCGACTTCGCGGTATAATCATCACTCCCACCCGCCAAGGCCGAGCTCGTTCCAGCCGCTCGACAGCAATGCTTACCTAATCCGCCCATCGGAGCTAAGCTCGACCTCACCTCTCGCGAAGCTGCACGTCTAACAGGCCAAACCCCACATTGACACTGCGACCATGGCTTCTGGATACGGACTTGCTGGCGGTATGTATGCTTGACACTTTCAATGGCATGATGGCGGGGGCTTTTTGGGGGCGCGGAGGCACATGGATGGAAAAGCGGAAAGCAGAGGAGATGTACGAACGAGCGGCAGCAACCCACGGCATAAGCGGGCGCGATCCGACAAGGCTCACACGAGCAATTGGAGATATTTAAGGCGCACACGATATAGCGGCGACCCCTTTACGTCCCCGCGAAGCCGCCGCATTCTCCACGGACTCCTCTCAAGCACCGACTCGCGCCTCCGCATCCACCTCCGCCCTTGGCCCTCTATGCCTCATCCATATATTCGCCCGCCATACTTTCTCTCTCTCTCTCTCTCTCTCTCTCTCGATCAAGACTAACTGAACCATTCCAGGCCCCTCCCGCTGCTTCCCCTTCTGGCAAGAAGTCCTCGCCTGCTACGTCACAAACACCAACTCGGAGGACGACTCGGGCAAGGTGAAATGCCAGCCCGTACTGGAGGACTACTACGAGTGCCTGCATCACAAAAAGGAGGTGTGTACATTCCTTGCTGCGTTACACTCTCAACACCCCCATCCAATCGAGACACGACGGAATAAGATGAGAAACGGATGGAACTCCAGGCGAGAATTGCTGACCCTTTTCTTTTACGCAGGCCGCACGAACCCTCGCCCTCCAAGCCGCTTACCGCAAGGCCGAAGCTAACATCAAACGCGACGATGCGCCCTCCGCCGGCGAAATACGGCGCCTCGGTGTTTTGGACGCTCCGCTCGAGGAGAAGAATCTCAAGGCGAGCAAATGGTTTCCGCATAAGGAGATCAACTAGTGGGACTATCGGCATTGATATGGTGGGGACAAGATGAGACGAATGCATGGTGATTGTAGAGGGAAGGAGTGTACATCACGGGGCGGAGAGCGAGATGGTGGTAGTAATGCAATGCATGATTCAAATGCCGTGTTTGGATGTGAGAAGTGTCATGTGTTGTTACCCTAGAAAGGTCGCCTTTAGCGGACGAGAGCACATAATCGATGACCAACATCTTCAATGGCGCACGGCATCACTCGACCCATACATCAGCCAGGCACCGGAACGCAGAACAGACTCGTCGTATCAATGCTTCAATCGCACAGCTCCTTCCTTACGATACCCACATCATGCACACTTCAGCTTACGAACATCTACCACGAATAAGAGAGTCGTAATATCGTGAGAACCCGAAGTAGCCTCCTACCCCACCATTAACGCCATGCTATCCGATAAATGCTGTGGTACATGTAAGAACAGAAATTTTGGCGAACAGTGCGGAAAGAGCCGGTAGAGTGAAAACATGTACCCAAACAACAAACTAGTAAGACAAAACATGCGATCCAATCCGCTAGTGCAGCCACTTTCCTCATCCTTAGGAACGAATCCGTGGCGATAAAACTGGTTCAAGATAAACTTTTGTTGCGATCGGAAGGTGCGCGCAGACGTGCTACATGGCGTACGCATTTTGCTCGCCAAGCCAGCGGGTGATAAACTATAGATTTGTTGGCACGCTCGTCCTCGCATCCGACGGCGGCGCATTCGCTGAACGGGGTACGACGCCGAAACTCTGCGCAATACTGCGATGGAACGAGCCAATCTTTTGAAAGCCCCTTTGTCCAACGTTAATATTTGTGTAAGCCCACTACTAGCTGCCGAGAACTTACTTGGACAGGTCGAAGCTCTCCTCATCAGGATCCTCTTCGAAAGAACCCAAACTAGCACCACGCACCATACCACCAATTGCAGTCTTTGGTTCGAAGCCGTTAACATTGGACGTTGAGCGTGAGCGCGAGTGCTGAGAAGCCGTAACATGGCGACTGACAGGGCGGGATACAGTGCGACTAGGGCTCTCAGGACCAACGTCATCCTCTTCATCGGCCTTGTTGTCCTCCTCTTCTTCTTTGTCTTCTGGTTCTGCACTAGGCTCCTCATCGCCAAGGAGTGGTGGTGAGCTAGGTTGACCAGACGCCTCCTCTATACTTTCGTCACCATCGCGCCTCATCTTGATCGGGCTGAGGTCGACCAGAGGCTTGGCAGGCGTGCTTGGGAGGTCGATGTACTTCCAGAAAGGGGCAGGACTGGAAAAGTTCATGTACTGGCTGGGAACCTGAGCAGTGCTCGGAGGAGCGAGCCGTGGAGCGTGTCGACTAACGAGCGGTGTGATCAGAGCATTGTTCATCCGATGAGAATCTTGGGGCCCGCTGGCGTGGGTGCCTGGTGCATCAGAATACAAGGTCGGCGGCGAGTTGGCCGCTTCACCCCGCAGGCCGCTTACGTTAGACTTGACAGGATCCACCGCCGGCGAAGATCCCAGACCACGAGAAGGATTCTCGGTCTTATCAAAAGTAGGCTGGAGAGCTCCCTCCGTATCGTGGTAGACTAAGCGCTTCGCCGGTGTCACGAAGCGATCCTGATCCCGAAAAACCGGCGACTGCTTCAAGCTTCGAGGGCCGCGTTCAGGGGTATACGATTCGTTGGCCATCGGGACGGAAGACAGCGGAGGAGTAGTCGAACGTGGAGGAGACTTGATGCGCCTGGTCGATTCCTGCTTCCGGAAGACGTCATGGTCAAGAGCGCCCTGAAGCCGTTCACTGGAGTGCAACGGTTGCTCTCGGAATTCCCGTTGATGGTCCCGGTAGCCTATCGCGGGTGAGCTCGGGCCTGAAGTGTCCATGCGGATCGGCCCACCGCCTTTGCGGGGGTTGAGCAACTGCTTTTTGACAAACTCTTCGCGCTCAGAGTCGGCAATCTTCCACTTCATGCCCTTTCCGGGTTCATCTGTGCGTCGAGCGACCTTCTCAAATGACTTGTTGAGTGACAGATTGTGACGGATCGAGTTCTGCCAGCCGCCATTTGTATGTCGGAAGAAAGCGTATCGAGTTTTGATGTGATCGTAGATATTGGCCAGGGTGAGCATCTCCTCGGGGCTACTCATGATGGCTTGGCCAATGAGCTGAGCATAGCTGTGTGGTGGCTTGATGTCTTTGGCGGAATCTTTGCTATAATCGATGTCCTCGGTAGAGTCCAGCATCATGCCGCGGGGATAGATAGAGGGTGAGCCCTTGCTACGGGGCTCCTTCTCCGTGGATCGAAACGCCAATGGGGTGCCGGGGTGGGGGCGACCTGGAGTGGATGTCAACTGATGGTTATACCCCTGGGAAGCCTGGTTGTTGCGCGAGGTTGTGGACGGAAACGGATTGTATTGCTCACGCTTTGGTGTTGGCCCACTCGGGTGTGCATGCGGTAGGGTCCGCGGAGGTGGGTTGCCATCGTCGTCGGACTCGTGAACGCGGTCGTTGCTGATTTGACGCCAGAGCATGGGATGGAATACGTCTGTCTGGTTGGCAAGAAGAAACACCATCTGCGTGCCCATGATGCCAATGCAGATTCCCGAATGTAGCGGCGCTGTCTGGCCTTTTTGCAAGTTCACGTCGTCCAGCTTCAGCCCGTTGCGGCTGTTGACGGTGATGAACCAAGTCGTGAGAGTAGCATCGTAGTTGATCTCAGCGTGGACGCGGGATACCTGTCGCTCAGGGCCCAGGTCGATGTCCACTCCCCACTCATTTGCGGGCAAATCGCTGTTGGGCAGTCCATTTGTGACTGGCTGGGAGCTAACGGGCGGGCGCGGACGAGCAGCTGCGTCAGCTCGGCCGATGAGGCAGCGCGTCCTCTGGACGAAGAAGCACCACTCGCGCGCTGCAATTTTGGCGAAAGCAGCGACGTTGTCGCCATTCATGTTGCGCAGCTGCAGGTCATTGGCATAGTCGACGGCAGCATTCGGTGTGTAGCCCTGGGGCGTGCGCAGGTGGTTGATGATGTGGTTCTGACGCTCGACGGGGTCGACGGGAACATCTGGGTCTCCGCCGTTGGGTAGGGTAGCGTTGGAGTCGTTGCTGGCCTCCGACTCGGTGATGCGGGATCGAGGGACGCTCTCAGCGACGTCGGCCTGCTCGGCGCCGTTCAGCTGTGCATGTGAGTGCAGGCCCTTCAAAGCGGCATCTGGAGGGCTCTCTACCCGTCTCCGCTTGCGGGAAGGCGTGGCTATGGAGTCGGGGGTGTCCGCATCCGACTGCTGCGGATCTGGGTCTCGGCGGGAGCGCAGGCCGACTCTCCTACTCGACGAGGGCGGCATCTTGCATGAGCGCGTGCGATGTCCGGGGCAGAAAGAATGGAATCAGCCGGGCTTGTTTTTGCTTGTCTGTTGGGTGAGAGACGCTGGGAAGAGGCGCTCTAAGGAGGGGGTGTCCTTCTTTCACGGCTCGTTCACCCCGCCGGACTCGAAGGGTACGCGCTTACCACTGCAGGCAGCTGAAAATTCCCTCCTCAGAACTACGCAGGCGACGACGGTGGACGGGGTAGCGGCGGGGAAATATGTGCAGGTGTCGGGGAGGCGAGAGTGATGATGTGGAAGGAGATGGCGTGGGTGGGCAACGGGTTCTTTCGTCCACGGTTGTTTGTTTTCGAGCCTTCCCAGACGCGCGACGAAACAGCGGCTCACGTAGCGTGCAGGCGAGCGAGTCGGGCTGCGCAGGGCGACAGAGAGCAGCGTATGCTGGTCCAGGACGGCAAGTCTTCGGTATCCAAGGATCGCAGACGTCTGCGAGGTGCACAATCGCGGCTCAATTGCCCCCAAAGTTGGTAATCTCATCCGTGCGCCCCGTTCCCGTGACCTCGGCGACACGAAAGATTCTTGGCGTACGGCGCGCGCTCGCGGAAACTCGGTCAAGCCACGGATCTTGCACCTCAAGAACCGACCTGCGCCCTCCTCCACATTGCAGCATTTGTTTTGGCCCAAGTGCTCCCGACCATGTCAGCACAGAGCAGCCCTCTACTGCGTCGTGCGGGTGATGACATCTAGAGGCTCCTTTGTTGTGGACAACGACGCCGATGACGCGCTTGTCTCGCTTGCATCAACCACGCGACATGGGCCGAGTTGCGCTGCAGGTCACCGACGGGTTCGCATGCACTTCGACGCCAAGACGGATACGCACAACCTCAAGCGATAACGGCTATCGATATGCCCATCGTTTGGCTCTCATCCAGCCCTACACCTTTGGATTTGCATGTTGTTTTCAGACGCCGCTCGCGTTGCGCTAGTATAAACTATGTACAAAGAAGTTTCGCTACCAAGATTCACCCAGCCCCATCCCCGTTCGACGTGGCCAACGTATCCGTCTAGAATTAGAAAATGTCATTATCTGCTACTACTTTCCGCGTCCATCGCAAGGCTCTATTATAAAAATTAAACAATAAAACATTTGCTTAGATATCCAGCGTCGCACTCAGCGGAAGCTTCCGGGACGAGCCGCCAACGTGCAAGGTCTTGGTGTGCTTGGTGATGACCCAATTTTGCGAGACCGTGTCCCAGTTAGACAGGTCGCGACGCGTGATGTCGGCCGTGAACGTCGCGCTCTGGCCTGGTTGGATACTAAGCCGGTCGAAGTTGCGGAGCGCCACGACGGGGTCATCGGGGCCGCCAAGGGAGATGTAAAGCTGGGCAACCTCATCGCCGGCGACTGTGCCATTGTTGGTGACGGTCGCGCTAACGCTGAATAGCACGTCCCACAGTTGCGGATTTCCTCCTGGTGCTCCACCGGCCGCGATGCGCGGCTGGGGAGAGCCATCGGTGGCGCCCTCCGGGTACTCGTGTTCAACACCGTAATCACGGTCGCTCGAGGCCTCCTTGAGATCGGTCGAGTTGAGGTAGGGATAGATGTACTTGTTGACATAAGTGAGGTTGGATGGCCACTGGTAGTCGGCCGGGTCTGTGCTGGCGTTTCCGAGGGATGGTGCTGCCTTGGTCAGGCCGGTTGTGGGAGTGTAGTTGCCAGCGGGGACCTTGACCACCTTGAGGTCGGAGTAGGAGAATGTTGTGTAAGATAAGCCGAAGCCGAACTCATAGATAGGGGTGATGTTTTTCTGATCGAATGCGCGGTAGTCGATAAAGACGCCTTCCTCGAAATTATCCTGCGGACTGTCGTTGCCGTTCGTGGGCTCGTAGATCAAATCAGGGCCGTACTCGGACTCGGTAGTGCCGAATGTGAAGGGCAGCTTGCCTCCGGGGTTGACGCGGCCGTAGAGGACATCAGCAATAGCGTTACCGGATTCCTGGCCAGGCAGACCAGCCCAAAGAATAGCAGTAATGTTATCGCTATCATAGAATGAATCAATGAGGACCGGGCCGACCGAGTGGATGACGACGATGGTGTTGTTGCAATAACCAGAGACATTTCGGACCAGTTCCTCGCCGCCTTGCCAGATGGTAAGGTTATTACGATCACCTGCATTGCCGTCGACGGTGATGTAGCCTTCGCCAGAGTCGGCGTTCACGAAAACAACGGCAACGCTGGCCTGCTTGGCAACTGCAATGATCTGACTCCAAGCATAGTTGTCGGTGACGGACTGAAGGGCCCCACCGTTGCTGGAGACTTCATTCTTAATGGCTTCCAGGGGCGTGATGAGGTAGGGGAAGTCAGCGGTGCCGGAGCCCCAGCCCATCGCAAGAGTGCCGTTGTCACAGCCATGGTCAGGGCAGCCATTCGGCCCGTGCTCGCCCTCGCCGGCATCGTTACCGAACACAGCGGTAAACTTCTCCGTGCCTGTCAGAGGGAGTACGCCAGAGTTCTTCAACAGAACAGTAGACTTTGCTGCGGCAACTCGGATCGACTTGTAGTGATCGGCGCGGACATCTACGTGCTGGTTGATGAGACCATAGCCGGCTTCCGCAAAGGCATGCTGGTAGCCATAGGTATCTCGCGACCAACTGTTGAAGTTCACGGGGATTTGGTGACGGTCACGACCAACAAAGTAGTAGGCTGCCATGATTCGTGTAGCTGCATCGTCGAGACGCCATTCAGGAACGGTTCCATTGATGATAGAGAGGGTAAGGTTGGGGCCCCAGAAGGATTGGCCGCTGTCGAAGTCGGTATCACCCTGTCCGATTAGCCATTGGTGACTGGTATGAAATAAGAGGTCTTACCGGCATGGTCATGTCCAGACCAGCGAGGGTAGAAGCGACACCAGAGTGCTGAGCATCCCAATCAGACATGATAAAGCCTTGAAATCCAAGCTCGCCCTTCAAGATGTAGTTCTGAAGGTACGAGTTCTGGCACACCTGTGAGTTGTTCGCCTTGTTGTAAGAGCACATGATGGAGCCGGTGCCAGCGCGAACCGCATCGGCGAAGGGCCACAGATACAATTCGTGTAGAGTCTTATCGTCAACATTGCTGCTGACGGCATCGACGAAGCCAAAGTCCTCGAAGTTTCCTGGCTGACGGAAGTGCTCCTGCTCGTTCAGGATGAAATGCTTGGTGCAAGCAATGACACCAGCATCTTGGATACCCCGGACCGTCTCGGCGACGGCAATGCCGGAGAGCACTGGGTCAGGACTGAAGCCTTCCCAGTTGCGCCCGCCTTTGGGGTTGCGACCGAGCGGGCCGACAACGGGACCGAGCTGGACATCGACGCCCTTTCCGCGGTGCTCAACACCCATCTGATAGCCTCGGCGGTAAAACTCGCCGCGATCCCACGAGGCAGCTATGGTGCCTCCGGCTGGGAACGCGGAAACATAGTCAGCAAAGCGAATGCCTAGAGGGCTGTCCTGCATGCACAGCGCCTGGAAGCCGAGCCGGGGAATGCTGCCGACGTTGCCGACGCTTGACGAGTTAGCGGTCGATCTAACGAGCATCGGTCATTGTATGCTCACCAAGCTTCGCCTTCCCAGCCAACGCCCGTGGTGAGGTTAACCTTCTCGAGGAGAGTCAGTTGGCGGACGAAGGCCTGCGCCTTCTCATAGGCCTCGGCCCAGCCCGTGGCCGAACCATCCATCCATCTGCAGCTTGTTTAGCAGTGATTTGGGTGCCTCAGACGAGCGCCTACGTACGGGCTGGGGTAATAGGGGGGAGAGTAAGCGTTGTGCAGTTCGCCAGGAATAGTGCCATTAGGACTGGTGGTGTTGGGATACTTGTTTACTGTCAGCGCAGCTCATAAACACAGGCGCAAGTGGGGAATTGGCTACGCGGAGAAAAGGGAACAGCGAGAAGACGAATTTGGACCAGCCTAGAGTCATGTGCGCAGCTTCTGGGGGGCTTTCTCATGGAGACAGTGTGGTGGTGGTGGTGGGGGGGGAGGGTGTTTTGCTACTCACCGAGTACTGGGCGCGGGCCAGGCCAATCGCCAAAAATGCTCGAGCAAGCCACAGCATGACGTCCTTGGCGGCGCTCTAAGGGCGACTCCGGGAGCAACAGATAGATACGCAGGTAATTGAGGAATTGTCGCACGCGTGCAGAACGTGAGGGCGCCGGAGGGAACAGACGCAAGGGGCCATGAGGGCTTTTTATTGACGGGCGCTGGGAGCTGTGACAGGGAAGGAGCTCCAAGGTCGACGCGTGCCCTGGTCAACGGCGAAGAGGGCCAATATTGCGGGGATGGCTGCAGGTCGCGCCGCCGATCCCCACCCTTTCCCCAGCCGTCTGATGGAGCTTCGGTCCGCGCGAGCACGCCTGCTGGATGAATGCTGCCGCCGCAGCACCAGGCCCCCCTCCGAGTCCTTGCATCGCAAATCTCCCCGGCCTTATCTGCCTGGCCCTTTTCCCCTGAGCTTGTTGGCCTGCCCTGTCCGCCTGCCATGGAGAGTTCAGCGATGGGCGCACATCGTCATCTCCGGACGTGCACATAAGCTCCCAAGAAAAGCCGCATCCGCAGCCAACTCGCTCCCAGCGCGCCCATCCCGCGACAGGGCACTGTGGCGTTTCTTGACTCCATGGCAACCAGCAGATGCGGGGTCGACGTCGCACACGGGCGTTGGTTCTGCTCTGCAGTGTTCTGCTGTGCTGGGCCGTGCTGTGCTGGTCGCAGCCCGGTTTCTGGCTCGTCCCATGTCAGTCAGTCCTGCCCCATGCCGGCAGAAGCTCGGCACGCCTGGGGGATGTGTTCTCCGCAGACGCCGTGCCGTTCGCCCTCGGCGGCAACAGCATCTGTACATCCAGGGAACCTCGACGCGCATACAGTCGCGCTCTTCCGTCCGGTACCTCCCATGTCATCAACGCGTTCTTGGTAGAGCCTCGAACAGGAAGGTGGCACCTCATCAGCAACGTCACCAGACCCCCAGACCAACACAAGCACCACTCCCCGGCACGCAAGGTGGTGTTTTCATCTCCTCTTTTTCTTCACGCTGCATTCTCCATGACGTCTTGCCGTCAGCATGGGGCTTCATTCCTCGCAGTCCGGGACAATCGCCGGCTTCTCGCTGCCGTGTGAGCAGTCCGCCAAGAAGCCAACAACATTCCACGGCAGCTCACCCCGGTCACTCATCTTGCCATCGCCGTCGCTCTGTATTAGATCGGCCCGTACGCGCAGTCACGCTAAGCTCACTAAGCTGGAATTGGACTAACGCTGTCGACCAAGTATCCCGATACCCCGGATCTTCTATATTGAAATATTCTAGGTAGTTCCGCACTCCACGACCCATGTCGATTGCCATGCCTTCGATCCATGCTTGTGCATGACGTATGCAGCGGCCGCAGGGCCCGTCTTGAGAGACGGGACTTGCAGGATTACATCCACTTCGTAGATTCACATCGAGCCTTCGTCAATTGGTATGAGCACTTGCTTCTCTGTCAATGCCGCGATGAAATTCAGGCTTATCCGACCAGGGGTGGCGTCGACTCTATAGTTGCGCTGCTACCAGTCGAGGGGATGCAGCCGGAGTGAAGGAGTTCGTGGACATTTTCAGGGTGGCTTGTATTTACCCAGCTCTCTTCTACATTTGCTGAGGTAAACGCGAAACATCTATACTTGTCGTTTTTCATTTCTTCTCAGGTTCAGTAAGAGTCCCTCCCGATCCAACATACCCTTTATCAGCAACATGTTCGCAATTCTTGAATGCAGATTCTGCAGTTCCAGGTGCTGTCTGATCGTCCAGAAAACTCCTGGGATGGACAATATATAGCGCCCTTGCCGCTAGCTAGAATGCTGTCTACACAGCTGAAATAACATCAGTCCCTAGACGAGCCATAGGTTGCGTCCGCTTGCTTACAAGACCAACAATCGAGAATCCACACTCGCGTTCTAATAGCATTCCGACTTAAACCGTGACCAATCCGATATCAAGACGATTTCTGGACTGTTGGCTCTTCTTGCCATGGCATCGATGGCGTCGGTGGCGTTGCTTACCAATGACCAGGGAGAGTCACACTTGCTCTCGGGCCTGCATTCATTATTCGCCTGTGCAGTGAATTTACGAGCGAGATGAGTCCCACCCGATAAAAATCACTCCATAGAAGCCATGAAAAAGCGTCATGCGTGAGTGGGCGGGATACCAAGAGGTTCCGGTGGGGAAACGCGACGAACCGATACACAAATGACCCTCCTGGGAAAATCGGCAGCTGGCTCACCCCTGAAACGGAATCTGACCATGGACTTCCTGTTTATCTGTCCATAATCAGCTCTCTTCTTCAAGAGGTATTTCGGAGGTACTTCCTCCAATCCGTGCCGGTGAATGGGGGTATTGTTCGACATCTCCTCAGCTGAGATGCCATAGTACAGTCAGACGTCGGGAACTGAGGTAGCTATGCATGTTGGCTCTCACTGTTGAAAGCCCCAGTTTGTCCTCGGTATTACGTCTCAAACCAAATAGTAGTGTGATATCGTGTCGAACATTGGCTCGAGGTTCCAAAATGGTGGTTGTAGTGTTGATTGGGGCCATGCAATAGTGGCACATTAATGCCACGGCGGACCCAGAAAATCGGGATTGGCAAGGTCAATGGACACAAAATCTGTCGGAGCTCATTGGTAGCTTTAAAGCGGAAGGTAAGACGTTGGACTGAAGGTATGATGAATTTGTTGTAACGCAAGATTTATCATACCGCGGTAATCTCTATCTTGGGACTCCTCTTTCGGATGTAGTATAGCCCGCGCATACGAACATGAAACGTCACTCGTCACAGCGGAGGGATAGCAAGGACCAATAGCTCCAGATTGTCCGATGAGGGCTCTATGGAGTAGAATGCGGTCTTGGAAGACAATGCCAAAGGCAACAAGGCGAGCTCTGGCTGAAGAGGGACGAGCTGAGCACCTGGCCAAAAGAAAGGCAGTCCGAAGAGGAAGAGGATAAGTAATGTCGGGTGGCCGTGATCTATAGAACTCCGAGAATGGCATAGTGGCTCCATCGCTTCTTTTTGGACGAACCTGTGACTTCCACCGGGAATCTGGGTGGCTACGAATTTGCTTCGATTATAAATGTGCGAAAACCGGGGCAAGACCAATGCCGCAACAAATATCCAATTCAAGCAAGGAGCGCACGATTGTCATCGGCTCCGGATTAGGAGGTCGATAGAGAAAGCATAATAGCCGTGCTGACCGCCTGCAGGATCCACTCGCCACCGAAGTTCGGGAGAGATGCTGAATTGTGGTGGACGTGTGGTGGACGAGTGGTCGATATGGGGAGGCGGAGGATTTCGGGACGTTTTTCGAGATATAACGAGAAGTGTGGCCATTCGTGCGCAAGAGAGTTGTTAGATGCAAGAAGTGCCCAAGACTATCCGTGTGCGAAATCAAAAGCATGGCGATCGATCACGAGTAATAGTGGCCGACATAGTGGTAGCACACAACAACTGTTGTCCTTGTGATGCAGTCCATCAATGATCGAGACAAAGGAAAAAGAACGGGAAGGAAGGGGAGTATGGGAAATTCAGCGGCTAGACATTATGATACCCTCTTCATATTACTACTCGATCCAGGTTATCTCCTTGGTCCCCATAAATTATTCCTGAAAGTGCGACTTCGTCGGTATAGTTCCGGGAAGTTCGGTCGGTGAAGCTGGCGGAAGTTCTATTGGTTTCGTTGCTGATGAAAGCTCTGAGGGTGGAAAGCCATGCTGTCGATATTTCTCTATCGGACGCTCTTCGGTGGAAGAAACATGTTCGGCGAGTGTCGACGTCTTCGCGTTCCTTCTCCATGAATAGGCCTTGCGAACGAAAAGCAGAGCACCCAGAAGTATAATAGCTCCGCATGCTGCGCCGACCCCTATTCCAGCCTTTGCGCCTGCCGAGAGAGAATGGCTTTGCGGTTGTGCCGTTTCCGATGAAGATGCTGGTGTTGACACCGTTGCCGATAAGGATTCTGTTTGTGACGCCGTTGGCGATGCTGTTCTTGTAACAGCCGATGAGGATAACGCAGTTGTACTTGACAGTTCACGGCCGACGAATCTCTGTGGCAATTGCACAATCCCGATATTGTTTGTACAACACTTGTTCGTATCCCCACAGCACCACCTGGTCGAATTCCCCGTTCCGTCGCAGGGCGTTACTACCGCGCCTCCCCCGAGATTCCTCTCTTCCCTGCAGATGTCTAAGCACTTCCCGCTTGCGATGTCCGGCTCGGTGCAGAAATTTAGCCACCATGTGGTTACTTCGTTACCATTGTCGGTGACGCGGTTTTGGCAGATTCCGTTCGGTAAGCATTCGTCAGCCGTTATTCCATCATTAATGTCGCCGCCTGCCGGATTGGTGCGATTCAACGCGCAGCAGATTGTGCGTACAGGGTCGATTCCGCAGGGCTTCTGCTCCAAGTAGGGTTCGTCATCAGGGAGGGCAGTGCCGTTGGCAAAATAGCACTTCGACTGTGCCTGCGTCATTCAGATTTATGAAACAAAAGAACGCGGGTGGATAGCTCTGAGGTGACAACTGAGTGCGACGAAAGTGCGGCTGAACCAGAATATAAGCAACGGGTTCAGAGCCGAGACATAGCTTACGCCCCGGACTTCGACCCCCTGAAGTAATCAGCCGCCAATCAAATATGATGGGTACGGCCCCCATCGGGCGTAAGGCCACGCATGGTGCATAAAACTTGGCACACCAAAACCATACAAATTGCCCCCCTTAGATAATTTCTCACCAAAATTATATCGTAGGTATTCATTATTGCCATTGTTTTTTAACACAGATGGGTATAAACAAAAATTATATCAACAGGTACAGCCCTCTACCTAAGTTATATAAAAGCGTTGATCGTCTTGTTTTATATAATTCGCGCGTTCGACGGTGTAAACGGGGGGAGTTGTTAACGGGCATACCAATGACTCGTTCTCGGGCATACCGATAAGCCTATTCGGGTATGGCTCTCTCGGTAAAGCTCTAGCGGCGCATTAACCTGCAGTAGTCTCCTTGGCCATAGTAATATTCGGTCTTCCTTAGCGCTGCGCGTGGCGTTGAGCCATATCCGAATAGGCTTATTGGTATGCCCGAGAACGAGTCATTGGTATGCCCGTTAACAACTCCCGTAAACGGGCGCGGTAGCCCTTTAGATACACGATTATCGCGTACTACTTAGGTCGTCTGGAAGGCCGAACGGCGGATCCGCCAAGCTCCGATTAGGACCAGTATATCGGCAAAAGTTTCGCTGCTAGTTGGCGCGGCTAGCAGGTGGTCCATGCGCGTGGCTTGCGCGCAAACTATTTCGAGACTGGAGCGTCGCAAACGCGTTTCGTGCAACCGCCGAACATGAGGTCACTTTCGCTCCACCACATCCAATCGTCTTCCCGCGGCAGCCATCTGTCCAGATGTGGCCTTTCCTATATTTTCATTATGTCTTCGCGTGTGCAGACACTTGGTAGGAGGCTGGGTGGTCTTCTAGTGGCCGTCGCGCGACATCAGATACGTACCGCCTCCTCTCTCGACCATGACCCTTCATAGAGCGCTATTTCGACTCGCGGGTTGGGATTCACTCATGAACAGGAATCTCCTCCGCTCTTCCACCCCCAGCCGCAGCTGCGCGTTCGCCTCGTCCCGGGCTGTCATGGAAGATATTGAAAACAATCGCGAGTTGTTCCAGTACACTTCTGGGAGATGGATGTATGTTCTAATTCAGTGTTTTGTTCAAAGATCCTTTTGATTGACTAATCTCCTATTTTGCAGTTACAACGAACCTCGCCGTCTGACCGAACGACGTTTAGCATTTAACGTCGATGAACTCATGAAAGCCGCCACGAAGTCAGTCAACAGGCCCACTTCAGATATCAGAAGCTTCCGCAAAATTGCCGAGGGCGGTTTTAACCGTGTCTTCGACATATCAATGAAAGATGGCTCCTCCATACTTGCTCGCCTTCCCTACCCGTCAACGTTACCGCGACGTTTGGCAGTAGCGAGTGAGGTCGCGACTTTGGCTTTTGTTCGCGCCCATGGGATCCCTGCACCTCGAGTTTTGGGGTATTCAGTCGATGATAATGCCGTCGGCGCCGAGTACATCTTGATGGAAAAACTGCCAGGAAGACCTATTGGGGATACTTGGTTTGACCTTTCCGAACAAGAAAGGCTCAAAGTTCTCCTCCAAATCGTGCAGTTGGAAACGAAGCTCTTCACCATCGACCTACCGGCTAGTGGGAGCATATACTACGCTCGTGATCTGTCTCCTAGTACTCCCAAAATGGATATACCTGGGTCTGATGGCGGATTGTGTATAGGGCCCTACGCGGCCCTACGATGGTGGTTCGGCGAACGTGGAGATCTTAACATCGACCGAGGTCCTCGTAAGTGGTATATTCGTGACCAATGTATTTGACCATTCTCAACATTCATAGATGATGATCCTCGCCTCGTCCTTCAGACTCCTGCTGAGAAAGAACTGGCCTGGATTCGCGCATACGGACGACCCCGTTTCCCCTTTGAGCGTGCGTATAGAGAAACTTTCGATTATAAGAAGCAGGATCCTGAGGAACATGCCAATTCACTGGTGGATTACATCCGGCTCGCTCCCCATCTTGTACCTACGTGTTCGAAGCTCAATCTGCCTGTTCTTCGCCATCCTGATCTCCAGCCCAACAACATCTTCGTTTCTGAAGATTTTAGCATCACCGGTCTAATTGATTGGCAACACTCTTTGGTCCTCCCGACATTCCTCGCCGCCGGTATGCCAAACTTGTTCCAGAACTATGATGATGAGGAGTCCATGTCGTTTGTCCCGCCACAGCTCCCGGACGATTTTGAATCGATGGATGAAGATGAACGTGCTAGAGCACAGGAACAGTTCCGCCGTCGGCATGTACACTTCTTTTACCTAGGGTTCACGCAGCGAATGAATAAACCTCATTGGCACGCCCTTGAACAAGAAACAGGTCTCCTGAAGCGCCGAATATTCAACGATGCTAGTAGTCCTTGGGAAGGCCTTAACACTCCCCTTCAAATGGACATTGTCCGGGTATGGCAAAATTGGTCAAAGATCACATCTGCCGATTCGGATGGTACAATCCCAGCATGTCCTATTATACTCAGAGAGCAAGAGATACAAAGAAGAGCTGCACTGGACGAGTCCCTCCGCGATGTTGACTCTGAAATGGAACGGATCAACAGGGTACTTGGCATTGCGTCTGATGGATGGACGCCAAATGAATCGTTTGAAAGCGCGAAAGAGAAGGCAAGGTTGATTAGGGGAGAAGGGCTTGCTGCGGTTAGCGATGACCCATGGTTGAAGGAAATGACCGAACAACATTGGCCTTTTGATGACTGTAACGAGGATGAGTAAGGAATCGAAAAGGCTCAACAAGTTGTGAACATACCAGTGTCGCTTTGCTAGCAGAAGTTGACATGCGCGTCCTGTTCGTAATTACGAAGCCGAAGCGCAAAATGGTGTGTCAACCAATATACGGACTATTTACGGGCACCACGTGGTTAGATAAATTCCCTAGAAGCCTGTCCCCTATTCTTTTAGGGATGTTGTAATCCAGATAGTGAGAATGCTGTGGCGGGCTGAAACGCCAGCCAATATGTGAATGCATCCCAATCCGGTCGCAAAAATGACAGTCTCCTCCATAGTCAAGACACACATTAGTCGCTACTCCTTCAGCAAATAACTAGGTTCCACCATTTTCTACGCGTTCTGGAGAGCAAGTGTATGGACAGCGCGGCTCATGATCAGCACACAGATTTTCTGAAAGCGCACCTTCTTCAGCCTCGCGACAAATCCTGCACCATATGCTTCACGGCTATCCTCCACCACCCACAAGGTACCTCGGCGACATGCATGGGCACCTCGGCAACTTGCAGGGATACCTCCTATCCTCCTCCTCCTCTCCTCCGTCTCCCTGGCTCAGCCCAGCTCAGCTCAAATAAAGTCTCGATCTTATCCTCACTCACAAGCTTTCGACAATTATTCTCTTGCCTTTTATCTTCATTCTGAATAAGGCCTCCTTCTAGCATCGAATATAGAAGTACCTATCAAACACGAAGATATTTCAGCGCCTATTACGGAAGTGGATCTTCTTTGAGGGGCCCTTCGCGAATTTGGCCTCCGTCCCGCAAAATCTTGCACCTTCGTCATTTGACTCCTTCGAAAAGTTTCTGGTTCTCATTTTCTACATGCTTAGGATAGAACTCAGTATCCGCTGGAACAAAATTACGGGAGTCGACAAAGTAATTGGTGGGGGGCAGTTAATTCCACTGATTGTAGGCATTGGCTCCCTCTGTCAAGTAGTTTCGTTTTAATACTTGAAATTTACGGCGTTTGATCGTGGGCTTTTGCATAGACCAGTACCTAGGGAGGATGGTAATAATATCGATGAGAGTAAAGGTAAAACCTTCAGAGAAAGGGCTTACATATCTAAGAAAGAGCAAAGATTTTCTAATTTAAAAGATTTTTATAGATAGTTTAAGATGAATAGATAGAAAGAGGAACTCTTCTATCGAATGAGTAGCAGCCATCGCGTCGTCAAACTCGCGGAATAACCCAAAAAGGCGACAGAAAAAGGCATTTCGTCTCGAATGACTTGAAACGCAAGAAGGTTGTTGGTTGCAGTCATTACCTGTGATTGCCTGAGGCGTCACGGCATGACTGCGAGGGCAACGGCCTGAGCCTCATGAAAGGGGGCGAGCCGCATGCCGCGGGCAACGGCCAGAGCCTCAAAGAGGGCGTGGCGCGTGCCGTGGCGCAACGTTCTGAGCCCCATGGAGAGGTGCCCAAGACTATATAGAGTAGACTAGAGATTGTTACTCCTAGATTTTATTCTATTAGCTCTTGTCTATTACGTATACTAGATACTACCTACCTATTACTAACTACTTTCTATGGCTATAATTCTATGGAAATAATCTGCTATAGCTTTTGTTACAAATGCGTATAATCCATTCTACTCTTTTTTTTTTTTTTTTTTTTTTCCCTGAGGAAAAGCTGCATTGCGCAACTATGCTATTTTAGGGGAGTTTTTCTACT